>JAHDVE020006296.1:0-347239 GCA_022606495.2 Halesus radiatus
GATATTTCTGTTTGATATTCTTCCTTGGGGGTTCCATCCAAGATTTCAATTCAAACGTGATAAAAAACAGTTAAATTATCTTCCTGGCCAATCTTATGTCCTTATTTCACGATCGTGCAATATTTAAGCCCTCTTTTACCGCCGGAGATACGATTATATTCATAAAAAAAGCTTTTTTTTAGTATCCCATTCATTCTTAATTCGTGTTACGTGTGTACGTTTTTAATGAAACAATAAAAGCAGGTAATAAATAGCAATTATAGCGGCGCTGCGGTTTATCCACCGTGTTACGGCCGCCGTTACGGCGATATTGCTGGGCGTTCGCCTCAACCCCTTCAATGCAACCAACGATATATCGCTGTTTTGACTCTGTGCCAAATGTGACCCGCGATGTTGAAAATTTCGGGCAAAGTCGTTAAAACTTGTCGAAATCACAGAACCTAACCACAGGTTGGAATGAATTACCGCATTTCATTAAATTCTGTAGTCGATTTTAACGTGGTTTTTCAACCGGGTAAGTTGTGTAATTGGGTATTATTTGTCTTGAATTTATTAAGGTTTAAATTCTTTGTGTAGGCTTGGTGACAGCCTTGGGTTCGAAACTTGACGTGACCAAATAATTGTTTGTTTAATTTTATTATTAAAAATTATGGACGCGGATATGCGTACCGCCGCCCCGGAAACAATTAATTAGATAACCAACATACGTCACCCTGAGTGGTTCGCTACGGTAGGTGTTTTATCAGGGGTGCCCGGGTTCATGGGGTGAGGTTTGTCCAGGTCTTGGCGGCGGATGCGTCTATCCACCAGCTGCGTCTCTCCAGCCAGACTCGACCTATCGCCTTGCCCAGCGGTGGAAGGGATAGATTAATACGTCCATCATTCCTGGACACACCGACCCTCAGATTCTTACCCACCCCTCATACCTTTTTCCTTCACGGGAACTTCCTTTCTTTATTTTTTCTTCAAAAGATCCTCCACAACCATCCCCAAAGATGACATAGGCCCTTAGGGAGATTTTTTCCTCAGAACCTCTTGTGTGCAGATAATGTTTTTTTTTCCTTTTCTATTAGCATTGTCCTGTTTAGAAACCACCATTAAAAATCGAAACGTTGCTTGAAATAGTTTTATTTATATTTTGTGACCAGTTTCCGTATACAATTTAACCTTCCTCATCCCCACTTCCTCGATTGGGGATGCCACAGTCCCACTGGCTCCGGGCAGTTGGGAATATATTTATTTATTTATTTACGCCCTTAGGGCTTTTACATAAAACAAGTTAAAACAGTGCATTACAATTATGAACATAAAAATAATAACAATGTTCAATGGCGCAAACTGTGTGTTGAGGAGTGAATACAATCAATAGTAAGTTTAATTGTGATCGAAGCGCTGACAAACAGCTTTAATACAGTAATATTTGTACGTTGATATCCTTTCAATATTTATAGCATCGTCTAAAACATATTTATTACCAAGTACATGCAGACGATTCATTATGGAATTGAGTTCAGCGTTTGATCCTATATTGTTACAATGATAAGGTAATTTGTGGCGTACTGTTCGACCCGGTACATGGAAACATATTAATGAGAGAAGTTCAGGGGAGTTCAACAAGTTGTTAACAATTTTAAATAAATAAAATAGGTCTGAACAAATTCTTCTTTCTTTTAATGTATCGAGTCCCATTAATTGTAACAGAGAGAGGTAATTAATGTTTTCGATGGGTATTCCCAATTTAAAATTAATGTAACGTAAAAATTTATGTTGGACTCGCTCAAGGGAATTTTCATGTACGCTGTAGTAAGGATTCCAAATGTTGGAGTTAAATTCTAGTTGACTTCTAACAAGAGAAGTGTACAGTAATTTGACAGTGTTTAAATTTTTGAAATCCTTTGAAATCCGTAAGACAAATCCTAACATTTGCATTGCTTTACTGGTTATATTATTAATATGTTTAATGAATGTTAATTTAGTGTCAAAGGTTATACCAAGGTCTCTGATTTCATCAACAGATAATAAGGTGTGATTATTGAGAAAGTAAGTAAACAGCAGTGGTTTTTTTTTTCTGTGGAATCTCATAAGTTGGCATTTTTTTACATTAAGAGTTAATTTGTTTTTAAGACACCAGTCGTAAAGGCTGTTAAGATTAGATTGAAGCAACAGACAGTCCTCGATATTATCAATAATTCTATATATCTTCATGTCATCAGCAAACATTAAAATGAGAACACGGGTGAATATGTTTGTTACGTCGTTTATGAATAAATTAAAAAGTATGGGACCAAGATGCGAACCCTGGGGTACGCCACTGGTAGCTTCGAACGTGTATGATGAATGATCATTGATACAGACAGTTAACTGACGCCCAAGTAAGTAACTCTCAAACCAGGATAATAGTTTCCCATTAATGCCAAGTTTCAAAAGTTTATTAATGAGAATTTTGTGACAGACTTTATCAAACGCCTTACTAAAGTCTGTATATATGGAATCAACTTGTTGTTTATTGGCAAGTGCATTTGAAATGAAATTTTCATATAATGTTAGGTTAGTCAAAGTTGATCTGCCAGAGATAAAGCCATGTTGACTAGTTGCGATACAAAAGTTTACAATGAAACTGATTTTCTTAAGAATCAATTTTTCAAAAAGTTTTGGTATTGACGATTGAATACAGATAGGCCGATAATTTTCTACAAGGGATTTATCACCACTTTTGAATATAGGAGTTAGGTAGCTAAGTTTCCATATTTGTGGAAAGTATCCAGTAGAGAGTGATTTGTTAAACAGTATATAAAGCGGGACAGATAAACTTTGGGCACAATTCTTAAGTAAAATGGAAGGAATTTTATCAGGTCCCGAGCTTGTTTTGGGTTCAAGTGATTTAATACAGGCTATAACGTCTTCAATGTCAATGTGTATTTGTGATAAGTGTAGATTTATATCTGAAGTGAAGTTCGGAATTAAATCGTCTGGAATTTCTGGTTCATACACGTCCTTAAAGTAATCTGCAAACATGTTAACAATTTCTTTAATTTTATTGGAGCTGTTTTGTCTGTAACGAATATTTCCGGAAATACCAACTTCATTATTTTTCAATGATTTTGTGTATTTCCAAAAGTTTTTTACATCATGAATTATCGTGTTCTCATATGTAGCATATTATGACTCAGGTCGGATATCACACGAACAATTCAAATAACGATATATTGTTGATTTAACGCAATGTTTTGCGTTAAATGTGTTAAAACAAAACCTACCCATCATTTGGTCTCTTTCGAATATTATGAAGGTATCTGCAATAAACATTAATTTATACCTACTCGTATATATTATACAGTACCATTTTACATAACATGTTTTTTAATGTACAATAAAGGTGCTTTGTATGGTGTTTTATAATGTGGAGTGTAAGGTAGGTTTGAAGAGGTGATACTGTGAATGGAGTGTTATACGAGTATGTGTCGTGACCACGTCACTGGGAGAACCTGTGCTGAGGTGTTCACGTAAATGTGTTAAATGTGGTACAAGTATTGATGTGTATTGATTAGTTTTGTTTTAATGTTTTAGTTTTGCTATATGTAAATTAGGTGATATAATAACACACATATGAAACTTATTTCCACTTTTATTTTATTTCTCCGTGACCGGTTTCAGCTTGTTAAAGCCATCTTCTGACTGGTAAAAGTTAATCTTAAACTACGGTTTATATACACAACATGTGGGGAGGAGGGGTGGGGAGAGACTACAAGGGATTTATTCTATTACATGGGTTTTCTTTATATTTGTCATTAAGTCGTCTTTGACTGCCGACTTTCTAATTATGTTGGTTATTTCCAGTAAGCTTATTATAATAAGCTTACTGGGAATAAAAGTGGAAATAAGTTTCATATGTGTGTTATTATATCATTATAATGGAATTCCACCATGTATTATCAGTTTCAAAAATAGAAATATGTAAATTAGGTATAGACTTTGAAGAGAAATACATATTTTGTTTTTGTTTTGGTTACAGTAAGCAAATCCTTTAAAAAGTAATAAACATGTAATAATTATAGATACTTTCGACTAAGTTTGATAATATTAACGCATATTGCACGGAAAAAGAGAAGGAACTATCAAATAAGTATTGTATTTTATGTATTGGGTTATGTTGTGTTTGGTTTTATCGTGTTTCGAATAACACCTTGTTTTTTGATCCAGGCTGTGATATATTTTTTTAGATTAATTGTAGATATTATATTTACAATTAGTAGTTGTTTCAGAGTGGTGGACATGACATTATAAAATTTGGTTGCTTAATACGTAAAGTGTTTTTGCCCATGTGAGGCGTGTGTTATCGGGATATTCAGGGTTTTATTTGTTGAGGATCGGGTTTTTATTGCGGTTTGAGGTTGCATTGGAATATGAATTTTGTGTTGGAATAGGTGTAATAATACAGATTTTGCATATAATTGTTTTATTGTCATAACGTCTAGTGTGTAATATGCAAGCAATTTATTAGCCACAAAGTTTATTTTTTTCTTATGGTAACCCTTCATTCAAATGTCAACCGGCCGACTTTCTGTTATCCACAGAACAGGAGAATCATTCACTTTTCTGCTCCCTGCTGATCCGGTCGTGTTGTCAAACTGGCTAGTAACTTGTAGATTTGCATAATGCATCACTTCTAGTCTTTTAAATATTCCTTCTGATTTTTGTACGCGTGAGAAATAAATCAAACAAATAGTGAACCTTTCTTTCATTTAATATCTCCGCGACAATCATTAACGTAAGCGTTCTGGTGAGTATTGGTAAGTATCATAGTACACTACACACCGCCGAACACATCTAAGACAGATCACCAACGTTAAATTGGTGACCCCGACAAAAACGAATAATTCATAACGACCGGATCGCAGGAGTAGGATGGTGAATCCTGAGGTCATTTCCCTACGATATACAAAAGAAGAATCGTCGATTCAAGCGGCGGAATTATCGTCGGATCTGACCCAAAACATTCAAGGAAAGGCGAATCAGACCCGATCCCACAGCTGAGACGAGATGATTGCCTTCTAACACGTAAATGTTAAAAAAGTAAAATTTTTTAATTAATAACTTCATAGTGAAAATCAAGGTTTCATTATTTTTTTTTAGAGTATTATTTACAAAATAATGTTACAATTTATTTTGTTTCAAAAGTGTTACAATTCAAAGGTGTTCCGTAAAAGCATACAATGCAACGCAAATAATGTTACAATTTATTTTGTTTCAAAAGTGTTACAATTCAAATGTGTTCCATAAAAGCATACAATGCAACGCAAATAATGTTACAATTATTTTGTTCCAACTTTCAAAATTTCAAATAATTTTAGAATCCATTTGTTTGAACATTAGTTTCTTTCAAACTTTTCATTATTTTCTATGAAAAGATTTTAACCGTTTTACATTTCTTACAACCTTTTGAGATTTTAAATTTTTAAATTGTTATGGATTACAGATTTTAAAATGCAATCATTCTAACATACATCCTAACCTTGACAAATTTACACATTATCTTGCCATATTTGCCATACTTTTTGCCATATTTAATGCATAAAACTCTGACGGAATTATGTAATGACCACTCGTGAAGAAAAACCCAACGAAGAATCAAGTACAACAAATCTCATCGTAATTCCAAAAGAAGACATCGGCAAATTGAAGATGGAAGAACACAATGCACCGACGTCAGACGTTCAGCAGGTTTCTGTACGTTTACCACCCTGTTGGCGGTCCAACATCACTCTTTGGTTCGCTCAGGCGGAGGCTCAGTTCGTTAATTCACGGATAAAGGAAGATTTTACTAAATACAACATCATAATTGCTGCACTCGACCAAGATACCCTACAGTGCGTTAGTGACATCGTAACAAATCCTCCCGTACAAGAAAAATACGTACGTATCAAAACGGCACTCATCGAACGACTACAGGACTCGGAAGAAAAACGCCTTACTCGACTCCTCACTGGCATCCAGTTAGAAGACAGGAAACCAACAGGTCTACTCCGACATATGATGGAGTTGGCTGGACCGTCTTTAGCAAAGAGTGCAATCGTAAAAACATTATGGCTGCAGCGACTTCCGCAACATATCCAAGCGATCCTATCCGCGCTGCCAGACAACGACCTCAATCAACTTGCTTCTGCGTCAGATAAAATAGTCGACGTCTATAATTCGAACGAATGTGCTGCAGTCGAAAGAAACGAAAGGCCAGGATCCTCAAGACAGGAAGACAACTCGGTACTGCTGGACCTTCAAAAACAAGTACTCCAGCTCACCTTGGAATTGAAGCAACTGAAGGCATCGCAGGTCAATCCACAACCTGATTTCCACAGACGGGGTAGGCAGAATTTTCAAAATCATCATTATCAATCCCCAGCAAGACAAAATCCTCCAAGACGTTCAAGATCAGGATCACAGGGGAGATCTCCGAACAGAAATCCCAATGGATATTGCCATTGGCATAATAAATTTGGAAAAAAAGCATACAGATGCTACAAGCCATGCTCCTTTCCCAAAAATACACAGGGAAACGACAAGCGGAATTCCACAGTAGAGACATGTGAGATTCCTACAAACACTTGTCGTCTCTTTATATTTGACTGTGAAACACGTCAAAAATTTCTTGTAGACACCGGCGCTGATGTATCCGTCATTCCTAGACATTCCATCCAGAACAGGAAGTTTGTCACTTCTGATAACTGCCCAACTACTTTATACAGCGCAAACGGTACTAAAATCAAAACTTACGGCACAAAAATTCTAGATTTGAACCTTGGCCTACGCAGAACCATGAAGTGGAGATTTATAGTTGCAGACGTATCAAGAGCTATACTCGGAGCCGATTTCCTGCACAACTTCAATCTTACAGTTAATCTAAAAAAGGCTGTAATATCAGACCAGTCCACCGGATTATACATCAACGGCACGACGTACAAAGGAATATCCACGGGAATCTCAACGATTTCAAATACTTCGAAGTACCGGGATATTTTTAACAAGTATCCAAGTCTGACGCGCCCGACCATGAATACTAACGAAACCAAGAAACATACGGTGACTCATTTTATCGAAACCAGAGGCCCTCCTGTGACTGAACGTGCACGCAGGTTGGCACCAGCCCTACTAGAAGCAGCCAAACGTGAATTTAAATTTTTAATCGAACAAGGTATATGCAGACCTTCCAAGAGCAACTGGGCCAGTCCATTGCACATGGTGAAGAAACCCAATGGAGAATGGCGCCCTTGTGGGGACTATAGACGCCTAAACGCGAAAACAATACCGGACAAATATCCAATTCCCCAGCTCCACGACTTTGCCCACAAACTATCTAAGGCAAAGATTTTTTCAACTATAGACTTGGCGCGGGCGTACCACCAGATACCCGTAGAACCAGATGATATCCCAAAAACGGCCATCATCACACCGTTTGGATTATATGAATTTACGTCTATGCAGTTTGGTTTATCCAACGCGGCACAAAGTTTCCAGCGTTTTATGCACGCTATCACCAGAGATCTAGATTTTTGCTTTGTGTACCTGGATGACATATTGATCGCTTCAGCAAATGAAGAAGAACACCAGAGGCATTTAAACACATTGTTAAAACGTCTAGCTGACAACGGACTAGTTATTAACATGCAAAAATGTAAATTTGGTGAAACTACTGTGAACTTTCTGGGGCATACTATTAATCAAACGGGCATGACTCCCATCAAAGAAAAAGTTAAAGCTATAACAGAATTTCCGCTACCTAAAACTGCGAAAGGTCTACGTCGCTTTTTAGGTATGTTAAACTACTACCGAAAGTTCCTACCTAAAGCTATCGAAACTCAAGCTAAGTTGTTCGATTGCATCGCTGGATACAAGAAAAACGATAAGAGAACACTTACATGGAACGTTGAATTAACGAAGGCTTTCAATGACTGTAAAAATCACCTAGCTAATGCCGCGCTGCTAGCTCACCCGAAGTCCGACGCGAAGATCGCTATAATGGTAGACGCTAGTGACATAGCAATTGGAGCGTCTTTACAACAGTCCAACGGCGACACATGGGAACCACTTGGATTTTTTTCTAAAAAATTCACACCAGCTCAGCGGAATTACAGTACATTCGACCGCGAACTAACAGGTGTATATGAAGCCGTGAAGTACTTTCGCAACAACGTCGAAGGACGTAATTTTATATTGTACACGGATCACAAGCCAATCACCTTTGCCTTTAGCAAGAAACGAGCCTCTAGCTCTCCACGTCAAGAAAGACAGTTGGATTACATTGCACAGTTTTCAACTGATATTAGGCACATCTCTGGACTCCAAAATATAGTAGCTGACACCCTATCTCGCATTGAAGAGATAAACTGTCCTACTACAATTGACTATGGGAAGATGGCAGAAGCGCAGTGTCAAAACGACGAATGTATTAAGGCAAAAGATGACACCGGCCTCTCCCTGCGTCAAATGGTGATACCCGGCACTGACAGATCACTATGGTGTGACATATCAACTGGCCATGTCAGACCTTTTGTTCCAGCTTCCATGCGAACAGAGGTAATTAAAAGTGTTCACAATGTCTGTCACCCAGGCATTCAAGGGACAACGAAGACAATAAAGTTGAGGTTTGTTTGGCCCAACATGGCGAAAGATATAAAAAACTTCGTAAAACAATGTATCCCTTGCCAGAAAGCGAAAGTCACACAACATACGGCAGCTCCACTATCGACATACGTTTTACCAGAAGACCACTTCCGCAATCTTCATATTGATTTAGTTGGCCCTCTTACAGCATGCAACGGTTACCAATACCTGTTGACGATGATCGACAGATTCACCCGCTGGCCTGAAGCTGTACCACTAAAGGACATGTCTGCTGAAACAGTAGCAACCGCACTGATGAACCACTGGATAACTCGTCACGGTACCCCGGAGACGATTACTACAGACCAGGGACGTCAGTTCGAGAGCTTCTTATTTAAGAAGCTAACAGATAAATTTGGGATCAAACATACAAGAACCACCGCTTATCACCCACAGGCCAATGGCTTAATAGAGAGATGGCATCGTACTCTGAAAGCCTCTCTTATGGCAAGCGGCGAGCCGAACTGGTTGGAAAATCTCCCACTAATTCTGCTCGGATTGAGATCCACAGTTCGTGAAGACCTAAAATGTTCCCCTGCTGAACTCACGTACGGTAGAACATTAAGACTGCCTAGCGATTTCTTCACCGAAACGCCTAGAGAAGATCCTGATACATACGTCGGTCGCTTGCAGAGGAAATTTGAAAATATAAAGCCAACACCTGCCAGCGCTCATGGATCAAGAAAGTGCTTTGTGCATAAAGACTTAGCTCAAACTACCCACGTCTTTCTCAGAACAGACGGTGGAAGAAAACCCCTTCAAAACCCTTATGAAGGCCCCTACAAGGTAGAAGAACGCGATGAGAAGACATTCGTCATCAGCATAAAAGGAAAGCCTAAACGTGTCTCCATAGACCGACTGAAACCTGCTTTCATACCTGTAGAAGACAACGTGCCAGCTTACGCATCTGTCCAGGAACCACTCCCAGAAATCAAGAGAACAAGATCTGGTCGCAGAGTACATTTTCCCGACAGATACCTGTCGTAATGCAATTAAATTGGCAAATTAAATTAATTATTTTCTTTCTACAAAAAACCATATTAATCTCAAAGAGGTTACAAGAAATTTAAAAAATAATGCCTAAATATCATATTCAAGACATAGCTAACCATGTATATTTTTTTAAAATTACTGATACTAAAGTCTACAATTTTTGTATAAATTTTGAACTCTAGTACTGTTGTATACAATTTTTTTTCTCAAAACATAGCGCAGAAACACTATGTAGAAAGAAATGCATCACGGTCATCGACGAGATGAACCGTTGTAATACTGAAAAGTTTTTCATCTTTAAAAACATGTTCACCATGTAACTAATTGTAAGAAAATGAAAGGGTAAAGTAAACAAACCATTCAACTAGCTATAGTAATTTAAACATTACACAAAATCTTACACTAAATATAGAAAATGTATCATATATAAATATAATAGCATAAAAATATCTGTTACCTAAAGAACATGATAACATGTGTTATGCTGACCATATAATCAACATAACACATGTTAAAAGGTTATTACTAAAATTATTATGTACTGATATATTCATCATCTTACCGAAGCATAGGTAAGTAATCGTACAAAATATACTCTTGTTCGTTCATGAAAAATGATAATACTATACAACCACAATAACGATAAGTTAGAAATAAACACTCAAAATAAGACTCAAATTTCATGAACACAACTTTATATTTTTGTGATAAGCATAAATTAAAAACATTTAGATTTTAAGCTTAAGTTTAATAATAATTTTCTTTTTATTCCAGTGATAGGGAAATCACTTTGTTAAAAAAATCCTGTATTATACTTACCATATATATATATGTAGATTTTAATCAAGCTTAAGTTGTCTGAAATAACGACTTGTATTTAATCGTAAGTCACTTGACTCCTTTCTTTATTTGCTCAAAGCAAAATGTTTATTTAGAAGGTAGCTTAAGTATTTATTATTTATACTATTAATACAATTTAAGATGACTTGTAAAGTGATGTTATATATTTAAAATAAGTCTTAAAGAAAAAATGTCGAATGTAATTATTTTTAGTTTATTTACAATATGCAAATGTAACACAATTATCTTTGATTTATATTAATCAACAATAAGCAATTTGGAGTGTATACTTATTGATCTACATCAAAGATAATTGTAAGAATATGTATTAGTATTACATCCATACTTTAAGATTATGTAATTTTAAGTCGTTTAAGAAACTGGGCGGAAGGTATGTAATATGCAAGCAATTTATTAGCCACAAAGTTTATTTTTTTCTTATGGTAACCCTTCATTCAAATGTCAACCGGCCGACTTTCTGTTATCCACAGAACAGGAGAATCATTCACTTTTCTGCTCCCTGCTGATTCGGTCGTGTTGTCAAACTGGCTAGTAACTTGTAGATTTGCATAATGCATCACTTCTAGTCTTTTAAATATTCCTTCTGATTTTTGTACGCGTGAGAAATAAATCAAACAAATAGTGAACCTTTCTTTCATTTAATATCTCCGCGACAATCATTAACGTAAGCGTTCTGGTGAGTATTGGTAAGTATCATAGTACACTACACACCGCCGAACACATCTAAGACAGATAACCTCAAACGTTAAAATTTGTTTATTATACGCCCTTTTAAAAAATTAAAAATTAAAACAATATTATAACACAAATCATTAAAGCTGCATTATCCAAGTTACAATAATTAATCGTAATTCATCAAAGTGCTGGAATAGATGGAGCTTTATTTTATAAATGGAGTCAGCAAATATACAAACAATACCTCCAAACTTGTTGCCTAGATCATGCATCTTATTGGTTAGTGAGTGTGACTGATAGTTGGTTGTGTACGTGTTGCAGAAAAATGTTACATTTTGTCTTGTGTTTCTCGCCGGTACATGAAATTTAATAGTGGTGACGATGGCAGGACTGCCAATTAGGTGGTTAATAACCCTATATAATACAACTAGGTCTGAAATAATTCGCCTGTCAGACAGCGTAATTAGATCCGATCGAGTCATCATATAAATTAGGTTTATAATAGGTACCTACTGGCTCCGGACAGTTGGGACGTCTGTACATAAAAAAAACTACATTAGCGACGCCACCGTCTGTAAAGTTATCTATGTCAAGCAATGGGTACCTGACACTTGCGGCCAGCGAACAATTGAAAATTGATATATTGACCCTCCGGCTAAAAAGGTTGTGCATCACTGTTACATTGCACATCGTTTAAGAGAAATGGGCAGAGATTTAAAGAGAAGCTATCTGCAATATGTTTATGTTGGTATTTTATAATAATATAACTCTATGGACTAGTTCTATAAGTTTGTGTATGGGACATAACCTCTGCGTGTCACTTGTTAAACCGGTGTCAACCTGAATGGTCAATAAATCTACTTTACATTTACAAGTGCTTTTAATACAACACCACAACACAACAGTTTAGTCTATACATCAATTATGATGATAACATTGATATCGTAGCGTTTATGAGTTAGACTCCTTGGTCAAAGGTTGCTGGTTTGATTCCCCCCACAGCTAAAATATATTATTATTGTGGGAAACGCCGGTCTCAGTGTTGTGATGTCGACTGTTAAGATTATTTGTTAGACCTTAGATAAATTTCTTTACAGCGTGCCATAAATAACTTCGTTACGTGATTCTAATTGTGTTTAATTGCCGGTTTTATCGATAGAAGTTATTAGTTGCAGCACTCACATAGAGTTGGCAATGAAAATCATAAAAACTGGTGGCTAAATGTAAGGCGCTTCAAGATATTACAAAATTTACGATTGTTTCGCTGCACGATATAAAGGGTATATCAATCAGGACGTACCCGACAAACTTTAAACAGCGATTCCTGAGCTTATTTGGAATAAAAAAGGTACATGTTTGGTCTCCGGTAAAAAAAAATCTAATTCAAACAAAAAAGCTAACTGTCCCATACAATACTTACAAAGTTTTTTTTTAATATTTATAAGAGAGAAAAAAACACCGCAGACCAAAATGCCATCTATATTTTTTGCCCAAAATAAGCTCCACAATCGTTAGTTAAAGTTTGTGGGATACGTCCTTATATACTTTGTATACTGTCCGTTTAAAAAAATAAATAAAATGTAGAATTACAAATTGACGACTATAAAATCCTAAATTATAAACAATGTTAGATAAACCTTCCGGTCATTGAAAGGGTGACATTGAAACGCTGTAGGACTGGATCTAATTTCAGAATGCCATGAAGTGTCACAAAGCCTTTCCGATATACGATAGAAAAATAAGAATTAAGGATATAAGATAAGAAAATCGTCCAATAAGGGATTACAGGTTACGGCTAAGATAATTAAAAAAAAATTCATCCTTAGAAAACTGTGCAACATAAAATTTAAAGGTTGCATGAATGTAAAGAACATTAAAAAAAAATAAGGACAAGGAACACTGATTTGTATAGCCAATCCGAATATAGATTAAAAACACACACACTTGATAAAAAATACCCTTCTACAAGTAATCAGCTAAATTAATTATTTAAAAAATCACAATGAATGATACTTCCGTCCAAATTATAATGAAGTTTCACCTCTCAATCCGTCAAAAATAATACACAACTTTGTGTGTACAAAAATTTCGCCTGCGGCTAAAATCATGACAAATGGTTAATATAACCACGACCATTCATCAAAGTTTATACATAAAAAAAATAAACAAGTTATAATATAGTAATTCTTAAAAGTAATGACATGAATGTATGATTTTTTTGCCAACGATTTTAAGTGAAGTAGATTTTGCATAGCGAAATTCAACAATGAAATTTAAGTACGCTCACCTGTGGCATTGACGTAACCATTTCACTTCGATTACCACTGGAGATTTAAACGAGATAAGGAGGAGAAATGCCATTTATACGGCATATAAAAGCGAACTGCAATATTATATATTATTACAATAGATATGATACGTATGCTGGAGATAAAATAATTGATAAAATTGTTGTATGGGTTTGTAATCAATATAATCAAAAAAAAAAGTGATATCTATTCGGTCTTCAGAATATATAATAATGAACCATTCGATGTTTGCATTCGTGGGGCACTTTATAAGGTAGTATTTTTTGTAGGTAATTTTCTATCTTTGAACTATTCAAATGAAAAAAAACTGTATGGGCGTAACTTTAATGAATACTATGATGAATATCCTAAGGGGGAATATAATAGAAGGGGAGAGGGACGTCGGAGAGGGATTATTTATTAATTACGCAATACGATAAACAAAATGTTTTTAAAGATAATATTTTTTTATTACATACTTTTAAAATTTACATAGGCTGTCTAGCAGCATTTATCAAAATCAAATCACAAATATGACATTTTTCTCACCGTTCAACATGTTTTGCAAAATATTTCTAAATGTTGAATATCCTCAAAAAATACGTTGAAGGCATTTCTTTAAAACACAGAAATAAAAATAGGGTGTAGCTTCATTTTTTCATAAACACCAACTTTAATAATTATAATATAAACACATAAATTTGTTTTAAAGCACGTCTATTTAATATATGATAGACCGGTTTCGAAAATACCCTTCCTTCGTCAGGACTATAACTTTCACGCTTTAAAAAAAATGCGGATACAAAACATTGGTTAAGTTAATAAAAAAAACGTTAAAAGATTGCAATTATTTTTCCACATTTTTAAAAATTATTTTCATATTTTTAATATTTTGTAAAACATAAGTAGAACGGTTAGAAAAAGTCATATTTATGATTTTATTTTGATAAATTAGCCTATGTAATTTTTTAAAATATGTCATATATTTTTATCTTTTTAAAAACATTATGTTTATCGTATTGTGAAATACATTACCATTATTTCCGATTAATAAATAATCTCTCTCCGAAGTCCCTCTGCGACCAAATTCTTGGAAAGATTATTATGAATTATGTAAATTTTAAGCTACAAATAAATAAATAAAAACATGTAAGATATTTATTGAACATAAATAAGAAATTAAAATATAGAAATCCATAGAAAAAAGTGTTGCTTATGTTGAGGGTAGGTGAGCAGGATTTCCTATTTTTGTTGCGATTTATAACAAAGGTCTTCTATTGAATCTTGGAATAAGGAATTCCAATGAAAAATATAATGGCTTCAATAATATATATTCATATAGATCAGCAAACGTCGATTCTGAATATATAACTTTTATCATATATAATTATACGTAGAATTGAGAAATCGTTATTAAAAAGTGAATAAAAAATCATCTCATCAAAACACCTTGTTATGTTAGTGCCATTGCATTTGGAACATCTGACGTAACGTGCGCATTCTGTTTTTGGATTAGCATGGACATTTTTATATTTCGATTTTGTTTTGCATTTTTATTACGTTATTTTTTTTGTTTTGGCCAAATTTAAACTTAGTTTGGGTGACTAAGCTCTATAATTGTTGTTCAACATAAATAAAAAAACTATTATTAATGAAAGAAATTAGAGTATTCATGAACAAACCAATTATCAATGCGGATATTACGATAATGTTAATGCTCAATACTATTATTATTCTTTGAGTTAAAAGTTCCTAAAATGTACATAATTTTATTATTGTACTTATGTTAAGTTATAATTTTCTATGAATAGAATATAAAATTATGCCCAATTATGGTAAAGCTCATCCTTGTTTTGACATTCTGACTTCAAAACTGATATAATCGACCGGCCATAGTTTTAAACCTTTTTGGCGGGCTTTGAAAAACTGAAACTTTGAAAATTATGTTTCCCTTGAAAACGAAATATACTGGTATTTAAGTTTGATAGTCATTTATAAAAAAAAAAATGAAAAAAAAAATGGACTGGAATTCCTTATTCGCAATACTCTTACAAGAATTTGGTCGTTAGTTTGGAGGCCGTAAATATGTGTCATCAATCAATCAAATGAATGAGGCATGAAAGTTCATCAACTTTTCATAGTAATATTCATGTAAATAATTATAAATATTTGTAAATACAAATAATTATTATCGAAAATCTCAGTTAAATTGAGGTAGAATTTTTTTATATTTTTTAGCTTATTTTAAAAATCTGTTCTTCAGATCTAAATTAAAAAAAAAAAAATATTTCAAATAAATACCAACTCTTCTTTTGCCAATAACCTTCTAATAAATATAATATCAATGACAGATAAGATATATATAGTAACTACGATATCATGCAATGTGCAGTGGTTTATAATATTGTGTCCTGTGCGTGCAAAATCATATCTTCTCAAGCTAAAACATTATAACATAACGTGTTAATCTGGAGTGACCTGCCAGGTAAGTATGTTTCTGTATATGTACATAGAAAGATAAACCCTAGAAAGGAAAATTTGTATAGTTCCCTTTCGATGATTTTACAAATCATCCAATTATTACTATTATTGACCATTTCAAGTTCAAATAGAGATATAACAACATAATAATCTTCAATTATTAATTCTTTTTATTGAGATTTAAAAACCTCATTTTAATATTTAATCATTTTAGAAAATAATATTAACATAACCTAAATGAAACATGAAAACGGAAAAAAAGACAAAAAAAAATATATTTCAGTCGCATCTGGGACTCGAACCCAGAAACTCTGCCTATCCGAGACAACCGCTTAACCAACTTAGCTAATGAGACCAGTTCAATTTATGTCATCTTCATCGATAACATATCTCAAATTCAAGATTTGTCAATATTATTCTCCATTTTTAATTTCCAGGTCCTGGGTTCGAGTCCCAGATGCGACTGAAATCTTTATATTTTCTGTCGCTTTTTTTCCGTTTTCATGTTTCATTTAGGTTATGTTAATATCATTTTCTACAATGATTACATAATAATCTCTTTTAAGCAAATACTAAATGACCGTATACTGAATCACATAATTTAATAATTCTGACAAGTTACTCTGTTACACAATTGCAACATTTAAACGAGGTAGTTTGGATAATATAATATTATTATTTACAGTCTCGCGAGGAAATGGCCGTCTCGCTTGATGGGACACAATAGCGAGAAAATATTTCCCGTGAGTGATAAGAACAAAATAACCGCCACACCAGCAGCTATAGCAGCTAGACAGTGGAACTGTGGACCGTCCTACGTTATATGTAAGTATAAGCGCGTTTGTGCAGTGAACTCCTATAGAAAAGATAAAATAATAAGACAAACTTATAATTTTACCAAATCTATTCAAATTCCGTGCTAAAAAATCCACCCGTAGCGCTCGAAAGTGAATCTGAAATATTTCCCACGCGTGCGTATGAATTCAACACCTACAGGATTTTCTGTTCTAAGAAATGGTTCATACAAAACATACTCGAGGCGATTCAGCGGCAAACCGTGGAAGCGTGGAAACCTTAAGAATCTGTTAGATGCCCGGGTGTGCAGCGACTATGGGATTTGTTAACCCCAAGAATATTTTGCAAGAATCAATAGATTTCTATCTATGATTATCGCGTTTTAAGATATTAATGAATTTGTGATTTCGTATTTAAAACGATTTTGTATAACCTACGATATTATGTTCATTAGCCACATACACTTTAATGAATCACCAGATTGTATCTCATTGCCAATTCGTCAATCTCCGGTACAGTGATATGGTGAAATTCCTTTAGAACTAGGGAAAATACGAACAACTATGGAAAAGACCAACAACTATGGAAAAGACCAACAACTATGGAAAAGACCAACATAGGTTTTATAGATGAGGGAATTTTTTTCGCCCTTTTTTAATTTCCGATTGAGCTCCCCGTGAGATAGGCCACAGGAAAGTAGTAAAATAATAATATACATGTGAAAATTATTGACTCCGATTGAATTGTATACTTCAAATCGTGGCTAGCTATTTGCCAAAGAGATTGGCATAAATCTCACTTATACTAGATTTAATATTACATTGTATATTGTAGTTTCGCGGTGTGAGCGTGAAACATGATGTAATTTAATCTAGCGAATATCTTAATCCAAAATAGTCAACTAAATAGCGTTGACTTCAAATTCCGACGTTAAAAAAAACCCCCAGAAAAATCTTCAATCGACTCTCATGAAAAATTGATAGCATGCAATTAAATTGAAAGCAGTCGAACAGGACATATGGCGGACGGAATATTGCTCCATCCACTCGGCCCTGTTGGAATAAAAACTTAAATAATAATTACAGAATGAAATAGACTTCCCAGAAGTTATTAAAATGTTATAATTATTAGGTGATTGATTGACGCTTTGAATCAGAGCACGTTTGAACGTGATTAATTATAATGTTGGATTCAACAGTTAAAAGATAAAGTACCCGATTAGTACGAAAAATTAACCATGATCTAATGGCGGTTCTGGTTAGATTTTTTGTGCCAAAGTAGTTCCCGTAAGATGCCAGAGTTGAACAGAACTTGAGGAGTTTTAATACTGGTGATGTCATTGCCAAATAAAAAAAAAACAAACCGACAAAAAAATGCAACACTAAATGTTTATTTCTTCGGTTGTTCGACCGAAGCTTGTAAATATATTGATGGTTAAACATGAGATATTGTTTGACCAATAACATAAATCAATCACATGTTATAAGTATTTAGTATATTGAATAGTTTACCCACAAGATTTCTTAACAGGCATTGTTAGTTAAGTTCAACAAAATAAAAATAAAATATGCATATAAAAAGGAATAAATTAATGACAATAGATTATTGCTTGAGGTAGACTTTTCAACCGAATAAAAATTCAATAACGTTGCTACTCGAACAGATAACAGAACAACTTAAGTTTTTTTTTTAAATACCGATGTGAAATAATCGTTTATAAAAGTTTAAAACGAAAACTTCCTATATCCTGTATTAATAACAATCCACTAGTTAATATTCTATCATGTATCAAGGACAAACAATAATTGGTATCATCAATTGTCTGTCAATTAACATTGTTTAAAGAACTAAAATAATATTTTAAGAAAAAAAAAAAAAATTGATTGAAGTAAAAAAATTGACATGAAGAATTTTGCGAGATCAATTTGAAAAAAATAAATGGAACACACTAATGAATTAAACGATCAACTAGACAACCTGTAGGTTTCTTTAAAAGTTTTACACTGAATATCAAAATGATATCAACAGTTTTTAGGTACTTTGCAACAAGAATTTACAACATTCTTCCGGTTAGCATTAAAAAAAAATATGATTCACAAAAAATATTCAAACACAATGTCAAAAATTGGATTAAAAGTAATGATAGGGCATTTACCGGTGCACTCACCCAAATTCTAAATTATTGATTCAACAATTTACCAAGCATATTTTAATATAAGTATATAGGTATTTTAAAACTATAAAATAATTTGCAAAATTACTGCCTCAACACCGGCTAGCCTAGTGAGGCGGGTTATGTGAAACTTCAACTATAACTGTTATTATATTATTTTCTATTTTACTTTATAAACCACTGTACACTTACATTATTATATTATACGTGTCTTTTAGTTATAGTTAAATTTAATTACAAAAAAGATATTATTATTATGATTAGTAAAAAAAAACGAGATAAACATATCGCTACCATTAGGTAAAAGGCAGATTTTACAAATTAGAAACAAAACAAAAATGAAACTCTTGTAGAAAAGCTGACCTTTTCTAAAAAAGACCTTTTCCTTTAAAGGGTGTAGGTGTATTAATGTAAACATTTCAGTTGTTTGAAGATGAATAAAATTAACACTTGAGCATAAAATTTGCATTTGTACTTTGTAAAACACGTGCTCAATTATTCGAACGTTCGTTGAAACGATCACAGAATATCTCAAAAGGTTGTACTTTCAAATTAAATGTCATTAACACCAACTTAGCACCGGCGTTTCGTAATTCTACGATTGCTCGAACAAAAGCACACAAATAGAGTGCTTTACCGCAGAGAAATCTGTTCGTGTTGTATAATGGATTGGTACATTATTTGAACTCTAGTTTACGAAGACACCTGGAGGTAAGTTTACACACGCGGCAGCTGCTCGTGTAATTAGATGTTATGGAACAAAGCAATTGTACATAATGTTATAATCATATACTTGTGTATGACCAACATTTAAATAATTGAGAATTATAAAGGATATTTCAAATTAGAATTTCGATTAGGCCCACGAGTTAATAAACGATTCAGGTATATATAGTCCTGCCGTTGAGAGTTCTGCTGTAACCTGTACACGAGTCGTTTATGTAGGGAGAGTTTATAAAAGTGGGTACAGGAGATGGGATGAATCTTCCAATGAATAGAGGTATCCCTGTATCATATATAAGTTGCGTTTAAAAATAAGTCAAAACTTAAAAAATAAAATAAAGTTCATTTTTAGAGATGTTTAACATTTTATTGCCGAACAATGTAGTAACATTAACTTGGCAGAGTTCAAGTGGGTCTTAAAAAACAAATTGTTTAAAAAATCCTATTTAATATATAACTTGTGTCCTTGTATACTTCTTATACGAGTGTAGAATGTCCTTAGTTACTGTATTCTGAAAACTATATACTTATTGCCGTAAAATATCTTCTTATTCCATTGTTATTATTTGTTCTATTCACATGAGGTAATGCTGTAATATTGATGTCGTAGACTGTAAAACTGTATAGTAACAAACATGTTTCCTTTAAACTTCTTTCCTCGCTTAGTTTTGGTTTTCTTCTCGCTGGTATCCTTGATATTCAATGCCCTTAGTAAAGTTGTTAAAAAATGTTGTAAAAGTAGCAATATACAAACATTATTTTCATTTATATTAGATTGGGTTATTTAACATAAAGAGCACTCGAGGTGAACCTTCACAAAACTGCGCCAAATAAATGATCTGTTATTATTAACATTTGAAATGTGTAACGATGACAATAGAGTTAAATAACACTTAACTGTGTTATGTTCTTTAAAATATTAACAATAGAGAGAAAAAAACATTGTGGAGTACGGAGCCACTTCTTGCCTACAAAAGGCAAGAGAAAAGCATGACCGAAATAGACTTAAAAAGTATCGTTAAACCTCTTTGCTTGCATCAAGAACGCATCACTGCTAAATACACATATCAAGAATTACTATAATTTACATCCATAAGAAGATGAAATAAATATGCTTATTCAGAAATTGTTTCCATGGAAAAACGTGTAATGGCAATAATCTAAGTGAGTTGGTAAATTTATTATTATTTTTTTGTTTTTTGTTTAATATAACACATATAAAATATTTAATAGTACAGATATGTCTTATAACAAAAAGTGCCCAACTCAATAGAGAAAGATTTCTCGTTTGAGTTGAGGGAGCACCGCCATCTAGCCATCACATTAAACTTACTAGTGAAACACGGAGTTTCAGCCAATGCAAAAATATTAGTGATTGGGCGTTTAAATTTCAACCAATGTTTACATTATATAAATACCTACCATACAAAACTATAAACTTTCACTTCCATAAAATGTAACAAAAAGTACACATTGGTGTAACTGTAAATTATAATATTTAATATGAGAAGTAAATATCACCTTACCGCGATAAAGATTGCTCTAACATGATGATTACCTTTCAACTAAATAAATAATAGTTACTTTCGTTGTTTACTCATACCATATCCGAGTAACTGATAGGTATTATTGAAAAATGGTTGAAAGCATTCATAAGAAAATAATATAGTCGTTATTGTAAATATTACTGCGAGTGAGAGTAAACATATGATAAAATAACAAATAGAGTGAAAAACAAACTCCATTGCTACTATTTTAATGATTGGAGGCGGAATAAAAAAACTCACACCAAAATAACCTCAAACCTTTGAATTGTAATTTTTACACCTACGTACGAAAGTATTCAGACATTAAAGATAATATTATCATCATTGAATCATACGGAACGATGGACAAAATTATTAAACAAGACAAGGGTCTTGAAAAAAGTCAGAGAAAACCAAAACAATTCACAAACAAACTTGAAAGAATTACACGCACGTCGTAACTAGACACCAATCTCAGTGATTTAGGGTTCATAACATCCAAATGATGAAGGATGCAGTTGCAAGTAGTGTCTGTCTATTACCGGCTCGACAGCTTGATGGATCGGCAAGTTAGCCATGGTTCTTTGTAGTGTATATATACACTGTACGGCGGGTACAATGCCCGAGTTACATTACCATTGAATAAGGACACGTGCTCGTAGGAAAAGAGAAATAATAGGACGAAAGGTGTTCCGCAAGGGACCGGTGTAGGACCACTTCTAAACTAATGAGTGTTTACTGGCGCAAAGACTTGCGAGTGGGCTGAATAAATAATGCATTATTACATCGACGATGGAACAACAAGAAAGGTTGAGGTGAAGATGAAAGATATGAATAGTAAATAGAAAATGGCTCTTTATATAATAATATGCTTCGTCGATTGGTTTCAGAAAGGAGACATTGAAATTGATGACAGTAAATTAGAGCAATAATAGGGAATCATAGGAATAATGGATGAACGGTGTTAGAAAGAAGTGGAGTTGATGGAATACACAATCACAGCAAAGTATTCTGATTTTAACTTAACAAACAAGGAATGAAAAAAAACGTACGAAAAGGGCGGAAAATTGTCAAATTATATTGATACATACAATTGTTTGAAAAGTAAAAATGCTGCGTGATTAAAAAATAGTGGCTTCATTATTCGATCAGATATCGAGGAATATACAAAACGCAGGCAGTAAAATAAGGGGTCGGTCGTGGGTCACATCGAAATTAATATAATTGACAATAAAATATTATGTTATAAAGGGTGAACCTGGATACATAATATTTGTAATATTCAACTGACATAAGGTAAAAATATACCCCCTCGGCCAAGGTATTTTTACGGTTGATAGGTTTGAATGTATGCATGTATGAACATGTTTTATCATATTATCCCGGCAGGTGTTCAATAGAATCGGCTGGTCCAGGGTAGAAACAGAGTTGATACAAATGAAAACAAAGACAGACATTTAAAACAAAACTGGTTTAGATGATAAAGTATGAATCCTTGATAACGAGGGATAATTATTATTGACGATATTAAATTATTTCTAATTTTGAAACTGTCAATTCATGATGGAAATCCATTTTAATATGATTTTTTATTAAAAAATCGTTGTCACTTTGACGATATTAAAGTTTTTACACAATGACACAATTGCTTAGCTTCAGCAGTCGATCCCTGATTTTTAAGGATCTAATTTGCCTTGAAGAAGGTTTCTCCACTCCTTACTGTGGAAACCGATGTTCCTGACATTTTTAAGACTTATCAGTTCATCACGGTCCCTTTACTAAAACTACAAAGCTTTACCAGGTTTAAACTATTTTTTCGCATTATATTCTAGTGAAATAGCTAAAACGAAGAGTGTGCAGGAGATTTAGTCATTCAATAAATTACATATTCAGGGTAATTTGTTGGGAGACTAAATTTCGGAATCACAAGAGTTCGAGCTTGATGTTCAGAAGTTCCTCCCTGTCGCATGCCAGGTGCGCGCGTGCGCAGTCCCTATCGAATATACCGCGGTGTAATAAACCTTCGGCAAACTCCTGCGATCCTGTTACCGCGTAGGCATTATTCCCTCCCGCAGGACGGGTCTCGAAACTGGTTTATGCACCAGAATGACCATTTTACAGGAATGGCGGATCGATTTCCCACGTATTAAATTTCTTGCAAGTCGACATGAGGTTTAAATACAATTTAGCAGAATTTCCAAGGTAATGGTGGACAATAATGATGGCAAGTTGACCACACTGCTTGCCACAACAGGTGATGAAAGAAGACTTCATATTATCCAAGGTAATTCATGACCCTAACCAAATCACGGAAAATAGACGAACAACGTACACGAGCTCCCTCGTTTTTTTTTTCTGACGGAACGTGACTACTTGGTGATTGGATTCACGTTTACCTTTAAAATCTATGGTGTTTATGTTAGAAAAAGTAAACAATGCTTCAAGTTAGTGCTGGCTACTCAACGTTTAACTGTATCCCAGGAAGCCTATAAATATACTCCCACGAGAATAAATAAATGATGTGGAAGAAGTCACATTTTGTACGGTTGGTCATGAATTTCCATGGTCAAGATGATGGTTATTCAAACAGAAAAAACCCAACCAATTCAGAAGCAGTTTGTCAACAATCAACAATAAGTGCTTCCATGTTGAAGAGTACCAAAAATCTTAGAATTTACACTTTCGAGTTTACGAAATCATTACAAATAATCAAGACGGGATTTTCCGGGGAATGTCCAAGATTTTTATTTGACCGACAATAGAGCGGCGTTCTCTCACGTATGACACGGTAACACAAGTGTTTGAATACAAAAAAAAAGTATTTGAATATCACGCACATGCGATTGCTTCTTGAATTGAACACGCGGAGTGAAGTACAGTGGAGGTAAGATGAAAAAGAACTAGTTGTGCCAGATTGCAGTCGAGATCCAAATAAAAATAAACCATTAAAGAAACTGGTTTGTTATTGTGTGGGATGGAAGGATGTGGAAAACCAAGTTGTGTTTCCCCATCCTTTACTCCAGGCTTTTAAAGACTTGTATGATGGATCACTTCCCACGACCTGTTAATCAATTCGCGACAACGGCAGCTGGGCGATTTCACATAGGTAATGAAATGATGTGATTGCAATCACCATTTACCTATTATGCGAACTGACGAGAGAACTTAGAAATGATTACATGAGTATTGAAGAGAATGCACAATTATGACCATTACAACAGAATCTTGTTTTGCATTGATTAACTAACCGTCATACAGATATTTTAAAACCAAAAGCTATCTTGGACACTAAACTATAGACCGTTCAGTTTCAACAAGAGAAAGGTTTTGCCCAAAATTCAAATCAAGAATTTTTATTTTTCATTTTTAAAAAAATCAATGCGAAGCACAAAGCAAGTGCCCTATGTAAATAAATACACATAATACGTAAGGAATAATTATTTACCAAGGGTAGAATACAAGATATTTCCACGTTTCTTTTTAAACACTTTACAAAATTAACATTGCTTCTGGTCTTCGGGCTCCATGCCATAGCGTAGAGGTGCACCGGGCACGTGGCAAACAACTTTACTATCTTGTCATCTAGTAGGCCATACCAGAAGCGGGACATAATTAAATATAGATTAATCAAAGTGAATTGTTGGTCACGAAAGCTGGTTACGGGGTGTGATTTATATGTAAATAATTTGCTGCGAGATTTATATCAAATTATAAAAAAAAGAATTGATTAAAAACCAGCCAACAGGAACAGGCTCAGATTTCAGGTATGATTTATTTGCCAAGACCACACCACGATGAACAGTTTTCACTATTTTTAATGAGATCAGTATATATTTCAGCAGCTTCTGAGAGTTTAAAAATATTTCTAAACAGTCTAATAGTTTTTTTTTTCAGTTTCTGATTCACTTGGATGGAGAAGAACTTTTCAAAGGCGAAATGCAGTATTTTTGTAGAGAACCCTAAACGAAGAATGCGAGCATATCGCAGGATACAAAATCCATTCTTAAAAATCACTTCGGTTCACAACCATCATTAATTCTGCAGCTTTCAATCTACGGAAGCTTTTAAAGCTCGGTGATGATGGTTTACATTCCTCCAAATCATAGGAAGTAAACAAAGTTCCCTGTTTCTAGGATAGAAGATACGAGAACTACGTGGATCACAAACACATAGAGAACATAAATAACTACAGCCCTCCCTAAAATAGCTGCAATTAATTAGGGGAGGCACACCCTTTACAAATACAAAACCACTTCACGGTGTTGCGTGGAGAGTTGTTTGCAACATAAAAATCATTCAACGGGAGTGAATACGACATACAATCACTATATTTCATGGTGTGGAATAAATTTACTACAGACTTTGAATATTAAAACATATTTTAATTTTCTGGTTTCAAAATGCAGTTCTAGTTTTCAACACAACTGTGCCTTCTTCAGGATAGTATAAATAAATACCAAATTAGAACACAGTAAAAAAATAAAATAAAATAATAAAAATAAGTTCAAATCATAATTAAAGTAAAAAATATGTACCTACAAAGTAACTAAACGTCAAGTGAAGGAGAAATAAGAAGTAGCAGATTTATAGAAAGGTTAGATGGGGGGGGGAACAAACACACTGTTTACTGGACAAATGGTACGGGACTATACGTTAAATTTAATGGATTATTGACAATTTCATAATTATTATGGATCCTCATCATGTTCCACCAGTCACCAAGTTTAAAAAAAAGTTAACTGGGGCTCCACACAAATTTGTTTATATTTATTCTCCTTGAGGTTTTTTTTTAATATTTCAACGTGAAAATTATCAATCTCTTGAAGAATATTCTTAAAGTCGGTGGTCCAGTGAAGTTTCTGGAGAATCCGCAACACTTTCACCAACACGGGAGGAGTTTTCTTCAGCACGGGCGGTTCTTGGCCTTCCAGAGCAGTGAAAGACCGAGGTCGTTCCGCAGCACTCTTTAAATCGATTAGCCAAACCATGAAAATGTTTTCTTATCTGGCACCGATCGATTACGATTTCTTCTTCGATATTCTCGGCGAGTTAGCAGACATGTTTTTAAACAACAAAGAAATATAATCACAATTTCTGCTATTCTACTTTACAACTGAATATATTTTACAGTAGGTAGGCATGTTCAAATAAATAAACAGATAGAGTTCTATTATTTGAAAAAAAAGTTAATTCTTTCAGTTCCGTTTAATTCAAAAATTACAAAACCAAATGGTTATGTTTATTTTGCCCCACCTCTTGGTTGAGGTAAATTATTCAGTAGATTGTGATAACGATTATCGTAAAATAATTACAAAGCGTAGAAATTAACTTAATGGTAAGTTACTGTGTGTTGGCTTTGTAAAATATTATTTATAAAAGCGGAATAAAAGGTAGGTAATTTACAGAAGAGGAAGGGTTTTTGTTATAGAGGTGAAAAGTGTGACACGCGACATATTCATCTAGATCTTTATTTGCTAACGCGCGTTACCGTTACCAGAAACCGTACGTTTGAGTACTATATGAACTGCCAAAAACGCAATTAAATCGTGATACTTTGACTCCTGGCTAATGTATAAGATGATTTTTAGAACGAAAACCAGCCGAATGAATTTCACATCGTCGCCTACAACATAGGCGTAACAAATTTCCAGGAGAGTCAAAAACAGTTATTTTCCAGTTTTTTATACATTTTAATAGATGTTTCGCTAACGGAGTTTTAATTGAGATAATTCTCTATCCCATTCGCGAAACATGTAATAAAATACATAGAAATCTGCAAAAAAAAAAACAGTTTTTGGCTGACGATATGATGCAATTGGATGCTCCTGGTTATCGCCGTTATTATCGGCTTGTCAAATAATCTTATCAGAGAGGAATGAAGCAACATCCACACGAGCGAATAAACAAAAGATAATGGGTTGGATAATTATTGGTTAATGAAAAAATGTGTAGTATTTACATTTACATCAATACCTTCTTGCAATGTGTGCGCAGGTAAATACGTTATTTATATAGTTTACGAGAACATAATGCGTTTGCGTGTCAAGTACTCTAGGCCTTGAAAGCGGTTAAGACAACATGGTGATTCAACAGCAGAACATTCAGACTGATGCCTCTTACTAAATATTATAAAATATTCCAAGGACAAAATTAATAGTCCAGTGAAGGGAACAATATCCCACGTGCGACCTCTCCGCATTCAGAGATTATCAAGTTACAAAAAGGAACTTTATAAAACGAGGATGCATTCCAAAAGATATAATATGAAACTTGAATGCAGCGGCATGGTTATGATTGCATTCCAAAACTTTTGAATCAAGTTTGCTCAGAGAAACATGCTGAAAGCTGTTTTTATTCAACGTGATAATAAAAGTCTCTCAAAAGTAATACGGAATTAAAATGATTTACGACCACCGCAGGTATCATTCATCTGAAAAGTGAAAGGTACGGGGATCATGTCTCGGTAAGCCCAGATATGAGTGGAGGATTTTGCAGAAGGTTTAAAAAATGTAAATGATATTTAAGGTAAAGTCTACAGAAACCGCAACCGAAATTCAAGGAGGATACATTACAACTTATAAGTGGTAAGCGGGTAACTGTTCATCTTTATGATATGTTTACAGGGTTGAATTTATAACAGACATTGTCTAGCGAGACGTTTAACATATTTAAATAAAGTACAAGGAAAATTAAAATAATAAACGTCCGTGTTACCGGCAACGCACTGACATTTGTCGCACTTTCTATGATGCAAAGGATTCCAATACAAATTTTTATCTTAGTTTTATAAATACGCGGTAATAAATAATCATACAAAATACTCCCCCAAAAAGGTCAGTCCGCCTGGTCTAACCATTAATCTATACAAGTGAGAATCTATGCTTGTTTTAACAGTATTTTAATGGAAAATTATCTGAGGAACTATTCATTCATTGAATAACATGGGTTTCGTAAGACACAGGATCACTTATTCTAATCCTTAAAAGACCACTCGCACAGCATCTCGAGAGATAATACATCCTTCAAGCTAGTTATAAATCGTACGTTTCAGTAATTATTTCAATCTAGATAAGATAAGTCTGAAAAATATATTTGAATAAGTAAAAGTCTTAACTTAATAATAGTGTAACTACTGAAATGATCGTATTTTAAAATGATATTAGGAGTAGAAATCTAGATTAATAGAAGTTGCCGTTCAGACTTGAATTCTTTATATATTAATATGAGGGTTTCCTCAGGGCCGCTTGTAAGGACCGAACTTAATATTTATATTTTGAAATTGGAAAAAAGTTGACTTTATTAATAGTCTAAACCCCGCATTTCCATCTTTTGTTCTTGAGTCCGAAGAACTGAGAGTCCAAAGAGGGGAATGTACGAACGGGTACCTAGTATAATGGAGCACCTACAGTTGGTACCGTACATCACCACGTGGAGTTAGGCCATATATTACAGGACACGACCGCGGCTGTGTTAATTGACAGGCGAGGAGTCTAATTATCTCTACGAGGAGGTGCGCGCGAGGAAGAGGGTGAAGCCAGGGGATAGAGGATGGCGGGAGAAATGCATTATTACGGAGGCGTTGCCTCGCAAACAAACAAACACCTGTGGTAATGAATGATACAGAATGCTGAGGTTTATGAGAACTTAAAGTTTCGTACGATTATTATTTATACACTAAATCAAACATTCTATTTATGGTATGAAAGTCCAATACACATAGTCAATTGCAGTACGTGCCAAGGTAATTAATACATAGATAATATATATAGCGTCGCTTTTGTTAAAACATCCGCAAAGGTAATAAGATAATTAATTACTGGGTGAATACAAATCAAAACATGCTAAAAAATTATAGTTCTGAATACGCACCTACAATAATGGAGAGGAACAGAGGTTTTATAAATTTTCAAACAAGTTCAATGTAATAATCCGTGTAAAAACAGGAAACAATGTTCTTTGCGGTAGAGCTATTTTTGAAAGATTTTGAAAGACAATCTGATGCCTATTACATTAAATTAAAGACATTTTGTGTATTTTTCATTTTCCTAAATATAATCTAACATCAGAAGTGGGCACACAAAACGATTATTTACAAGAATCTTTTAATAAGTGAGACAATAATAGTTGATTCGTAATGTAATTGTGTTATAACAGTACAATTTTGTGTAGGAAATACAATTATATTTTTCAATAAAGATTCAAATTCAGTGTACTTAGCAGTTAGGCTGATTACAGTATACTTTGTTTCGTGCGACCTTGACAGAATTAAAATACAGTAATCATGTAAATGTTTTGAATAAAAAATACATTTGTTACAGGTTCATCAGCAGAACAAAGGTAACATGTATCACTTTGTTTATAAAAATGCGGCCGTGATATTTAAATGCATACTTAATGTATGTTTACTATTCTACATGAAGGATAAAAGGCAATGCACGCTGTAAATTAATCAAAAATAATACTACCTATATACAATACAATTAATGCAATTAGTTGCATCCGTTCATGCGTTGCCTGGTTTAAAACGTAATTAACAATAACATTATCTGCATCACACTAAATATATTAATATGCTGGAAAAAATGAATGCACCATATGGACTTACTTGAGATAACAAATAGAACTAGTCTAGGAACCAGATGTTATGCAAATCTTGCAATACTTAGTTTTAATATAGTGCATAACTTTATTGATAGCCCATTCTTCTTGGAATGCTATAGCTTATACGTGCCTCAAAACTGGAACCGTAGTCGTCGCCACGACGTATTCAATATACCATAAGGCAGAACAGATGTTCTAGGACAGCATAGCATGACAAGAGGAATGGTGCAAATTGAATGAAATGTCTAAAACAGTAGATATATTTAATTTCTCCGTCAATAACCTTAAAAAAATTGCATACCTATATTTCCAAATGTTGCAAATGTTAAAATAAGAATTCTTGTACTGGAAATGGATAAGAAATCTGTCTTACAATAAAAAATAAGTTTTTTTTAAGTGATACCATACAAAAGTCCAAACTCTTACCAACTGTCTGGAGCCAGTGATAATATGGCATCCTCAAATAGGGTATGTTGTGAGGCAAGAAGGAAGATGGGGAAGTACCTGGATCTTCAGAAGTGGTCACCAAACATGGCTAATGCCATTTCAAGCAACGTTTCGATTCTGAATAGTGCTCTTTCGCCAGGGCGATATTAACAGTATCTACCACTCTGGAACGTGACGCAAATATACTACACATTATTTTTAATGAATAAATTGTGAAATAACACAAATTAATCAAATAAAATTAACTTGCGCACGCCGGGATTTGAACCCGCGACTACCGGATTCGTAGCCAATGATCGTAACCACTCAACCACGGAGACCGTCTAGGCAGACATTTAAAAGAAAATTAATGGTTTAAAAACATATACTTTTGGATATTTTTCCAGCCATAATCGATCTGATGCTGGATGGTGATGGCTTTCCAAAACTTCTTACATATTTGTTGTCATGACGGATTTGGGTATAACCTTAGAGTAACAATATATATTATTACTACTCTAAGGGTATAACACAGCACACTCAGGCGGCTTATATGAAAATCACAAGTAGTCTTATTTATTAATGAAATGCTTTAATTTTTTACCGAGTTACATAATGATGGTGTAATCATTTATATTTTGTCTTCATGTCTATTGTGTGTGACTGGAGAAATGATTGGCAATGCTCTTTTTGGATTTTTCATCGAATTTGCCTAGTTACAAACCTTATCACGAGAAAACCACATAGATATGCAGATATGAAATCATTGGAAAATATTGGACAATCAATAAGAAGCATTTTTGTTTGTTTCGAAGAGGTTTTGAGGATGTGTCCAAACCGGTAGCAAATAAATAAAATCATATAACAAATGTACATAGCGGATGAAACTCTTCAAAACAAAATATCTAGAAATTGTTACATGGTTAATGTCCAAGAAATACAAAAAAAATATTATTTTATCAACACTGTAAACGATGCAAATATACTCGTATATTTATGTACATGTTTGTAATTTTCGTATTTAATTTTAATGAGCTCTGACCTACATCTGCTGTATATTTTTTTAGATAAGTAAAACAATTTGTTTTGATTTATGTCGTAATTTGTATTCAATAATCTTACCCATACATGTATGATATTTTTTTATCGTAATCTTTGCATCACATATAGAAATATTTCGAGAAAATTATATGACGCAAATAAACTATGCACGCGATATTCATAAACCTACGCAAACGAAAAAATATATGACTAAAAGAATTCGAAGCAATACTTAACGATACTTCGGCCAGTATTGAGCAGTTTAATTATTATCGTTACTGATCGAAGGTTGAGAAGGAATGGTATTATCAAGTTGGAAGTGGGTTGAGAATCATTGGTTACGTCCTGTACTTGTTATTATTATTACAGTGTGGGACTTCTAGGGGCTGTGACATACTGTGCATGTGGGCTTGATCAAACACATGGTCTGTTGTTTAACCCTCTTATGGTAATAACAACAAACAACGCGTTCAAAATTATCCGTGAAGTTTTAATACATTCTTACTATCAACGCAGTAAAAACCTTCGAACTGTGGGATTTGGCGTGATGAAATTTGTACAGTTTTTTTTCTGTCTGGAATTTCTGGGTTAACGCTATTATTTTCAGCTCGCAATGTCAATTATATAATGAGATATGGAGCTTTGAAAACTAAGACAAGACGCCATATTGTTTGTTTCATATTTACCAGTGGCGTCCATTGATCTAGGATCAAAGTTAGTTAATTTATCTAATTTGGATATGAAATGTACATGGAATATTTTTGAACATGTCAATTTATCTTCCGCTAATTGTTGTGGTCATCTGAATAAATGGGCGTACAAGTCACCAAACTAATCGAAAATCAGTCGTATTTTTAAAAAAATAAATTTTATGGATCGTTTTTTTTGGGGTAGGGGCAGCTTTGTAGTGAACGCCACTGATGTTAACCGATGGTTCAAAAAGGAATATGTATATTAATTTATTTCGAAAAAACGATGTAGAAATCTCAAGTTAAGGAAGTTTAAATAAATAAAATTCCTCTAACTGAAAAAATCTGAATTGATAATAATGATAAACGATTGTAAATGGATTTACCTAAAAAAAGTTTAAAAAAAATTGTAAGATAACAACGGTAGCTCACGCGTACTGTTTTTGTTTTGTTTTTTTGTATGAAATCAATTGTAAACATAGAAAAACGAAACAAAATTCAAGTTTTGAGTTTCAATGTCACAGAGTTTTTGAGGTATAAAAAAGGTAATGTTATTTGAAAACAACACTGGATGTCATGGGGTTAACTTGAGGATTCGTTAGCCGGTAATGGTAAACACACGAGTTAAACAATCACAGTTCATAATTTTCATGTGGCAGGGTTGGTCCGACAACAAACTTTGTACATCTATGTACATTGCGCTGAGGCGGTACAGATCTCTAATGGGAGATAACAATATAAGAATTATTTATGACTGTTAACCTCTCTGTTACATAACCTCACCCAACAAGAAGACTGTAACTACTTGAAATCAAGTGGAAAATGGTAATATCGACTAAGTGATTTGCGAAGGTGTTTGTTTCGATATGAAATCAAATCTGTGGCTAACCAGAGTGGTATTTCTATGGGCTAACCTCAATACAACATGGCGGGTTCAATGTTTTTCATACTAATTTTAAAATTTTATGGCAACAGTATTACATATTGGATTTCATTCAAACTACTCTCTAAACCTTCCCGGCACTAATAAGAAAAAAATTGAGTAATTTTTGAGAAAATCGATGACAGATAGACAAACATGCATTTTTTATATATAGAAAAGTGATAGAGATGCAATCATCCGATAATCAAATGAACAAAGAAGACAATTTTGAGAACTTCGCAAAGAATGCAAGGTTGATGTAAGCGTAATGAGTAAAATGAAGAAAGGGACGCTTAGACGGTTTGGACATGTTTCGGGATGAACGAAGAAAGGAGTGTAATGGGAATATATGACGCGAATGTGAATGGAAGAAGAAGTCAGGAACATGTAAGGATCAAGCGAATCAAATACTTGAGTAGGGCCATGTCAGAAGTCGGAATAACAGAAGAGAATGTATGAGACGTAAGAATTACAAGAAAAAAAAAACAATACAAAAAGTGTACGCCAAGATCGAGTTGTTTGGCGGTCCGTCCTCTCTGCTTATCCCTGCGGTTTTGCCATGTTTAGGTATCATTACAGTTGAAGTTTCATCAATGGAGTGTGCAGGACAAAAATACTTACATTTGAGATAACAGATAACACCACAACGCTATGAAAGATAACAAATATTGGTACACCAAAGTTATCGATCCAAGTGCTATCACATACTATTTCATAGAATGCTACGTGCCGAAATGCAGATGCTTCTTTTAGGGTTTAAAGAATCTCGATAAAAATGTGGGCTTAACGTAGATTGCAATTATAGTGTCAAAATAATGATGTTATTACTAATTGATCGATTCACATTCAAATACCAACATAATTATTCATATTGGCTAGATTTACAACCATTCCTAGATGTCTGGCGAAAATGATATAATAATAGATAAGGAAGAGGATGTATATACACGGTGTCCGGAAACTCATGATACAAACGGGATACAGGTGAATCTACGTATGGCTATCACATTTGAAGTCGATTTCGTGGTATATTTTTTATTTATTTGGTCTTCCGTTTTAGAGTAAATCGAGTCCGAATTTGGAATATATAAAGTAAAATTTAAAAAGAAAATCAATCTCTACGGGGTGGTTGTTTTTTTAAAAATACATCATACCTTATCCCGGATCCAATATGTTCTCAACCCTAATGTTTCAAAAAAAAGAAAAAACTAAAAAAAACCTTTTTTTTGGGTTCTTTGTGTGATGTAGATTCCACAGCTTCCCGATTGTACCATTAGTTTCCGGACATCTTTATATGAGAAAAATATTCAACATGGAAATGCATAAAAGGTAATATACCATGGTATACCTAAATATTATTTTTCATAACTTCTCCACATCATCTCTCCAAACCCTTACTTTTTATTATTGTTAGTCACACATACATTCATTAGCTAAGGAGCATTCTCACCCTAGAGAAAATTAATAAGATATTGTATGGACATACGTAATAGGTGCTTTAACAATGTAAATTTGAATACACCAACCCTATCATCTGTAATAAAATGTATGTGTATATAAAAAAATATTTTTTATTTTTTAAATAACTAAAATTTAAAACAGTTTTTCATTTTACCCTAATGAAGCTTGAGATAAACGAAACCGGTTGGTGTTAATTTAAAAATAAATTAGTGATTTAAAACAAAGCGTATGTTTTATTTAAAAAAAAGTTAAACCACAGAGTAATTGCTTTCTACGAAATTACAAATATGGTATGAAATATCTCGAATCAGTTGGGGTAGTGTCACAAATACTTGCCTGGAGCCTTTAGCAATGATCCAGAAACTAACCCTGGAGGTTATTCTTAAAGTTCGCTATAATTTCCATTGCCTCTTTCCGGAACCAATGAACAATCTAATCAAATCTTTGAATCGTCGTATTAACAGGGATCCGTTTTTCGCGTAAACTCGATTATGCTGAAGGTAGAGTACTATGCGCCAGTGTACCTCGTAGGGACAGGGTTAGTCCCATTTCCATAAAGGTAAGGCCCAGCTCACGACTGCAAAAGGCGAGGAAAAGTGGTCCGCGAATAATATACACTGGTTTAATTAATATAGCCGCAATTAGCTATAGTTGTATGGACAATAGAATAATTTTCCATTTCGTCCGGTAATTTACTTTCCCCGCTGATTGAGAACGAGGGCAACCCCGATATAACGCCGCAAATCATTTACGAATAAGGGCATTTCATTATAAACGGGAAATGTGTGTTATACGACAGAGAAGAGATACGCGAACGGATAAGATTAAGAAAGGAACAAAGAGATCTGTGATAGTTGGACAATGCTGTATGATGAAGGGATAGGAGAACTGCAGGAGAATGTATAACTAATTCACGAGGCTGAGTTAGAGACATCATAGAACAAGCAAACTACGCATGATCGAAAAATAAATGGTACAATTAAGTAGAGTAGATATGTGAACATACTAAGAAGCCAAAATGAACGAATCTATCACCAGTGACGCATGGGAAAAAATTCCTGTTATGTCTGCATACTGAATGGCGTCCTTAAAACCTGTCACAACACGGGCCAAAAACGATTAGTAGTGATAAAATAATGTATTTTTAACCCATATTCCAGCTAAATTCTTTAAAAAGGTGATGAATACAAAATTTATGAAGAGATATATTCAATAACGCTACTGTATAAAACATCAGCAAGGTTTTAAACTAAAGATAAATAATCAATATTCACACACACAATATGAATCGGTAAATCAAAGTAACTAATTCACATAAAAAAAATATTCTAAAAATACAAGGATAACAAAAGGAGCGACAGATGTTTGAGTTTTTTTGTATAAATTTGCAAGTACATCAACAAATTTAACTCATCAAAATATGATAAAAACTTTGCTCACGATTATAAAGATGGCTGCCATATATCAGAGAAAAGAAAACTGATATAAGAAAATTAAGACCAAACGAAACTTAATACGTGCTCACCGATGGAACTAATTTAAATATTTTATAAAATAAAATAAAAAAATTGCCACGTAATGTTTTCAAATATTGAAATGAATATTTGTTGGCGAGTGTTCACACACAATATGAAATGGAATAAATTGTTAAAGCTGAACTTCATAAAGAAACTTATAAAAATACAATATATTATTGTAAAACTAACATAATATACGGTATGTTTATAAGTCCTTCCATATTCCGAATGTACCTACACCCGCCAACAAACAATTCATCTGAATATTTAAAAGCATTAAGTGTTAACAGCTTTTTAAATATAAAACATTAAATAATTTCTTCAATACATTGATATTCACTTTATGGTGTAATTATTAATAAATGAATTAAATATTACTTTGTATTCACCACATTATTAATATATGCATAGATATCAACATGTTTCGAAAGCGATGCTTTCCTCATCAGGAATATATAGAATACATAGTATATAGTACTATTAATATTAATACTATATATTCCTGACGAGGAAAGAGCATCGCTCTCGAAACATGTTGATATGTATATATTAATAAAGTGGTGAACACAAAGTAATTTTTAATTTATTTATTAATAATTAGCGCCATCTGTGAACGCGTTTAATGTTTCGTTTACCCATCCTAATATTTGTGATGCACTTTTTGAAATAGTTGCTACATGTTCTTTCATATTGTTTGGATGATGTTAAAAATCGTTTAAGAATAATCAATAGGTATTACAATAAGATATTGCATATTTCCCTATGTCGATATGGGGGCATGAATGAGAAATCGACGGAGTATAAATTAAACGCTCGTGTACATGGTTTATTGTTTATATTACGAAGTAACGGTTTGTTTCCATCTCAAGAACAATGCTAATGTTGGCTTTGGAATCTCACGAGGGAGTTTGTCACACTTATCAAATAGAAAGAGCGAACATATTGTTATTTATCATAAGCGTTTGTCTCGTGAACTCCGCGATGAGTGCCTCGGGATCTTCGCGGAGGTAAAACTATGATTATAATGTTTATTGCCTTTAATGAGAGGTTTCGCAAATTGCAGTTGAGTCAACAGTGCAGATGGCGATGGACAATACAGCGAAATAATCCGTTTTAAGCCGATGCAATGGGAAGTAATGCAAAATCATGTGTTTTCGGTTTGAAAATTTGATGGCCTAGAAATGTCATAGATCATCTAATTAAATACTGCAAGTAGAACACACCTCGGCCTTTCGTTTAACCGGATATTTTTTGGTATTTTTACAAGCCTAGAAAAAATGAAGGATCAAACCTAAAAAAAATATTTAAAGTGCAAAATCTCTTACTTAGGAACCTTTTTTCGAATATAGTCGTATTGTTCATAATGGCAAATTAAGTTTTTTAGAATATGACAGTAAAACATTTTAATATGAGCTTTACAAAATAAAATAAAACACGTGTTTTGGTGATGTATTTTTGCGTAAATCGAAACATGCAGAACATCAACGCCACCTGCATAAGGAGTGCGTGATTTCGTTCGAATTTTAGGAAGTGAATCGCCTAAAAGAAAAAAAATGTACAAAATGGTTTTGTTTACCATATAGAGTGTGTTTTGATCACAGGGATTATTCCACATCTTTTGGGAAAGAAACTTAGGTCTAGCGCATGCATTACGCTCCTGTTGTTAATGTCACGGAGGTTAAAGCAACTAGGCCTATTTTTGCTTGCCAAGAGGTGCGGAATACCGCCTTAGACCAACACATAATGTGTTTTGGTCAAGGGCGTTATTCCACACCCACAAAATATAAGACAAAAGAGTGCCGATAGAGTACTTTTTAGTAGTTTGACTAGCAGGTGCTTGTCATTCAAAACCTTACAATAAATTTACAGTTAAGGTACTTTCACATATATATTAGTGGAAGCATAACGCTCTCGTTGTCAATGTCACGAGGGTTAAAGAAACTAGGCCTATTTTTGCTTGCCAGAAAATGGGGAATAACGCTTTTGACCAAAATACGGTCGATATCATTACCACCAGATACAATTTTTCCAATTTTATGCATTACTAGTTCTACTGCTCGGTTTCGCCATTTCAACACATTTATTTCTAATTAAACATGCGAATAACATGGAACAAACAAAATAGCGTCTTGTCTTACATTTTGACAGTGTAAATGATATTTAAAAGCGCCATAGCTCACGACGTAAATTATGATATTGGAATTGCATCGATTACTTGCGAGAACATTTTTATTTTACGTTCCGCTTATCGAAACATCATTAGAAACATTTGCAAATAAAATCGATTTTTTCTTTGCTAGCTGTTTACTTTCCAACAGGTTTCAACTGACGTTTATTAGTAGTTATTATATTATTACGAAACCTATTTTGCATCAATTAACAAAGCTAGTAACATATCAAAGAACAAATCGTAACAACTGCTAATTACTGTTATGATCTACGTGGAATAAAATGCGTATAAAAACTAGCATAGACTAGAAGAAAGTAAAATAATTTGAGAATAATAATTAATCACTTTCGTACGTTAGAATCAATAATGACTGTTAAAAACACATTACATAAATAACGTTTGTTATCAGTTTCATCTAATTCTTGATCTAAAGTTTCGGATAGTCTTGCAGTGTCCATCATCCTCAAAGGAAAATAAAATACTCTCGCAAGCCTTATTCTCAAAATGTGAGTGCGACACATGGATCGTGTGTATCTCTTTCTGTGAACTTTCACAGATGACTTAATTTGAACAAATTTAGTGATGTTGTGTTAACCTTTACGTACATGAAGGTAAAAAAATTACATGCGATCCGAAGGGGGGGTCACTATAGTCCCCCATGAAATTCCGAAGCGATCGTGTCTCTAAAAAAACATTTTTTCCTTTGCAGTAATATTCAGATATTAGTTACTACCGTTTTAATCGGTCATCGCCCATCTTTGGCCACCAGTCAATCATTTTAAATAATGCAAAATGGTAAAAGAGATAGTAGGAAAGTGAGGGTGACTCAAGTATATTATTGTAGACCTTTCCAGTAAAATGCACCTTTTACGACAGCACTCGTGGCTTGTTTGCGGCGACAAATTTTAAATAAAGTTGTAAAGATACGAACCGTGACGTCGGGCAACGTTTGGTGGGGTGGGGGGGGGAGTGTTAAAAGGGGACTTGTTAAATATTGTAGCCATCTAAGTGTATAGGTATTGTCACAATGATTTTAAAAGCGAGAAACAATTGATATTCGCTTTAAGTGGGGGTTCTTCATGCCTTTTCACGCTTTTATTTTTATTTTGGAAGTAAAAAAGCACCCTACCTCTTTGATAGCCTACCCGTATAAATACCCCCGTTGAATTCCACAGAAAATCAGTATTGTAATATTCACCTACAATTCTAAATTCTTACCACTGGCCTATAAATACGATTGTAGGAACTATGATTATTAAATTAATCCAGTGGCAACTTTTGCCAAGCGGCAATACTGACGCGCGCATGCGCAGTCAGCAGCGAACCGAATGTTAAGAGCGTACAAGTAAACGATTCGGGTTCGTGTGACGTTAGCTTGCAGTTCATAATTCCTACATATTAAAATCGTCCGCACTTTCTCCTTCCGATAAAATATCGTATGTCCAAAGTGAAATAAAGTTTATCTGTTTTAATGAGAATTTTATTAATTTGATTATTCCGATTAATCTTTTGAACCCCCCGATACGATCGACGATCTCAAGTTAGTTAGTTTGCTCTGTTATAATTCGCCCAAAAGCTATCATGTAAAGTTCGTTCAAGAATGGAGATTGCCTGCTTTCTATGAGTCACTTAACAATGTTAACAAGTGTTAACTGTTTTAAATATTAGTCCCAATTTAGCGGCTACTCTGGATGACGCCATGGTGTTATTCAACTCGAACCACTCGTCTATAAAAAAATATGGTTTATGATCTTTGCACGCAGGCTCTATAAATTAAGCAATAAAACACACACAAACTTGTTCGCAACACTAAGCAGCGGAGAAAATAAACACAAACACTGCACGATTAACTATAAAGCATAACGTAATGTATTGACGTTAGAACTATGCATAATAATATGAAAATGTTATTGTTACTTGCAATATTCAGAATAATGTTTGTGATAATATTTGTGAAGTATAAACACGACACCTATGATTTTTTTTTATCAAAGACTCCACTAAATTAACGTCTCAGTAACAAAAGACGCAGTAAAAATTATTGATAAATATTACCTCTGACGTCAGAATTAATAGATTTGCCCTAAGTACGACTTGAACGACTGGATGCAAAGGCCACATGACACCCATTTTGGCATTTCTGTTTTTTTTTACATATTACCTACTGTTATTATATTATTCTCTATTTTCCTTTTTATATATCTACTTTATAAACCACTGTACACTTTATTATGCATGTAATTTAGTTATACTTAAACTATAGTTAAATAGTTTAACGAAATTACAATAAAGATATTATTATTACTATTATTATTATTATACACATTTTCATTGACAAATACATGCTATGATTATTGCCCGTGCTACCGTGGTAAAGTATAAAAAAAGTTGAATTATCCAAAGAAATTAAAATAGCATTGAGTAGATAATCAATGAGAAAAGTTAAATAATCGACATAATAAGTAAATCCCCAAGACTGGGTAATCAAAACAGCACTGAAGCAATACGGTCATTATTCCGGATACTACAGTTTAAAAAGGCGAGTCTTAAATTTGGTCTTGAACTCGGTTGAGCTGTCAATCTTTCGTAATTATTGGTATAGGATGAAAAAACGTACAAATTTATAAACCAGCGAAAGCCGCAAGAGAACGTATGGAGTTGTTACCGTCGAAGTGTTGGTAATTTATCAATCAAAGTTCAAGAGGCGAAGAAATGATACAGTTTCTCTGACAGCTGATTACAGGTATTTCCTCTTGTTGGCAAATTCCAACAGCCAAACGATTCTGAAATTGAAAGCCAAAGTTGATTTTATTATGCGAGTTGTGAGTGCAATCTGGTCGGAAGCAGTTTGCTCGCGATCTTTAAACTAATATTGCTGAATAAAGGGTTTGGTTTGCATTTGCAGGCTGTGGTAACTGGTAACAGTTGGAATTTCAATGTTCAATGTGAATGGAGTGTGTAACTGTCAGTAAAAATCGAAATACATACTACCATTGGGATAGGGACAAGGATTTGTAGATGAAGATCACTATCGTATGATGAAGTGCCGTGTCCTCTGATCTAGAGCCATGTTAAGATTGGAGGCTTTTGAAATGTAAGTTCTTTAGGACACTTATAACTTATAAGTATTTGAAGAAATCACTAAAGAGGAAGTGTTACTTCGTTTGAAGTATGAATTGGAGCTTTTTTACGGTGGAAAAAAATAAATCTGCATATCTGAATAAAAATAGCGTGCCTACTCGAATGAAAACATTGGGGGGAAACGTGGAATAAGTAGAAGTCACTTGTCATGGCTGAGGGCCCTGTATAATCGTAATGGGACGGATGTCCCTTCTCTTATACGTACCGCAAGAGAACGATGCTTAATGTCAAGAGATAACGATAAGGCATGGCTGACTAAACTAGATTTATAAAAAAGCAATAAATTATTATGGGCAGGCAAAACGTCGCGTAGTGTTAATATCCGTGTACAAGAGCACTTAAAACGTCGTAATAATATTGGGTTCTCAGAATGTACCTGTAACACAGGTATTAGTTTACTACATAAAAGTGGAATAGATTAATTTAATTAGATAATTTCGAAGCATTAGATATAAGGAAACTAAAAAATACTAATAGTAGACTTTTTTGCAGGAATTCGAAAACATCTCTTCTAATTCGTAAAACCAGACAAGCAGTACCTTTAACCTACTAGCTCAGGGGAACCGAGTCGTTCCTTGCTAGGGTAGAATAAATAAGTGCAAATAAATCATGTAAAGAATCGTTGTGAAATACAACCCATTTTACCTATAAAAGCAAAGTGTTTTACTGAAAATCTTAACATATTAATCAAATAATCAAATCAATTTAACCCGATACTAAAGATGTTCCCAATTGACGAAAAACACGCCGCCCTTTGTATATGTATGTATAGCATAGTTTTGTATTATAGTGCCCTGAAGAAGCTACAGTTGTAGCGAAACTCGGTCGGCAATAAGTATAAAAAATAAAAATTATAATGAATTATTAGCTAACTCCCATGAAAATAAAAGTAGTACAGTTACAGCGAAGAATGTCTATTTTACTGTAAAACCTATAAAACAAACACAAAATCAATCTATATCGTAAAATCTAGTTGAAGCTGTTGAAGTTCAAAGCAGCTCAGTTATTTATGTGTGAAAAAAGTAGGAATATCCGCAATCTCATCCATTATATCTCTACAATCTACAAGTACAGCAGTCTCTGTGTCCAGTGTCCATACCAGCTACTAGCTCCTCTAGATTTATAATGACAGCTCGTCAACTCGTATATTGTTCACCGCCTCGCAATAATGATGTAGTGCGATACAAACTGGACAAATTGAATAACTGAAACACTACACCGACAGATGATAATCCAATACAAGACATTATCGAATACAATCGACACATAGCAGTTGAAATTCGACCCACGTAACTTGATTTTTTTGCGGGGATACATAGACTAATAATTGAGATGTGTGAAAAAACGTACGCGAGTTTCTCGCCACATTTCATTCCACGGATCAGAGAATAATTGAAATTATAGATTGTGATATGTACTTATGAACGTGATATCTTGTTTGCATTCAGAAGACCTTTACTTTTTTCTAGGTGTAATTAAACTAACACATTTAATAGAAACAATGAGGTTGTCTCGTACAAAGAAATTTCATGTTATTTACAAATGTATCATATTAATAAGAGCATGTACAGGATAGAACTTTAGAATATTTGGAAAAAATAAGACATCAAAATGATAATAATCTCGCCCGCCGGCTGATAAGTGCGTGACGTCACAATTCATAAAATGACTGGCGCGGCCATAGACATCACAGGCGCGGCAGTATACGGCACTGCCATTCGAATTGTGAATTATACTGAATTGTGATTCGTGATGTCATGAGCGGTCGTTTTACCCAAGTTCACTTTGAAAAGTCGTAACTTGTCATTTTTGGAATAATCGATAAACTAATTTTACTGTCGTTATAAATTCTTTAAATATAAAATAAGAAAGGATTAAAAAAATAAATAAATACATATATATATATATATATATTCGATTTACGTATGTACGTACGTATTTTAATATATTAAAAAAGCAACTAGATTTTCTCTTTTATTTCACATTAACAGGCGATGATCAGAAATTAACTTCAAGTTACAACAAAACCCCGAAGCTGTAAATTAAAATTTTCTTTTCGTATTAACCATGCTTGAATAATTCGTAATTCAACAGATCTGCATACATTGAGCACATAATAATATTATCGTAACAATAATTTTACAACTAAAACTATGTACCAGCCATGTTATATTTTGATCGTTGTGAAATGTTAGGCGTAAAGAAAGTTTTACAGTATTTTGCATAACGTGCAGGAACCTAGTTCAAAAACTAAGAGAACGATGTTTGTAATTTTGTGTATTACTTAATTATAGGTTTTAACTAACAAATATCATGCATCAAGAACGCCAACGCTTTCACGCCTTGGCGGGTGCAATAAATACCGAAAATTTATCCCATATATCTATACTAAGCATAAAAAAAAATTTAAAAAAAAACAAAATTATTGCAAGAATCAAAGAAGGTATGACGAAGGGTAAGCAGAATTTTCAGAAGACAGCTGTTTGATTGGCTATCGTTTTCCATTAGCCACAAAAATAATGAAAAATGGGCTATTAATTGTTATTGTATTTAATTCGTAGAATTTAATTTAACTAACGAAAATTTCTTTCTTTTAAAATATAAAAATCCCCAAACTGTAATCTTCTAAAAATCTATGGAATACATACAAAAGTGACTGAAAATAAGCGCTGTTCGAAAACCAGTCAAAGCAATTTTAAACGAATACCAAAAATTCCAGTATGTATTTCATAAAGAATTCAAAAGATTACAAGGACTTTGTGTATTGAAAACTTATATAATTTCCGAATTACCCGTATAGAATATATATATATATAAATATCATTGGTAGTTTTTATTGCGTTAGCAGACTACAAAGTGTGTATTTCTGGGTGCTGACCATTAAGTGCCGTACGTATTTCAGTGTGTTATTATTGTAATATATATACAACAGGCGTTAAAATAACAATACTCAATAAAAACAGACTGAAATACTTGCAGAACTTAATAATAACATTATAAAATTTGATTTACTTTAAATTTTAAAAGAAGATAAAAATGCGTAGAGTAATAGTGTAATCAATGGGTTTCGGTGAAAGACAGATACGTTTCAGCAAATACCGTTAATTAATTCCCATATATTTTTGGCTGCTATCTTTCGATGTTGACTAAAACGATTCTACCCGAATTTATTTGCAATCTAGATAGTGTCTCGGATATGCCTATCCGATTTTAAGATGACATAAACAGTTCTTAAAATGAAGTATGATATCGATAAAAATGAAGAGCAATGAGGTGACATTAGTTCAAGTTCCCGGATAGACCAAAAGGTTCGGGGTTCGATTCCCAGATGCGACCATTACCTTTTTAATTTCTGTATTTTCTGTTTTATATTTCATTTGAGATTTTTTAACATTATTTACGACGATTAAAAAATGTTACGATGATGTTTATAAGGTTCAATAATAGCAATACAAATTGGATACATAAGTTGTTTGAGAAAAGTTACTCCAATATACACTGAGTGTACTCACTTAGAGTGAATTTTAATAATTACCTATGACCTAAAAACCTGTAGATTCTAAAATACAATCATTTCATACATTATTAATACATCTAACGAGTGAATCCAAAAAGGCAACGTGCGTCAATCTAAATATACGCGCATTTTCCCTCTCCTGGGATTGTTAGACCCGGATCGCAGCTTCCGCATTCCCGCGCGTATTCCTCTATTCACTAATGCATCTCTGGACCATGTTCTGTTACTCAGCCTCGCTGGTATCAGTTGCCCGCTGGTGGTTGGGTCTCTATTCCTAAGATCATACAGCTGTAGATAGAAGAAAAAAAATTCAACTAACTTTCACTTTCAGGTAATTTTTTCAGTTTCAAAATTAGTTCATTTCTCACAGAGAAGAAATAATATTTAAATATGATGCTAGCATGTTTTTTTTTTAAATCCGTAAACGTTACATGTTCCACGTAATTAATAATAAGTCATACCTATATCAACCCTCCGTCAATTCTTTAGTCACAGTTTTCTACAATACCCTTACTGTCCGTGTAAAATAATATAATTACTATTATAAACGGTGATCGAATAATTCAACAAACGTATTAATCGGAACACTTTTTAAGAGTGACATAAAGTCATTAAAAGTTTAAAAATAAATAAACTAGCCTGAAAATCTAACCTAATAAAACATTAAAAAGTTTTCTTTTAAAGAAACAGAAAATATTTATTAGGTTTTCAGGCCTTTTTTGTTCTTTTAATGACTTTATATCACTTTTGAAAAGTGTGCGGATTCAAACGTGCGTTGAATTATCATGGAACCATTATAAACTATAGATATGAATAGTCAGTTTCAATCAATTCTTCCCATCCCTCATCCTCCCCTTCCTTATTTATACAGTAATAAACAAACCCAAGAATAAGAGGATCGCTCGAACCACTTAACCAGCTGCACAGCAGGTAATCCGAATTTGACGCATCTTAAACTACTTATATCCAGACAATTGATCTCAATTATGACATGCAACAATATAACACATCTGCAATCATTCTTCCGTCATTTCTATTCTCATGGGCGTGCGCGTATTTATAATAAGCCGATGTGAATCACGCTTTAATTTGAGTAAACGGAAGACTAACGCTGCGCCGGTGCAGTGTTGCATTTGCGCATCGTAGCCACGCACACTGCACATATTATGTTCAACAAGGCTTCCTCACTTGAGAATTCATCGCCGATCTTATCGGACACAGCTTGTAGTTAGCTTGTAAGTAGGTACTGTGCATGTGTTAATAGTACATTTATCACGATGGTTTTATATGAGAATGGAACAGCATTGTCTTTGAACAAGTGTCAGCGATGAGACAATGGTTACAATATGAAGATTCGTGGGATAAAATAAACTACAAGTTCATTGGGTTCAGATGTTACTCATTTATAAGGAAGACAATCCGTAATTGATTTAGATTCGCATAATTGTTGTGAAAGCTTAATCGTGATCGAGAAAAAAATGGAATACGTTGAATACACAGAGTGAAAAGTGTCCCACATAGCAGCAATTAAGCATGAATACGTTTTGTGGTATAGTACTCTTGGTAAACAAGACTTTTTTTTCAAGTATAGAAGAATAAGGAACTCCAGTGAAAAATACAGATCAGCAAACGCCGATTCTGAATATACAGGGTGGCGTAAAACTAGCGTTATGGTTTGAATGTTTAATAACTTTTTAAATTTATTTATATTTTTTATTTTTATTTCAGAGTTTTGTGAAGAAAACTTGGGGAATTTGAAATGGAACACTACACAACAGAACAGCGATCAACAATTGTTGAATTTTATTTTGAAAATCAACGGTCAATTGTTTTGACGCAGCGTGCTTATCGTCGTTTTTTTAATGTGCGTACTGGACCTTCAGCACCAACAATAAACCGCCATGTACTGGAAGACCACGTACGGTCCACACGGAAGAAAATATCGAACGTGTTGTGGATAGTGTGCAGGACAGTCCAGAAACATCAGCAAGAAGACGTTCGGCACAACTGGGGCTATCGCGGAGGTCCGTTCAGAGGATTTTGGCCACATTGCACATGTTCCCGTATAAGGTTCAGCTTGTGCAAGAATTGAAGCCGATAGACTACCAACAACGGCTTGATTATGCCATTTCATTCCAAACCATAACGGTAGTTTTGCGCCACCCTGTATAACTTTTAAATAGGTAGAATTTATAAATCGTTACAGAAAAGTGAATAAATAATCATCTGATCAAAACACCTTGTTATGTTGGTACCATTGCATTTGGAACATCTGACGTCATGTGTGTATTCTGTTTTTAGATAAGTATGAACATTTTTATTTTTCGATCATATTTTGTACTTTAAATATGTATTTTTTTTGGTTTTGGCGAAATATGAACTTAAATTTTACGTTCGGTATAAAAAACTATTATTAATGACATAATTAGAGTACATATTCAAGAGCAAATTAATTATTAATACAAATATTATGATAATGTTATTCCTCAATACTATTATTAATCTTTGAGTTAAAGTTTCTAAAAAGGTACATAATGTTATTACTTATGTTTAGTTATGGTTTACTATAAGTAGAATATAAAATTATGTACAGTAAAGCTCATCCTTGTTTTGACATTTGACATTTTAACCTCAAAACCGACCGGCTATAGATATGGAGCGTTTTGGCGAACTTTAGAAAAAAAAACTAAAAAGTTATTTAAGTTTGAACGTCATTATTGATAAGATCTATATATATAACAATCAATTAAAGTTTGTTTGTTTGTTTGCCCTCGTTTTTCTCAAAAATTACTGTACCAGTTTCGCTGAAAATAGCACAGTTTGTTCTTATTAGTGCCGGGAAGGTTTAGAAAGTAGTTTGAATGAAATTCAATATGTAAAACTGTTGCTATAACGTTTTAAAATTAGTATGAAAAACATTGAACCCGCCATGTTAGTTATTTAGGTTAGCCCATAGATATAACACTCTGGTTAGCCACAGATTGCATATTCAAAAGAAGAAGGTTTTTTGGGTAGAATATTTTCAAAATAGAAAACACGAGTAGGTACCTACTAACTTTATGATTTAGATATATTTTGAAAAAATAATCGTTTGGAATGAAATAAAATGTTTCTTTATTTGGTTTCTATATTTGGAGATAGTTAAGAGAAAAATTAATGAAGTATGTGATACGATGGTAAGGAAAAGTTTGGATGTACTCTGTATAACAGAGAGTATGAGGAAGGGGAGCGGTACGATGCAACATTGTGATACGCTCGTAATCTGGTCTGGGAGACCAGATACGGAGAGGGCGTGTCAAGGAGTTGCAGCGTTACTGTCTCCTAGAATGGTAGAATGTATGTTGCAATATGAATGTGTAAGTCCGAGAATAATGTGGATCCGATTCAAAATCGGGTTGACAAGAGTGTTTTTAGTAATATGCTATGCTCCTGTCAACTCTGAAAACGATGAAGTGAAAGATGATTTTTGGAGTGGTGTGAGCGATGTGATGAGATTAAAAAATATGAATGAAAGGATTATAATGGCAGGAGATTTAAATGGATGGGTGGGAGTTAGACGGGATGGATTTGAGTCAACCTTAGGTATATTTGGGGATAAAAGAACAAATGATAATGGTAACAGAATGCTTGAAGTATGTTTAGAGTGGAACCTTTTTGTATCGAATACCTTCTTCAATCATAAAGGTATCCACCAATATACGTGGGAAAGAGGAAATGAAAGGTCAATGATCGATTTTGTGGTAATTGACTCTAGGTTGCGAGCCGTCACCGCAGACACAAGAGTTTTCAGAGGGGCTGAGGTAGAAACCGACCATTTTCTGGTTGTGTCGAGAGTAAATCTCTTCCGCGGCTGGCGCTCTAAAGTGAAAGTGGTGTCGACTCCAACTAGAGTCAGAATAGAAAAACTGCAGAACGATAATGTAAGAAGTAAGTATGAAAATTGTGTAGAGATGAGATTGAATGATAAGGATATGAACGGTCTGAGCATAGACGAAACATGGGATCACATAAAAGTGAGCCTTTGTGAATCTGCTAGAGAGGTATGTGGGATAAGCACGCAAGGTAGGAAGAAAGGTGATGCATGGTGGGATGATGAGATTAAAGCACTGGTCTCAGAGAAGAAGAAAGCGTGGTTATGTCTGATAGCGACTGGCAGTACTTCTAGCGAAGAGAGGGATAGAGCGAAAGAAGTTTATAAGGGATGCAAGAAAAGAGTACGTGCTGGAGTGAAAGAACGAAAGAAACGCCTGGAAGAGGAAGAGGGGATCAAAATGACAAACCACTTCCAAGAAAACATTAAACTGTTTTTGAAGGAAGTCAAAAGGTCCCGGAATGGTCCAGAAAGCGGATGTGTGAAAGTGATAAAATCGAAAGATGGAAAAATGCTGACGAATGAGAAAGATATAAAAGAGAGATGGATGAAATACTTTGAAGAGGTCTTCGAAAGCAACCTGAGTGATAGTGATTCCAGTGGCGAGTCAGGTATGAATGACGATGGCGTGAATGTTCCCAAAATCAGCATGGATGAAATTAAGAGATCAATTAAATGTATGAAGAATGGTAAGGCTGTTGGTTTCGATAATATTGCTGCTGAATACTTTAAAGGAGATAGCCGCATAATTCTCACATGGTTATGCAAACTTTTTAACCAGTGTTTAGAGGAGGGTTACACCCCATTAGATTGGAGAAGGGCTGTGATCATGCCTCTATACAAAGGTAAAGGGTCACGCATGGAATGTGGAAATCACAGGGCTATTAGCCTGCTAAGTTCAGTTGGAAAGCTGTATGGTAGGATATTGATTGAAAGGGTACAAATGAAAACAAAGGATAAAATATGGGATGTGCAAGGTGCATTTATGAGCGGAAGGGGATGCATGGATCAGATTTTCTCGTTGCGTATGCTCACAGAGAAGTTTCTGGCAAAAAAACAGAAACTGTTCTGTGCTTTTGTAGATCTGCAAAAAGCATACACCGAGTTGACAGAAAAAGTTATGGAAGGTGTTGTCTAAGTATGGTGTGAATACAAATCTTATACAGGCAATCGCATCGCTGTACGAGGGAAGCGTTGCATGTGTTAGGGCAAACAGTGATTTTACGGGGTGGTTTGACATCACAAAAGGTGTTAAGCAAGGCTGCGTAATGTCACCGTGGTTATTCAATCTATACATGGATAATTGTATGCAAGAATTGAAAGAGGTGGGCTTGGGCGCAAAAATGAGTAGTCTGCAAGTTTGTTGCCTGTTGTATGCTGATGATGCGGTGCTGATTGCTAATAGTATAGAAGATCTACAGTCCCTCGTATCTAGGATGAACGAAGTATGTATGAAGAATGAGCTAATGATGAATGTAAGTAAGTCTAAAGTCATGGTGTTTGAAAGAGAGAGTACGAAAACAGTGTGCAATATAGTTGTGAATGATGAATACTTGGAGCAGGTAGACGAGTTTGTATATTTGGGAAGTATGTTTACGAGAGATGGAAAGACTGATAGGGATATTGAAAGAAGGGTGAATGCAGGAAACTCCATTAACGGAGGACTGAACGCGGTTGGCGCAAACAAAAAGTTGTCCAAGGAAGCGAAGCTAGCAGTCCACAATGGAGTGCTGATACCAACCTTGATGTATGGCAGTGAGGCATGGAACTGGCAGAGGAAGGATGAAAGTAGACTGAATGCTGTAGAAATGAGATCTCTGAGACGAATGTGTGGTAAAACCATGTATGATCGAGTGAAAAATGTTGAGATTCGTAAAGAAATGCAAGGCTGATGTAAGCGTAGTGAGCAAGATTAGAATGGAATAGAAACGCTTAGATGGTTTGGGCATGTAGAGCGAATGAATGAAGAAAGGAGTGTAAGGAGAATATATGACGAATGTGAATGGAAGAAGAAGCCGGGGACGTCCAAGGAAGACGTGGCACGAACAAGTGAATCAAATACTTGAGTCGGGCCATGTCAGAAGTCGGAATAACAGAAGAGAATGTATGAGACGTTGTATGAAAGTGAATGAAGCAAGAAGTGTATGCCAAGATCGAGTTGTTTGGCGGTCCGTCCTCTCTGCCTACCCCTGCGGGGAAACGGCGTGATGGTTAGTTAGTTAGTTTAGTTAGTTACTTTCGCTGTCAAATCAATTATTGTCCCGAGCAAATCCGGGTACACATCAGATAGTTTTAAATAAGACTCTATTTCTGGTTCCTATCATTTGCCGGATTGCATTAAATTCCTTAAAATTTGTAAAAAGTATTAAATCCACATCATTTTGTGATGAGAATTGAACACGCAATCTATCGGTTGAAAATAAATGCATGTATCATTATGCTACGAAAGCTCTTTTCGCTTTACTCTCCAGTGATTGATTGGTACTAATTAATAAGTAATCCGGTTGAGAAAGCAATAATGTCTTTTAATGGCGAGATGCGCAAGATTCGAGATAATAAACCATGTTTATTACGGAGATAAGTCGGGTCGGATTCCCTGTCCACGGGTTAACTCATGCCACAACACTTGTGCTTGTTTAAAACATCGGTTCAAACAAGTTATAAACCTTAAACACTATGAACAAGTTGTCAACATTGAAAATGGCTTGTTCGAGAACTAATAAACTGAGGTGTAATTATTTCTAAGAGCAATTAATGGGTGGAAAGTGGGGATTATGTTGTTAGGTCGCCGGGCTAAATATTTCGAATCAATCTTACATGGGAATGAGTGGAGAGACATTTATAATAATAATAATAATTGGATTACTTCTATAGAGCTGTTTTCGTGGGAAAATCACGTCAAGGGCGCTTTACAAATAATTTATATAACATATCACTTAAACGTATAACTAATACCTTACAGCTAAAATTTATCACTAATGTCTTACAAGTAAGATTTATAACTATTGACTTACAACTAAGACTTATAGCTAGCGATTAACTATTGAGACTTATAACTAGTGACTTAAATCTATGACTTATAGCTAGTGACTTACAACTAAAATTTATGACAAGTGCATATTTCAAAGACAAGGAAAATATAGTTTTATCCCACAAATTATCAACTCTGTTGATGGGCGTTTTACCTCTTTGAAGCACTGCGGCATAAAAAATCGATCACCAAGAAAATAAATAATTCTGTGAAAACCACAATCTATTAACAATTTTAGTAATTAATTGGGAAACATGGATTTTTGACTAATTAGTTTACACTAGCGATCATTTGTGGTTTTTTGAAAAAAAATGTGTTTGCTGAAATAAAGGAGAAAGCCCAGATCCAGCAGATATTGTTCAGCGGCCAAAGGTTATGTTTTCATCAATTTGAAAGTGTTTAAAGTAAAATAAATAGAAGCTCACGAGTTACGATCATGAGCTAATAAATGCAACAGGACAGAAGTTTTTAAAATTCTTGGTAAGAGCGTATAAAACAAAGAAGAAGGGACTATATTAAAAACAAATCAACCAAAATAATGTTTGATAAAGTCACCAAAGAAAGAAACGTACAAAAATTAGGATAGAAAAAAAATTAAGAAGTAAACATGTGAAATCACCTCCATATTGCAATTTCCAACTGGGAAGTATTGAAGATTAAACACAATATTATTTCGTGTATGCAAAATGAGTGAAATTTTTACATTCAATATGAAGCGAAACACAAAAGCGGTGTAAATAAAATACACTCGTTTTGTTTGCTGTTTTCCTGGCAAAGATCTGGCAGGTTATGTCAGACGGAATGAACTAAAAATATAAGTGATTAAAGGCATTTTTTTTTTACTTGTATGAATTGCGTCATAAAAGCTTACATTGAAATATTCAAATTCAGCAGTGTCCATTCGAATGACAAGGAACAGAGTAGATTAATCTGCACGATTTATTATTCTTAGTTTTTTTATTTTATTTTTAAGAGAAACACTCTTTTTACTCTGTCTAGGACGATAAGTTTCAAATAGACAAAAAGCATTCCAAGAATTCAACAGAAGAAACTGGTTTCCACAATTTCGCTTGATGTAAAATTAAAGGTCTATTCATATCTACCAACACCGCGCAGTGCACAACAGTACAATCCAGACACAACAATAGTTGTTAACATTATCTATGAACACATTCATATTACAGCGTGTTGATGGCTACTGGTAATATCTGGGCCTGCCCAAATAGTATGAGCATGGACACATACCGTTAGCACCGCCATCTTGTCATCGCCGTCAATTGGCGTTAATAGACGCAGATAGTGCTAAAGCCTAGAATACGAACATCTAAAAATTGATTAAATTGGCCAGGGAATATGATTATAAAATAATAATAAATATGGGAATGGCATTAAATAATCCTCAAATATGTTGCGGCAGTTCAGTTGACAGCTGTACTCGCTTCTGTACTGTGTCTGTGCTGTGCTGTGCGGTGTAATGTGAATACTCGCGTCTGTGTCGTTCCTCCACTGTACTGTTCTCCACTGCGCGGTGCTGGTAGATATGAATATACCTTAATACTCCTTGTTGAATTCAGTATGTCAATTTTTAAGTATGTCGCGTCATGACCGACAAAAAACACCTGTTTTAATGAAAACATCATCAGATTTTTTGTGGTTTCATGCTTCGATGAATTAGTACCTAAATACTCAATGCCTCAACGCAAAGCTGTCATTATCTGGTCAAAGGTTCAAAGCAATAAAAAGGTAACAAGATATTATTTTGAAGTTTTCCTAGAAGGTAATTTGCTGTGTCATTACTGTTACAAGGTTAAAATCAATAGATTCAGTGACATCAATATTTGTTTGGCATTGGAAACATAATACGATAGCTTTTAGTGAAACAGAACTGTATTCGTCGACTTCCATGTTTAGTGGGTAGATACTTCAATGTAACGTTACTTCTATGTCGAGCAATAAAAACAAGAACTTGAATATATAATGTAGTTCATAAAATTATTTAATAAGATCAACAACAGCAAAACAAAGATTAAAACAGTTAAAAGGATGAATACGACATCGAGGTAAACTGACTAACTGAAACGAAACTAACAGGTTTGAATGTGAAAGGTCAAATGCACAGTAGAACGAGGTTAAGTCAATCAGCCAAAGCTTGACAGGTGATCCATCGTCCCTACTTAGCGATTATACCAACAAACCAGAAGACATTGTTGTTCCAGAAACAAAATGCTCTAGATTGCTGGAATGGTGCGCCGCAATGAACTATAGAATGCTCGGTCATCGACAGCAAACAGTTAAGTTCGAAGGTGTTGCGACCATTTCTAAGAAATTCGCAGAAACCAAGACATATCCCAACCGGACTTTGGCAAAGAGGTCGCCACCAATGTCAATGTCAGTAACGGTCACGCTGTTTGCTGACTGTATTCGTTCTTTTTTCTGTCCCCAGTTTACCAGTCCTAGGCCCCAGTCGGGCAGCCGAGGCGAGGAATGGTCGCGCTTATTTGTGAATGCCGTGTGAAAGGCGGACTCAGTCAGCTAATTAGTTCGGCTAATTCTGAAGACGTCCTGGACAAACTTACATCATCAGCTGGTTTTGGAAATAAACCTTGTAGGTCAGGCATCACCACTCAAATAATAAATGAAGTCACAACTATTAAGGTTACAATCTTCAGACTAATTACTATTTGTTTAACGATGAGACATTTTGATTAAAATCTTTCACTTCTAGTTTATACTATAAGACACTTGAAGGCACAAATTTCAGAGTAATTACTTGTATATGGATTGATTCTACGATGTGACGTTTTAATTCTAGATTAAATAATAAGTAAACCCCATCTCTTCAGAAAAACGCTAATTTCAGAGCAGTATACCATAATATTTTATTATTGAATATGATTTCTTAATTGTTGATTCTTGACAGTTTATTTCACAAGTTTCAACCGTTTTACAACCCGCGACATCTGTAATCAAGTGAATGTTATTTTTTGTTTGTTTCATAGTTACTTTTAATCTAACTACCTACAATGGCTTAGTACGTTTAAGGTTATTTGAAAGATAGTTGTGATGTTCACTATGATAAGTATGACATAGTGGATAATTACAAGGAAACCACATAAGCGCAATACTGGATTGAAACGCCACAAAGGTAAAACGTATAAAGAATAAATTAAAATTGGTGTCAAAGTTCACGCGAAGCTAGTTTGGAAATGCAGCGTTTTATAATTAGCGAATGGTTGATGATATCTTGCGATAAACCTGGAATGATTGGTAAAACCAATTTGAACATTCAAGTGTTAAAATCTTAATTGACCACGAACACGATTTCAAGTACCTCTCATAGTTTTACAAAACGCCTTTTAACGTGCGAACAAAAACTCGTAATAAAGATAGATTGCCGCGATCAGTACCTGCAATAGTAATTATTTCAAAAACTACTAATAATTAATTTTACGAACACACAGATATCTTAGCTCATCAAGTTTCGCCAACTTCTAAACACTAACAGACCTAAAAATAAACGAATTAAAAATTACTTTGTATTCACCACTTTATTAATATACACATATCAACATGTTTCGAAAACGATGCTTTCTTCACGAGGAATATATAAAATATATAAAAATACATATACTTATATAAAATTACCAACTACAATTTTGATATGAAGTATTACGAGAACAATGATTTAATCGAATAAATAAATAATTTAATTAATGAATAATTTAACTCTTCTACCTTAAAATAAATACATTTTCCGACCTCCCTCTTCCCACTCCCCCTCTCCTTCCCCTCCCCAATACCTTCAGCCTCACAACATTCCCCAATTGGGAATGATATAGTCTCACTGGCTCCAGACGGTTGGGAGCAGTTGGGACTCTTGTGCGGTATTCATTTAAAAAAAAAATTATATCGATTTCTACGATCTGAAAAATCATATTTGCTAAACACCTTGTAATTTATAATCAACATCTTTATATTTTTACAGAATTTAGTGAGCCAAGATGTTCATTATGAGGTATTTATATATTTAGCGAATATAAATCAGAACACAGAATTAGTATTCAATATATTCCTGGTGAAGAAAGCATCGCTTTCGAAATATGTTCATTTGTGTACATTAATAAAGTAGGGAATACAAAGTACTTTTTAATTCATTTGTTAATAATGACGCCACAGAGTGAGTACCAATATTTTGAAGAAATTATTAATACACCTATTGAAGTAGTGCTATTTGAACTAAGATGACTTCGAAGAAGAATTTTAAACGTAGCCAAAAGTGGCGGCTCGTGACTTTTGAGTGAGTGCTAAGATTTAAAAATGCGACGTTATTAATGTTGCTGAAGCCGAAAATAATTTTTATTTTTTTTCAAAAAACAAATTTGCATAACGTCGTATTTTTTCAATATTAGCACGCTAGCTCACTCAAAAGTCACACGCCGCCACTGGCAAGTACAATAATTTAAGACGATAGATAATATTCACGTAAAATTTCAGAAAAGACCTAGTACATTAGAGATGAAACTGTGTTCAAATAATATTTAGTAGAAATCAAACACTTCGTGGTGTAAAAGTAGCTATTATTAACCTAATTTCAAAACACCCAAGGCGTGTTCATCATCTCTAATCAATAAACACTCAATCAATAACAATAAAATATGCCCGCATAAATAGAAATCCAACAAACTGACCTCGCCAATGGTTCAGAGTTATGAAAATATCGATTCCGTCAGATCGGAAACGATGTTCAGCAGGAAACCGACAAAACACTCGATAGCTAATAATTACAGCATCTAGTTAACAGAAAATTAATAGGTTTTTCATGAGGAGAAAGGTTACAAGATCCGAAAGATGCGTCGAATGTCGGAAATGCATCCCGACGAATGCGTGTCACGTTGCCAATAGCGTAAGGAATCAGTGAAATCGAAATTTAGTCTCATCTTCGCCTCGAGTCCGCCGGCAGATCACATCTCATATCTATTAATCTAATTAACCTTAACCATCGATAGTTAGATGATCAGTAAAAATGTATAAATTCTTAATAAACGTAGGTACCAATTTTAAAAGGGAAAAAAATATGGATGGTTGGAAGACTCACCTCAGCATCGATCCTTGACAGACAAGACTCCAGATGGCACTGCCACTCGAGGGCACGCAGGTAGAGATGGTGCCAGCGACGTTCTAGACCTCGGGCTACGGCTTCTGCAGGACCCAGTCGGCACAGTCGAACCACCGAGCTCACGATGCGGCCATGCCACTCCACTTCACGCTGCAATACCTGAAGGAAAAAGAGAAACAATTAATACATCTTGCCAAAAAACTAAGTGATGATGTTGAATTGAGTCTACTAAAGACATCCAATAGGAATTTTGAAAATAGAGAGGAAGGTCTAGGAAGAAAGGGGGACATTTTATCAAATCTAAACCAGGGAAGGTATTGTTAAGACTATCCACTCACAAGTTCGCATCGATGAAGTACAAAGCGACGTTGGATTCTATTGAATGGGTGAAAAATCTCAGCATCGACATACAGCGATCAATATGTAGCTATCATCATCTCTTTAACCATACGAAGAGCAATAAGACAAAATCTTAACTATTTTGATTATAAAGTTAAAAAGTAGGGGGAGAAGGTTGGATAGCAAAATATTACGGAAACAAATACAGGTATTTTTCATCACGTGGAAAGAATGTAATACCTAATAGAGATCGATATCACTTGACATTATATTTGTGAATTGTTTGGTAACCACTTACCAGAAAACTAACCTCACCTAACAAAAAGCATTCAACCATTCCACGCAAACCATATTTAAAAAGTGGCACAATATTACGATCAAAGTTCTTGAAATATGAAATGTGATACCTTCTTTTATATTCATTACAAAATTCGAAAATCAGTAACTCAGTTTTCAATGCGGTTTTAATACTGACCACGGAGCAACCTTTTACCAGAACATACATGCAAAATAGTAATCAAAAGAGGAGGTGCAGTAACATAATGATAATTATAAAATGAAGTAATAGAAGTCCCAAGTAACTAATTAATTAGCTAAGTATCACTAACCGCCCGGCTAATCACAACGTGTACATGTTACGTGCGATTGGATGACTAGATAATTGAAAACAAGACACCTTAAATGTGAATATGCAGCTATTGTAAGCAGGTTTATAGAAAAGGTTGAGCTATTAAATTTGCTACAAGAACCAGGAATCAGGAAGAATTGATTGAGACATTAGACTAGTAACTTAATACTAGATCGAATTAAAAGAGTTGACAACATCCAACATCCACATAGTCAACAAAATGATCAGTGGACCGAATCTGAAATAAAAGGACACGAATCCATCTGATAAAGAGAAGAAATGGAAATGGTTACGTAAAACAAAACAGAAAATATTATCTATATATTTTTCACGTGTCGATGATAAGCTTAAGATAAGATCATTATATTTTATTCAAACGAAGGTATTTAATCTGTGGAAGGAAGTCGTGATTAAAACCTTTATTAATTCGCTTGTCGGATGTGCCTAATAAAAGAAAGCTGGCATTTCAGAATTAAAGTATCACAATAAAAAGTCGAACAATTATATTACGGCAGGAGTCAGCGATATAACAAAGAAATCGAAAGAAAGATTAAGAACCTAAGCATTTTTTGTGTATTGGATGACATGGATCAATTATTCTGTTAAGTTCATTTCCGGGCGCGAGAGACTGTGCTTTATTAATTAACAATCTACTGAGAGAAATATTTCGACAAAGATTTAGGCATGGGATAAATTTAACACATGGTTAACTGAGAAGGGGACATGGGAGAAGTTTGTAGCATGTCAAGTTGGTGTATGTACGGTGTTATCATAACGTCCTAGAATTAAGTTTTATAAATAGGCAAAAGATAAACCAAACTTTTTAACTCAACAACCAAAAGCAAATAATACGAAAGATATTAAAGAAAACTCTTGTTTCAAGCTATTTTTAAATTAGAACGATAGTCAAAGACAGATATGATGTATGTTATCTACGAAACAGTGGCGGTTTTCTCTAAAGTGCGTTTGTGCAGTGAACTCCCATAAAAACAGATAAGATAATAGGACAAACTTGTATAATTTTAGTACACCTTGAACAGCGCGCTATTCAAATTCCGTGCTAAAAAATCCACCCGTCCATATTAATACTGCCCGTGAGAGACTCCGAAATGAATCCCATACGTGCAATACGAATTCAGCATCTATGAAACACTGTGTTCTGAGAAACAGTTCATACAAAAACTTACTCGTGGCGCTTCAGCGGCAAACCGTGGAAGCGCGCAAACCTTGGGAATTTGTTAGCTGTCCGGGTGCGCAGCGGCTATGGGATTTGTGAATATCAAATTTATATGAAACAGTATTTAACAAGAATCAATAGATTTTTTTCTGTGTTTCTCGTGTTTCAAGTTATAAATCAAATGAGCTAAACCTAAAATGTTATGTTTTTACATTAAAAAAAGATCAGTATAGTGCGTAAATTGTGATTTTCGCAATTAAAACAATTTTTATACTACCATATAATATTCATTAGCTATAGATGATATATAGATTTAATGAATCGTCAAATTGTTACATATTTCTAGGTCACTATTCTCTATTGCATTGTTGTGATGAAATTTCTTTAGATGTAGGGAAAAATGTATGATAATTGTGGAAAATACCAAGATATGACATTAATAGATACAAATATTAATAATTCGAAATATTTAACTCTGTCAAGAAATATTTTGAAGACAAATTTAACAACAAAAAAATGTTTCCAATTGAATTAACCTTGCAAATATTCTGAAATTTAATTTATTTTTTCTTCTAAATTACATATATTTGTATTTATTTTTAAATACATTATTTAGTTATGATATATAATATAACTGTCTCTTTATACCAAATTTACTATAATATATAGATATGTTTTTTGTTTGTTTGTTAATCAAACTGTACTGTACCTACTATAACACATATACATGTAAATACCATATATTATATTACTTGAACATTAATAATTCATGTTCACTCCTCTTCTATCCACAAGCAAATAAACTGTAATATGAAAACCACGTAAGACAAAGTTTAATTAATAAATATATTAAAAAATAAACATAAAAGGTGGGGGAAATTTGTTCTTACTTTTTTAATCTTCGATTCAACTCCCAGTGAGATATGCAACGAACCGCCACTGCTAGGCAGTATTTATTTTTCTACTTCAGTTGCAAAGAATTTTTACAAGATTATGGAAAGAAAATGTTAGAAAAAAACTGTTCTATACTATTCCCCTTGTTGTTTTGTTTTAAGACGACATTTTCCTGCTTTCCTCAACCGGAAACCAACACGAAAAGAGATTTCTCGATGAGAGGATGAACCGAGTGTAGAAATAAGAGAAGAAAGTGAACAAGCAAGTTTAAAGGAATTCGTTACCAAAATAGCAACCACTCTCGCCAAGGTTGGTGTCGCGGCGCAAGGACTGAAAGCAATAACGTCGGAGTACTACAACAGGAATATTTGTCGAAGTGCGCGAAGACGAAATATCGTAAAATACAATGCATACAGAATGGCATTGGATTTTACGATTATTCGCATGGAGGGGTTTGTGAACAAATGAATACGAAGATTTAACTCAGAACACTCAGCTTCATGGAGGCACTTTTGCTACATTTGTTACTGTATTAGTTTGCGCAATTTGTTGTACGGTTATTTTGGTTATGTGCAACAAATGTTGTAGAAAACGAGATGGCAAAATCAATCAGATTCAATCGAGTGAATAATGAGTAGTATTCGTAAGCATGGTGTGATCACCAAGTGTGAGACTGATAATGTTTTCTAATAATGTTAAATACAAGGAAACACATTATTAATGTGAAAACCTCACAGAATTCAGAATTTTAATTGTTTTCTATCTAAATCGGTTTTACCGATAGTAAATAATTATTTTTTTTAAAACCATGCAAATTAAAATGGGGTGGGAGTAAATAAAATCATATAAATAAGTCGTCACAGTGTGGATTAACCACAGTTAAACGCCGAAACAGCTGTCACAATAAAAAAAAAATCTAAAAAAAACTTGCAGAACTTAATAATAACATTATTAAATTTGATTTAAATTAATTAAAAAAATAAATTAAATGGAGTTCTACGAATTAAACACAAAAACAATTAATATATGTGGTTAAATTGAAACTAATAAATTATATTGGTATTTTAGCTATAATTTTAAATGAATAATTTCTTATTTCATCCGCATAAGAAAAACAAACTGACTAGCTTAAGTCAATAGTTGTGCCGGATTTTTGTTGTTATTATAAACATTGCATATAAACAAGCGCCCTTGAGGTGATTTTCTTTACCGACTGTGCACCGGTACCGGAGGAATCAATGATGCTAATTGCTTAAAGCATCTTACATTGAAATACCGGTAGAACAAGAACAGCATTCCCACCTGACGTGCATTGCTTAACTAACTAACCATCACGCCGTTTCCCCGCAGGGGTAGGCAGAGAGGACGGACCGCCAAACAACTCGTTCTTTTCATACACTTCTTGCTTCATTCACATTCATACATCGTCTCATACATTCTCTTCTATTATTCCGACTTCTGACATGGCCAGCCTCAAGTATTTGATTCACTTGATCGTGCCATGTCTTCCTCGGGCGTCCCCGGGTTCTTTTTCCATTCACATTCGCGTCATACATTCTTCTTACACTCCTTTCTTCGTTCATTCGCTCCATATGCCGAAACTATCTAAGCGTCCCTTTCTTAATCTTATTCATTACGCTTACATCAGCCTTGAATTGCTTTATTTATGTATTATGTATGCGTTGTTATTTTTCTGTGGCTCTTGTTTATTTCACTTCGTGTTGTGTATTTTTTGTAATTGGAAAATCGTCAGTAATAAAATAAAAATAAATATATATATATTCATACGGGTAGCTTACGACCTGATGAAATCACAGAAGGAAAATATGGATGTTGTGAAAATGTCAAATCCTCTTTATAGAAATCTAGGAAGATGCTTCAGAATAAACATGCGTTCCAAATGTGTAGCCCCCGGCTCCGTACCACACGGTAAACATCCAAACGGTAGCCGAGTCGAGTATGGCCGAGCACATGTTCAGGAGATAAAGATACCCCGCGGGATGGCGGGATGCGGGATGCTTAGATAGGAGATGGGGGCCGTCTGAGAAGCAATGAGTCACGACCACGCATCAACATAAGCGCGTCTCGGTAATGCTAATCTTAGCGCCAACCAGCAACCGAGGTCGCACAGCATGGCAGTTTCACTTACACGATCAACCTAACAAGTGTTTAAAAAAACTACACTAAAATTGCAAGCTAAATGCAAATTTGTGGAAAAAATTACTTATCCAGGTTCATTTAAAATTATCGATCACAACGATCTGACAATAATTATTGCATGATAAACTATTTACGTATTTTTAAGTATTTACTGACTGGTACAAACAAAACTACACAAAAGTGGAAGTTGGATGCAAGTTTCTGTTATGAATGCCTGCGCAATCGTATCTTAACCTAGAAAAATGGTTTATTATTACACTTATTGTACTTAATATTATTAAAAAAAACATTTATTTAAAGACGTACAACGAGTTATAAATACAACTCATTTTGGGACTGTTAATTTTTGTTACATAATATTCAAAGTTTTCAAGGCAAATATGTAAATGAAAATATTAAAATATATATACATAAACAATAGGAAAATAACATAAATAAATGTACAGACTACTCGCTAACGATGAGTTCTGGCGTAGTGCAATTCGCACAACTTTTTCCATTTGTAATTTTTAGGTCAATGAAGCTATTTGTATCGTTAAGCGACATTTCTATCATGAATTCAGGCGCATTTTAAATGTTGTTTTGAGATAATCAATGTTTTCTATATTCGCCTATGTTAAAATATGCATGCAAAAATACCAAAATTTTGTTAGTTCTCACTGTTCTTTCTATTCGAAATTAAAGTGCATGGGACAAATGAAGGTTTATTTATAATAAAAAAACTGGATACATTTGAAAGTTTGATTTCCTAAAAGATTTTTCGGCTCTCAAGGAGGCAAACGTTTTTTGTTGTTTCCTAAACTAACTGTTGTTAACTAAAAGTGTAAAAATAAATAAAAAAAAGTTAATATCTATCAAAAACTTCTTACGCTTTTTAAAGTCATTTTATACATATTTTCCAGTCCTAAAAATTATAAATATTTCAATAAATACCAACTCTTCTTGTGCCACCAATCTTATAATAAATGTAACATCAAAAGAAAAGGAGGATAAAATAGCAATTGTAAAACTATCATCTCTATAGTTAAATTATCTAATAAAACTGTGTTCATCTGAAGCGACCTGCCAGGTAAGTGTGTTTTTCTGTATCTGTTTGAACATAATTAGATAAAGAATAGGAAGCAATATTTGTACAGCGCCCTTGAGGTGATTTTTCACAAAAACGGCGCTATACAAATCATTAAAACTGGCAAGAGCTCCTTTTGGCGAATAATTTGACACTCTGTAATTTATGGTTTTTCGAACTTGTTGCAGTTTAACACTGGGCCATCGATACAGCTGTCAAAAAACAAGTATAGATTGGAGCAAACTAAGAAACGTGGGAAGGTAATTCATAATAAAGAAAAGAGTAAAATATCAGCAAATTTATAAAAAGCCCTTCAGAGAAATAGAGAACCCATTTACATTAATCTATTGCAAAGTGTTTATTTTATTTGAGGTGATTTTAAACTGGTACTACACCAACAATAAAATTTTGGCAAGACACTCATCAGCCGACAAACCGGCGACCGGCGACCGGTGACCAAGGACAAAGCTGTTTCAATTGACTCGTTCCGCAAAGGCGCAATGCCCCACCGGTAAAAGAAACGTTTGAATGGCAAAACCGACAAATTATTATTTCGTAATTCCCACAAATTGGATACGATAATAATACTGTTCATTTTGGAGAGAATAAACGAATTCATCGCTATTTTTGAAGCCGGTAGTAATATACATTAGAACTAATTTTGCTTTTTTATATCGACTCCACAGTCACACAGGAGACCCTGACGGACACATTTTCCTCAGTGACTATATCCATCATAGTAATAATGAATTGCAACAATTTTAAAACATTTTTCGTCTTTTAATTTAATTAAGCAGCATTCAAAAAAAAATGGTTTCAAAACATAACAAAAAAATTAAATCTAAAATTAATTTAGTAAACAAAATAATAGCTCCCTGTAAATCACCTTTGTTAACCATGTTCCATAGTAACTTTGACTCCTCCCACCTCCCACCGCCCACCCCCCTCCAAATCACCACCCCCACTACCCTCACCTAATGGTGACTAATTTGTTTCTGTACTTCCAAACTCCAACTTCCAAAGAAAGTGTCTAGAAATTGCTACATAGTGAATGCCGAAAAAATACAAAAAATAGCAAATTATTTTATTTTATTTATTTATTTATAAAATACATGATATTTAATGGAGACATTTACATGGATAAGATATATTAGATCGCCATACTAGGCGGCTGCCTTTTTCATGGTGACCAATTGATTAAATTATTTATTTATTTTATTCTGAAATACAGACTAACCAATAACATTTCACAAAAATATTAGATAGTAAATTACATTACATTAATAACATTTCATAAATTCTTATATTAGGTACGTCAATAACATCAGTTAGAGAACAAAATATTTATTGCAGTCTCGGATTATCAGGATTATAAACGTGACCATTGGAAATCTTGTATTCTAATGGTACCATTGCAATTTTAACATCTGGAAGATCTAGTCCTATCATTGCAGCAAGAAAATCCGAGGGATACAACAGAGGATAGTACCCAAACTATCGCATAAAAAGGTATCGTATGAACTTTTTTGGACCTTTTTTACATCGTTTGAGTATAGCGGATCTTTAGGTACCCATATTACTGAGCCACTCTCGAGAATACTACGAACCAGGCTACAATAAAGCATCACAATTCCTTCCAACGACACAATATCCTGATCATTAAAATCCTGTGATATAAAATTGGGAAAGTACCGTTAGAACAATTTATTAAGTACTAGATTGACGATGACCCAACCCTGTGTTCATATCTTTAGCGAACCGAAAGTAAGAAGTAAGCAATGTATTACTTTGGGTCCAAGGAAAATTCAGTCCAATAGGATGTTCGCAGGTGGACGTATTTATACCAAACGGAGGAATACAGTGAAAGCGGAAATGCAAAAAGTAAGTGAAACCTTTACTATGTATTGAGCAATTGACATAAAAGCAAAGTGGTAATAAGATTGTAAATACACTGAATATAGCAAGATGCAGTTTCAGAAAATTACATCGAGTAGAACGAGTACTGAATAAAAAAGATTTAAAAGACCGCGGACAGCGATTCGATTCCTCGTTTTACAATTTGTCGGCAATTTCATGACTTGATTCACGATTCCGACGCGATAAAACTTAATACAAATAATAATGTAAGGAATTCCCGGAAAGTCATGTGACCAGTAACTAACCAAGCGGAAGCTGGGTGACCGAGTAGTCAGTTCAGTAGACGGACAAAACGACGACGGTTGATACGGTCGTTGGTTTCGACGAAAGAGATTTTATTACCTCACGATCGTTCATTTGAAAATTAGAAGACATCGTATAGACAAACTTATTAAGGGTAAACGAAACGTGATACGCGCTCACATTTAATTTTTTTAGAAAAAAATACTTAATAATCTTTCTCAGATATTGAGAAATAAGTTTAAAACTAAAGTCCTACAAGAAACTTATAAAAATACTGAAAATGTTAGCGTTATATTATGCAAGTCTGATGCATCGAACAGACATTTTGGTCTTTGGTCTAATTTAAATTCAGAATAAAATTATTACAAAAATAATCTTGTTCTAATGAAATTAAACGATTTTTTTAAGCTTCATGTTTTGGATGTTATATTAAAATTGTGGGAATGGTAAAAATATACTTAACACTAAGTGCAGAGATGCTGCAGGAGTTACTCCGTTCGGAGAAGTTTTGGTCTCGGTGTTTCATATTTAAATATAGAATTTGCAACATAGCTTGATGCGTATTTATAGTTAGGTTTTTGTGGCCAGGTAATCCGGCACAAAATGGTTCAGAGAGTGATTTAATTAGTTCCTTAATCAAAGGAATGTTTGTGTCTTTGACTATCGAACAGACTGGTTGAACCCTCTCGTACTAATGCTGCTAAATTTAGGGAGAGCTTTCAATCTACTGGGTCCACAATCTTAGAATGACCGTCCATTTAGTTTGAGGTGAGAAAGCAATTTCGAAAACTTTAAGAAATGTCTAAAAACATATCAATTTAAAAGGGGCTACAAACTTCAAGTGATTTTAGTGATTAAACGGCGCTATAGAAAAATGGATAATTTTATTATTACAATATTGTACAGTATTTTTATGAGTTTTTTCGAAAGAATTTAGCTTCAAACCTTCAATAACAATTTATTCCATTTCATATTCCGTGCGAACACCCCCCGCAATATATATATATTTTTACAATTTACAAGTAGCGCCATTTGTGAGCGCGTATTACGTTTCATTTACCCTTAAATACGGAAAGTCACAATAAAAAAGAGGGTGGTAGGTCTTTTGTTGCCATCAAATACAACATAATCTATTCACAATCTGTGTCGCAGTAAATACTCTCGGACGGAGAGCCCTGGAGTCATGATATTTGCACAGCTTTTGCTGTGAAATTTCTAGGTTAAGCGTTGTTTCCATCGTGAGCTATGGGGAACCATTAAAATATCAATTTTACTGCCAAAAATAATAGGGCAAAAAGCTATATTATTTATTTAATAAGTAGTGAGGTGTTCTAAAAAATATTGAAAAAAAATCTAGCGAAGCCGGGTAGAGACTACTAGTTTATTTAAAGTGAAGGTCCAAGGAACGTCCGAATGCGTGGCTAAACCTTCATAGCTACCTGTATATTCGAAACACACCTTTCGTTTCGGTTCCTTAGTATTGCATTCGTTCCTCATTATTCATTACATCGAAAAATGATTAGAAGGCGAGGACACGCAGAAGGGAAGTAAAAAGCATATTAATAGCAGTGATATTAGCTTCGTGATCCGTGTGAATACTAAATACTTGTCACGATTGAATATTAAATAGCCGTAGCTTTCAATTTGGAGTGGATCCGATCACAAATAATATTAAGCTGGGAACAACCTCCCAGCATCGGAGTTGATTTGTTTTGAAAATAATATATTCCCACGATACAAACGACATAAAAAACAAATGGATGAATGGAGAGTTAATGATCCTACAAAGCGTCAGAAAATGACACGAACATAATTTCAACTGTGGTAAAAATAACTGGAAGGCATTCAGAAGTGTTGACAAAAATGAGATATATATATATATATGATATAATAAAGCCGGCGAATTGAAAGGAAAAAAAAACAATCAAGGATGCAAAGAGGATTAGAAGCAGCGAAATCGTATTATGTGTAAGGTAACACAATAAAGAACAACCTTGACTTCTTGTGAGTAAGTGGCTACTATTCCAGATAGCCTTAAGAGTCGGTTGAAAAGGCTAAGAAAATCTTTGTGACACAAATGGGGATTGCAGTTAGAAAGAAAGTAAAGAGCAGTGGCGGTTTATCTCATGGGAGTTCAATCGGAGATTTAAAAAAAAAGAAAAAAATTACCTCGTCTCTAAATCCTATGTTAGTATATTCCATATTTATTACATATGTTTCCCTAGATCTAAAGGAATTAGTTAAGGAATAACACTGCACTAGAGATTAGCGACCTAGCAACAGCACACAATTTAACGATTCATTAAAACACCAGTGGCTAATGAATATAACAACATAGCTTATAAAAAAAATGTTTTAAATGCGAATATCGAATATCAAACTTTACACAAGATACTGAACGTTTTTTGTATAAAAAAGGAAAATTTTGAGTAATTCTTATTTTAATAGCAACCTAAAACACGACAATCACAGAACAAAAATCTATTGATTCATGCAAAATGTTATTAGTCTACAGATAATTAAGGTTTGCACGCTTCCGCTGAAGTGCCACGAGTAAGTTTTTGTATGAACTATCTCTTAGAAAAGTAAGCTTCATAGGTGCTGAATTCATGTCGCACGTATGTGAACATTTCGAACTCGCTTTTGGGCAGTATCGATACGGACGGGTGGATTTTAATATCGCGCTATTTAAAAGTATGGTAAAATTATAACATAAAATTGTCTTATGATAACGCACTGCCACTGGAAAAGAGTATGACAGCCCAGATGTTTATGTTATAAATTTATTTGTGATACCATTCAAAGAAGAAAGTCGGAATAAATAACATAAAGTAATAACTTACTGACCACATCACATAACGTAGGAAGAAAGTCTAAACATGAATAGTAAAGAATGATACATTTCCTTCTTGGACAATAATCTGCCTCAACCTACACGTATCAGGAAGCACTAATCCGATCACAGCGTATGCATGCTAGAAAGGTACTATTATATTCCGTATATTAGTAAAGCATTTATACAAACTGCATTGAAGCCGACTTAAAGCACATAATATGAATAATGTTGAACATAAAAAGTCCACGGTCAGTAGAAGTATAGTCGGTCACGGCTGTGTATGACTCTAGCCATCTAGTTGATCTCAGAATTAGATTGATCAAAGGCATGAAAAGACAGAGGCATACCTTTGATGAACAAACAGAAAGCTGGCCTTTAGAAAAATGAAGACCAAACATTTTGAACAGATGAAGTCAAAAGCTGCGGGTGTCACTAATCGAAAAACAAACCCGAAAACAGTGTACAAAAAATGTTATAAAACAGTTTTTTGTGATCAATTTATTAAACAAATCGTGCGAGACTTGAACTTTTCAGGATTACTGAACTCAAATACAAAGAAAAATATCTGCCTGGTAAATTGTAACAAACAAAAAAACTATTTCGTTCATTTGTTTGAAAAGGATCTTAAGAATAAAAATGTAAACGTAAAAAAATATTTTAATCAAATTAAAGATTATTTTATATTAATTTATTATTTAAACAGTGAAATAGAAAAATACGGAGAAAAGAAAATTAAAAAAAGGTGCCACTTGAGTGTGCTAGTCCCAAATCGTCCAAAGGTCATGTTTTAACCAATTACACTACAAAATATTTTTTTCGTAATGAACAAACATTTTCCGATTTTAATAATGGGAGTTGAAGGAATTCTAATGAAGTTATTTGTAACCTAGAATGTTCAGTATTTATAGTAAGATTATCGTTTTAATTATTAATATTATTCATTCAATCTTATTCTTTGTTACAATCAATTTAATTCATGTGGCTGCACTCTTATAGCAGATATCACTTCTTAACTCAATACAGCAAACGCAGTAAAAAATTGACAATTTCCCAAATTTAAGTCATCGCACCAATGTGGTTTAAAATGTCAAAGTCATAAATAACACCAACTGCATCCATTCTTCTTTTCTCGCGAAATTCTCAGTAAACAGCCTTGATTATCTTGTTGTACAGATTTTCAAGCCTTGCTAGACCATTTGTATTATTAAATGAATAAGAAATTAAATTGTATTATTCATCAGAAACATACTCAGTGTTAACAACAATAGTGTTTTTATCTAATTTGAGTAACAATATCGACATATTTAATTGATCAAGTCCAAGATTTAGAACCTTGGGCAGATCAAGGATCCTGGCGCGGACAGGGAATGTTTTACTTCTTTAAAAAACATTTAATACTGATGTAAGATTTTCACGTTCAAAAGTTCGTCCGCAAGGTTGATTAAGGGAGGAGCAAACGCAAGAAGGCACCTTTATTTAAACAATTAATATAATAATAATTGAGATAAGGTTAAAAAAAAACTATTTGTACATGAATGAATAAAAAAATAATGTTTCTTTGTGTAATTTAATATCATAAATTAATCTATGCGGTTTAATTAACAAAAAGACAACATACGAATCATCCAAGTTTGCAATCTGTTCGCCTATAAAATACTATCAGTATTTAATTGCAATTAAATTGCAACGTGTGCAGAGGTAGAGGTGCACAATAGATTAATTGCAGCCGGACCATATCCGGTTGTAAACCCATAGGAAAATCAGATAGCTGCGTTCAAGCAGTTCAATCAAGTCAATTTGCTCCTAGTTTCGAGATAGGACCATATATTACATTGTATTAGAAGATAATAAGTTTATTTTAAATGATTAAACTAATGTTTATAAGACAAGATTTTTTATGCATAGCACAAATATGGTAACAAATTATTATAAGCAATAATTATTACCTGAAAAATCATACAAATTGAATAATCTTCCGAGAAAAAATACATGCTGCCGACGGGACACGAACCAGGTAAACAAAAGGTCGCGGGTTCGTGTCCCGTCGGCAGCATGTATTTTTTCTCTCTCTAATTCAATTTGTATGATTTTTCAGGTAATAATTATTGCTTATAATAATTTGATAATAAGTTTACTATAAAGCAGAAAAAAAACGTGTTGAAACTCGGCCGGTAGTAACTACTAGTGAATTAATAAAATTAAATGAAGTTTTCTACTAGGAATGATGCAATGAAAACTATAATAATTCTAGCGTTAAAGCAGAGATTTCACTGAGAGGTTGCTAAGATACACAAACCATAGTTAACTATTGTACGAGTATACAGCTAATACTTCAAGGTTGCTTATTATAAAAATAAAATAAATTCACTTAGAACGCCACTTTATTTGAGTATTTTTTCTACCGGTTTAGGAATCACCTTTCCTTCTTCAGGGATAAATATATATTACATTCATTTTCTTAGCAACCGGCTGGCAGAACTGCCAGACTTAAAAACAACCAATAATAACAACAATAGCGTCTCCTGACTATGAATTTTTCCTATTATAATTATTGTGCACATTGTCTAATAAAAGACTCGGTGGATATGGATGAGTGACCGTTATTGTTTTGATAATTTATACTAATCATCATATACTTACTTACGGCCGTTCTTCCCAACCTTGCGAATGATCAATCTGAGGCACCGATCAGCCAAGTGTTTTGTTGAGAATTCGCTCTGTTTGCCTGTTTCCAAGCATTTTTATCATAAAATGTCTATGGAGATGCCCTTTCGTAGACTATAAAATAGTGCCCGCCCACTTTCATAGACGTACATTAGACATTTGATGTTTCTCTTTCGTGAAAAACAAGACAAAACGTAGTTTTATAATAAGTAAAATAAGTTAGGTTCTCTTCAGTTTTATTTAAAAAATACAAATAAAACATGTTTTGACATTCGAAAACGTAAATAAATCTTTGTCATTCAATATTTGAATCGCAATAAATAGATCGCAAATCAATAATGAAGTTTGACATTTCACTGACATTTGTTCACTCTGTTGGCACTTTTTATAACTAGTGCTCTGTTAATGATAATCCACAAAAATCGATAACCTAAATCGATCGTAAATTTGATCGAGTTTCGTTGGGAAGAGCGTATTTGTGCATTTGAACAAAAATTTCGGCTCAGCATTTGCTAAGTAGGGTTGGGAAGAATGGCAGTGAGATTTATTTGAGATCATCACAACAAAAGCATTAAAAAGTTAGCATAGCAGTTGTACATTATACAACTTTTGAAATGCCAATACAAAGTTTCTAAAACTGTGAGTTAGGTATGTACGTACACATAATATAGAAATCAAAAATTGTTTAGCCAACTCGACTAAGCAACAAGCGTTCTATAGAAGCTTGAACAATTTCACATAATAAAGTAACTAGACAGTAATTATTGGCGAGGGGAAGTGGAAAAGATCACGACTCCAACTATCAACAACGTTGTATGCATATTTACATAAACGATAATCTATTGTCAAGTAAATAATGGCATGATACGTTTTCAATCAGAAATTCGTGTTATTTAGTTATTATTTCTACCGCCAGGGGAAAGCTCGCGGCTCGCGCGCTTTTTGCGACAGAGAAACGTCACTCAGTCACGCCAGAGCAGAACTTCAGACTTCTAGAAGAGTCGCAGCAATGGAGCAATGTCAAAGTTAGACTTAACCTATCTCCGGCCAAAACCTTGTCAAGTCGTGAACCAAACGTCAATACGTCGTGCGGCACGAGAGGTTAACCCCTTATACCACGAATTTAACAGACAAACAGATTAAAAGACAAATTAAAAATAACTATTTAAATAAATTAATTAAAAATTAATTCATTTTAATATTATATTTTACGCGATTCTGGAGAACGCCTTGAAAACTCGGATTATAAAAAAATATTTAATGACCGTGAAATTCTAAAATTAAAATAACATCCGTTCACAATATTTCGTCGCAGGAGAAACATCTCAAAGTTATTTCGAATGGCATACGCTGGTTGTAAATATGCAAATGAATTATATAGTTTTTATTAGTTGTATCTATCTACACATAAACAACTTTTTTTATTTTTTATTAATCGACGTTCGATGACGATGCTGTTTTGGGGTCCATTTTTTTATGTTTTGAAATATGTGTTATAAATTATTACAACGGAAAACTAACGATATTACATTGAAATTTCCTGATTCACCTACACCGCCTTAATCATTCTGTATTCAACATTTAATAAACATTTTTTATTGGTAATAATATTAATAATTCTCAATGAAAATATGAAAAAGAAGAAGAGGCAGAAAATAAAATGATACAGTCGCGACTGAGACGCGAACTCGGAACCATGTCTCTATCCGGGAGTGTTGAAGAAAAGTTCTGTAAAAAAGTCAACTATTTGAAATAAATGATAAAACGTGTACACAGTACATACGTGTACTTGTAAGTAATAGATGTATGTCACGAGTTATAAGTTTCAGTAGTTAGTTGCTAGATATAACATTAAGTTGTTCGTCACTAGTTATAAATCTTAGTTGTAAGCCACTAGTAATAAATCTTAGCTTTAAGTTATAAGTTATAAGCAGTCTAAGTTATAGGTTAAACTAATTACTTGTAAAGCGCCCTTGAGGTGATTTCCTTACGAAAACGACTCTATAGCAGTAATTCAACCATTATTATTGGTTCAATTATTTCACACGTATTGGCTGCCATCTATGTACGAGGGAGTAAAGTTCTTCCCGAACATGATTGGCAACGATAGATGGGAGTCTTGAATATAACTACATATTATTTTTTTACGGATCATCTTTTTACTTGATTACTTGATGTATGTATTATTGTATGAAAGTGAATGAAGCAAGAAGTGTATGCCAAGATCGAGTTTTCTGGCGGTCCGTCCTCTGTGCCTACCCCTTCGGGGAAACGGCGTGATGGTTAGTTAGTTAGTTAGTTAGTTATCTTTTTACTTCTTACTGGTCTAGGATGCATATTTTTATTACTTTTCTGTGCCTATATGAAGCGTAAAGCTTTAGCAAGAAAATCTCAGAATTTTACAATTTAATAAACAGTATGTAGGAAATATTGGTTTATTTTCGCATGTCTAGTATATGACAAAAACAAAAAACACAATCGAAAATATAATATACATATATAAGTGTATTATTTCTTGTTTTAAAAAAAAAACAAAGACAGACATTGTGAATAACCCGACAACTACTCTATTTTTCAACTAATACCATCATAATAAGCCAAAAAATGTTGTTCGTGCAATGATAACTAACAGAGGATTGAACCAGCGAAACCTGAATTTCGACGCTCTGGACCGCTCAACGAACTAACAGATTAATAATTAGTTTATGTATAATATAGCATTTGATACAGATAGGTTCCACACATACACTTTACAGATGTGTACAGAAAGCAAGGCTGATGTAAGCGTAGTGAGCAAAATTAAGAAAGGAACGCTTAGATGGTTTGGGCATGTAGAGCGAATGAACGAAGAGAGGAGTGTAAGGAGAATATATGACGCGAATGTGAATGGAAGAAGAAGCCGGGGACGCCAGAGGAAGATCAAGTGAATCAAATACTCGAGTCGGGCAATGTCAGAAGTCGGAATAACAGAAGAGAATGTATGAGGCGTTGTATGAATGTGAATGAAGCGAGAAGTGTATGCCAAGATCGAGTTGTTTGGCGGTCCGTCCTCTATGCCTACCTCTGCGGAGAAACGGGTTGATGGTTAGTTAGTATAATATAGTTGCAATTTATAGGATATTTCCATTATTGGACATGGATTTAGCTAGCGATGAAGAGAAAAATCAGTGTTTGGATCTACCGGGAGCACAGAGGGTTAAGGAGTATCCGATGCAGGTAGACAAGATACCTTCTCGAGTCACTGGCACAGGGTCGTCAGTCATAATAACAACCGACTCGATGGCGAATCGTTCGTTGTCAATCTGGTAAGAAAATTACGAGTAATTGTTCGCAATTACGCCTCTAACGCGACTCACTATTCAATAATGCCGAGAGTTAAACGTAATGCGACAATTAATACGAACAGATTTATTGAATGTAAAATGAAAGCATAGTGCAGCCATTGGAAAACGGAAATCGATAAAACAGTTTAACGAAGTTAGGAAGTATTTCCAATATCAATTACATGTAAAGCCAACCTTGAGAGGCGTGCATTGACCAAAGGTAGGCTTTGCGTTAGTTTTAAAGTTCGGGTAGGAATTTTGGATTGGATATTTAAAAATGGTCTTTATATTATGATCTTCCGCAGGTTGTTGTGGTCAACTGAATAAATAAGATTACAAGTTCTTTACTGATTTGCACATACAGTCAAACACTGTTATAACGAGCAGGACGGGACCGACTAAATCTGCTCTTTATAGCTGTTATTCCTTACATCAGAAATAGTTTTTTTTTTTCAAATTATATGTACCTACCTACCTCTAGTATCAATATATTCACTAATGTGTAATATATTACGAGTATTACTTATTAAATAAAAATATTAGAAAAATATACACTTTTATTGATTAAATTTATAATCAAATATTGTATTTAAACATTTCGCTTCTATGATTCTATTTTCCTTCAACACACTCAAACATCTCTAAATTGTCCATCATATTATCTATCACTGGCTTGTGCGTATTGCTTTAGTTGTAAACCATCACTCGCCATAAATCACTAGCTTGCGATATTGTTATTGGTTTCGGTTGTAAAATTTTATTAATTGATAAACTAAAGTTTTTAAGACAAGATTTTTGTGCATAGCGCAAAGGGTAACAATTATTTTTATAAACAATAATTATTAGCCTGAAACACTCATCCAAATTGAAAAAACCTTCCGAGAAAAGATAAATGTCGCCGACAGGACTCGAACCTGCATCCTTCTGATATCCGGTCAGATGCTCTACCGTTGCTCTCGGAAGGTTTTTTCAATTTGGAGTGTTTCAGGGTAATAATTATTGTTTGTAAAATTTTACTTATCATAAACCAGTGATGCGCAACTCGAGAAACGTTTTTTTCTCAGACCTAAGCGTCCTCGTTATAACAAGCAAATTATTGTCTGAAAGCCTGAACCAAAATATCATTGGGTAATTGCACATTATAGCCGTGAACTCGCTATTACGGTGATCGCTATAATCAATTTCGACTGTATATACAAAATGACTTTTCATATAAAAAAAATTATGGTTCGTGTTTCTTAGAGTAGGCACAGCTTTTTAGCCTTTATAGAATACACGCCACTGACAACAACACCAGTTTGTACTAAATGACTGGCAGTAATGAGTGAGGTTTTAGTCGCTTCGCCTTCATAAGTACATATTAGATTTCTTTGATATAGGATCTTAACAATTTTTTGTCTTAACAGTCTCATTTGGTACCTAACGCAGAACAAATATGTTTTAAACGATTCAACAAAGATTCGTTATTTTGTAACGAATATTCATTAAAACCGACCTGAATCGAATATGACGATTAATTATGATCACATCCGCGGGGAAGTTGATGTTGGAAGTCAAAATGAATCAATCCACGGTGAACAAAATGTTTTCACGTAGGACTATTTATAACCATGCCTACACTGACTATAAGTTGTCTTAAAAAGGTATAATCAACAAACACTGAATTTATTCATAAATCATACAAAAACATTTCCATTTTAAAAGATTCAAACGATCTTCTATCCATATTCGGAAAAAGTATTTACTTTGTAGCCTGCCATAATTATAATTTAAACGCATACATTTGTTTTGAACCACTTCAAATGAATATAATAATCGACCGGTTTCGGAAGTAACCTTCCTTTGTTAGGACTATATTAAGACTAAACTAAGATACAAAATAATGACAGACATACATGAATATTTAGGTGTTGAAGTGGGAGCCGACCAAAGGGGAAGGAGTAATTTGGGGGTTTTCTGAAGGAACAAAGTAGTTCACTGAAAACATATCTACCATAGAAGAGGACTATACGATAAATTTACTTGGTTATTTAATATACTAGATACAAAATTTAGGGATTTTGTAATTTCCAGTGGTACTAAATCATCTAATTTTTTTACTTTTTTATTAACGGTGAAGAATTTGAACTCTTGTACCTTTATTAAAAACATGATGGGTTGCAATGAGACGATTCGTAAACTCTGAATTTTTTTTGTTATTTAAACATCGAAGTGTTCCATGATTCTGATATTTACATTACGTGATGTCTTACTTATGTAGAACGAAAGACAGTCATTGCAACATAACTAACTAACTAACCATCACGCCGTTTCCCCGAAGGGGTAGGCAGAGAGGACGGACCGCCAGACAACATGACCTTGGCATACACTTCTTGCTTCATTCACTTTCATACAACGTCTCATACATTCTCTTCTGTTATTCCGACTTCTGACATGGCCTGACTCAAGTATTTGATTCACTTGATCGTGCCACGTCTTCCTTGAACGTCCCCGGCTTCTTCTTCCATTCACATTCGCGTCATATATTCTCTTTACACTCCTTTCTTCGTTCATTCGCTCTACATGGCCAAACCATCTAAGCGTCCCTTTCTTAATCTTGCTCACTACGCTTACATCAGCCTTGCATTCTTTACGAATCTCAGCATTTTTCACTCGATCATACATGGTTTTACCACCATTCGTCTCAGAGATCTCATTTCTACAGCATTCAGTCTACTTTCATCCTTCCTCTGCCAGTTCCATGCCTCACTGCCATACATCAGAGTTGGTATCAGCACTCCATTGTGGACTGCTAACTGCAACTTTTTGTTTGCGCCAACCGCGTTCAGTCCTCCGTTAATGGAGTTTCCTGCATTCACCCTTCTTTCAATATCCCTATCAGTCTTTCCATCTCTCGTGAACATACTTCCCAAATACACAAACTCATCTCTACCTGCTCCAAGTATTCATCATTCACAACTAGCAACATACAGATTGTAAATGCACGAGTGGCTTAATTTATGATCGCTATCTTTAGTGTTTTTCAGGATTTTACCTATGGTATTATTTGTATAGAACGCGAGTTTAATGTATCTTCTTAAATTTTTAATAAAATTCAAAATGTTCAAGCACTTGCTAAGACCTAGTTGTTTGAAGCCCCGTCACATTTGACATCGTCACAAAAAGGCGTTCAGCACCGTTTTGAAATGTTAACAGTGACATTAACAGCCGGTTTCAGGCCAGTGTCAGCATTTGATCAAAGGCTGACACGGGCCTAGAATGTGACGGGAGTTCAAACACCTGGACCTAAGTGTGCATATTTTATGTCCCATTGGTCAATTTGCAATCGTTTTCGCTTTTCAAATCACCGCATTAAGAAAATACCGTGAAGTGAATAATATATTCATGTCCGCCATTAAAACGTATGGAGCATGGTTAAGCCATGGATGAAAGTGAAGCCCAAACGATAATGTTCTGCAAAGTTAATTTACGGCATGATTATCAACTCGCTCGGTTTGGTATATCTAATAATGGGCGTTCTACTAGCTGAGTTCAGAGGCGGATAAGTAAAAAAAAAAATTGCAAAAAATGAAATAAGAGAAAGATTATTCTTTAAAACGTCAACAAATACTGGTGGTCACGTAACTACGTAAGATCTTCACAGCGATGTCAGATCAAACCGCAAAACGAACTAAGGCTACTTTTGAATAGATTTTTTTTCTGTAATAAAAAGTGATAATCCTGGAAAGATAGATGAAAGCCGTAGTAAAGTCTGACGCCGCAGTTCATGCCTTTGAAACCTACATAACTGGTACGAGTGCATTTTTTTAAGTTGCTTGAGGGCTGTAGTCTGCAGAGTGAAGATTTCCCCGGTGATAGACAACCTTCGATAAGTGAATTGAAATTGTATTAGCCGTCTTTGGTGCCAGGTACTTCCCAATCTTCCCCTTTCCAGTCTCCTTTCCTTCAGCCTAACAACATACCCCCAATTTGGAATGACACATTCCCACTGGCTCTGGACAATCAGGAGCAGTTGGGACTTTTGTGAGGTGAGTTATCACATAAAAAAGGCACTAGAAAACTAAGAATAAGAAAGTAGATTATAATGTCAGAGATAGGGTCATGCGTTGCAATGGCCCGGTATTTCAGTATAGTAGAGGAAAGTTATGGATTTCTTGAAGAGCTTAGCACAAATCCATATATAAATAGATCGCAAGGATAGATAACAAGAATATTCCACATTCTGTCCATGACTTCAATAGAGGACCATGTTTCTTTGCGAAACCAAACTGCCGTCGCGATGTTTCAAAATGTCAACGACAGCTGTTTATTTTCACGCGGGTTTAATCAACGTGTTGATTTTGATAAAGTTCTCCACACCAATCGGTATGGTTCCATATGCGAGGAACCTAATAGTAAATATGTAATATTTGTTTCTCTGTAGTCAGTTTATCATTCGTGAAATGACGAACCTGGAATTAACCGTTGAAAACAAATTACGTTCCCACATTGGAACATTAAAATCTCTACTGTAGATTGAAAATCATCCTTGAGAAATAAATATCATCGGCATTCCTCATCGCTCGGTGAATCATCAAGTCCATACTGATAAAAGTAGGCAATTTACGGATTAGGGTAAATTTTGGGGAGACGAGAGTACCCAATTATTTACGTAGTAAAATTAAAAAAAAAAAATTCACTACTAGCGCCGCAGCGTCTAAAAAAAGAACTACTTGCGGTTGGCAAGGATTAAGCGGCTGAATTAGCACGCTTATATTTTAGCAAGGATTTACGTTAATTATCTTTCTTAGCAAAGATAAGAACCGACTGATATACTGGTCTTATGTAGTACGATCAGACCAGCTATGCGGATGCGGAAAAAAATGAAGAATTTTAGACTCCAAGCATTTGAAACGTGGATCCCGAGAGAAATACCTGGGATAAAGCGGGATTCTTTCATATCCAATGCCCATGTTTAGAGCATGGATGACTGCAAAAGGAATCTGTAATAAAAGGTAAGAACCTGCATTCTTCGGGCATCTATAATAAAGCGGTGACCAATATGAAATATTTACCAGACATGATAGACTTTAGGAAGAAGAGCATCTGTTTTTTTGTGGTTGTAGGGTTGAACCGGAAGCACACATTATGTGAATTACAGGTTAACCTTTCGAAAAGATCCTCTCGCTAATTATTCAACCTTTCCATACAGTAATTGTGAAAAATTAACGAATCGGAGGTCGCTCAAAAGGTAAAGAAACATAAAACCAATAAACAGCATAATAAAAATGTTTTTTTACAAGAAAAAACATATGAATTAATCCTTTCCAAGGCTTCGGGGTAAAGGGCATGCGTGCTTCAATAAAGAAAATAAACTAATTGGCGATCTTTTTAGCACCTTTTTTGTGTACCATCACCTCAAGAGCATACTTTATTTACATTACTTTATTTCCTACAGTTAAGGAAACAACACAGGGCAGATATAATACAAAATGTAAATATAATTTATATTTAACACTAGCCAGGGCCTTGCTCGGGATTTTGAATAAAGTTATGAAATTGTGAATTCTTGTTTGTCATTAGGGTGCCATAATTGATTTGACAGCGAAAGTAACTATCTCCGAATAAAGAAACATTCATTTGAATATTTTATTTCGTTCCAAACGTTAATTTTTTTTTTCAAAATATATCTAAATCATACAGTTCTAAGTAGAACTCGTTTTTTCCATTTTGAAAATATTTTACCCAAAAAACCTTATTCTTTTAAATATGCAATCTATGGGATAACCTAAATAAAACACGGCGGGTTCAATGTTTTTCATACTAATTTTAAAACGTTATAGCATCAGTTTTACATATTGGATTTCATTCAAACTACTTTCTAAACCTTCCCGGCACTAATAAAAACAAACTGTGCTTTTTTAAGCGAAACCGGTCCAGTGATTTTCGAGAACATCGAGGATAAACAAACTTACATTGATTTTTACGTATCATATTTAGATTAGGTATATCTCCTAGAAGAGGGCATGGTCGGGTTCGAAATATTTGGAATAAACGTAAAATAATGTGGGATACACAATGTTTAAAAAAAAATCATTATACTGTAAGTAAAGTCTGACATTTAATGGAAGACAAATTTTGATGCTGCTGCGATCGTTTAAAGGGTTTTAAATTACAATACCAAGATAGCTCCAATTAATATTATGGCTCATAGGAAAATGAAAGTACCCAAGTATAAAAAAGCACAATGGTCAAAGTACATATTTTTTTACTTTAACCAAACGGTCTTCAGAAAATAGTGGTAGGTAATTTCCGAAAGGAGATGATTCTATATCATATTCTAAGACAATTTTTATTAAAACTTTTTTTAAATTATTTAACGCTTTGCAAGTAAGACGATCACATGGAAAGGCGATTTTGAATTTATGTAATGTGTGTACAAAATTTATTAGATGTTAAATCAAATAATAATTTACGGATTAAAATAATAAATTTAGAAAACATAAATATTGATTGATGTTGTTTCGTCTTGTTTCTTTAAACGAACTATCAATCTCGAATGATATTTTTTTTATGTAAAGAACAAATTTCAAAAACAGAGTAACTTGGTGTTGTCATAGAATGAAAAAAAAAGTTCCACTTTCCAAATTGCCAAACAATAGTGTTAACTTACGAAAAAAAACTAAAAACTACTTAGGTCAATTAATTATTCAAGGAAAAAATATTACAATATAGAGAAGTGAATTTATATGGTTAAACAAGCGTGAAAAAATGAAACTGTCGTCAAGTAAGTTACATCTCTTGATTTTTCACAAGTAATAATTAGTAAAGATATAAAAAGTTCGTCTTTAATTTCTCTTCAGCTTTAATTTCAGTCGGCTTTATTGGAACTAAGTTCGGTTCTGTAGCATGCCCCATAGACAAGATATTATAATAAACTACGTGTGAAAGGTATGGAATAAAATGAAAATTCACCACGTTTATGTAAATCTCTCCACATCTATAATTACGTGTTTCGCTCATTCCGGCTCAATATGTTCTGATTATTGTGCACAATAATAAATTACAATAAGCTAGGAAGTCGTACAACGTACAATTTGTACAATCATTACAATTAACCATGTTCGGTGAATGCTAAAACTATCGCAAAGTAAATCAGGTTACAGTGAAATTGGAGTTACTCATAGTAATTAAAAAGTAGGTCTTATTTTTACTGGTAGACTGGATGTAATACATAATATGAGTTAAGAAAGAACGAAAGGACACTTAGGTGTTGGACACCTTTCGCGGATTGTAATGAGTGCCGAGAGAATAATATTGGCAGACTTTTGAATAGTGATTTAAAGTCATGAAATATAATGAAAAAAAACTTGGTTAACTAGGATAACTTAGATAAGGTTTTCGTGCTAGTTTTTTTTTTCATACTTTAATAACTTTTTATCACTTTTCAAAAATGTGCCGATTTATCACGGTGTAAAATTGTCTTGGAAACATTTCTTAGGACAGAAAGTCCCATAGTCGCTGAATTCATAACGCACACGTGGAATTCATTTTTGACTCGCTCTCGGGCAGTATTACCTATACGGATGGGTGGATTTGAATGAAACACGGAATTTGAATGGCGCGCTAATTGAAGTGTGGTAAAATTATGATACCACTTTGCATTATTTTCTTTTCTTTGTGGGAGTTTACTGCACAAACGCACTTAGATTCCCCTATCTTAACAAGCAGAGTGCAATCTTTAGAGCAAATGCATTAGGTGAGAATGCTGCCCATGTTTTGCCGGTTTTTCAATGGAAGATGCTCCAAGGAACTAGCGTCATAGATTCTTTCAGATAGTCGCATGAGAAAGGGGCGTTTATAGGACTCGTTCTTAAGTTCAACAGCTTGGCTGTAGAATGATTTGACGGCCTCTGTGTTTCCGCCCTCCGAGAACATGGGTCTCTTCAAGACACAGGTTCCTACCTCTCTTCAAAAATACCCACAGCATCCTCAAAAATTATATAGACCGTGAAGACAAGAAATCGTTTTAATATGGATAAGCATGGAGAGCCTGCGTTGTTTATTTATCTCAGAGAAGCAATGACGTGATTGTCGGTTAATTAGAGTGAACATTCAATTGAGTGTAAATAACTTGTACATTTATATTAAAGATTTGACATTGAACCAAAAAGGAAACAAGCCTTTTAAATCTTTTGGTTGTTTTTTTTTTGTTCAATGAGGAAGTGCAAAACGGCTCAACACAAAACATTAAACATGAGAATATTGGCCGTGAAAAGCCTATTTGACGTCGATATAATATTTTGAAGTACATCCGAATATGGTTTGCTACGTTATTACTAGAAGCAGGTAACATATTCGTAGTAATCTTTCCCGACGAAAAAAAAAAGTTAAGTATAAATGATACAAAAACGTGATGAACCATAAACGAAAATAATATAACTACATAAGGAAATGAAACAGAATCCGTTCAATGAGCCCTTCTATATTAGGAAAATTTAAAATACGTTTAAATGATTTAAAAAAATACTTTGTTTAAACCACTATTTTGACAATTTTTGAAAAATAATTCAGTATAACATATCCTTAAGCTTTTTAAGGCAATTTTATAAAAATTCTCCAGTCCTAAATTAAACAATAAAAATATGTATTTCAAATAAATATCAACTCTACTTTGCCACTAATATTATAATAAATGTAATATCAATATATTATAAACTAATAAAAATACTGTATAATGTTAGTGTTACAATAATATAATACTGAATTATAATAACATCTTTCTTGGAGGACTTCAGCTTTAAATCTACAATAACAATTTATTCCACTTCATATTCCGTATGTACACCCGCCAACAAACAATTCATTTCAACATTAAAAAGCATCACGTGCTAAAAGCGTTTTATTTTTATCGAAAATAATTAAATTAGCGACATCTGCGAGCGTGTATTGTGTTTCGTTTAGCCTTAACACCGTTGTGTTACATATTGGTGAATTTTTTGAACATTTCAAAAAGTTTTTGGTTGTTATTTAAATACATAATATAATTTATTTTTTTACAGTAATTCCACACAGGAGGCCTATACCATCTTTGGGGACGCTGTGTGGAGGGTCTTTTAGAGGATAGGAAGGGGTGAGCCTGGATCTTGAAGAGAGCCATGTTGTGGGAGGGAGGAAACACAGAAACCGGCAAATCATTCCATAGCCGAGCTGTTGAACAAAATAACTAGTCGTAAAAGCGACCTGTGATCATGTGACAAATTTCAATCAATGTCAACCAATGCCAACAAATGTCAACAAATGCAAATAAATATGAAATTCAAGCAGATTCTAAAATAACGTGGTGGAAAATAAACTTAAAAATCAAATTAATTATATATACTAACTTACATAATTATATGGGAGTAAAATAATGTAAAAGACATAATAACAAGAGCATATTATGCGGAGCCAATACCGAACTGTTGATCATTAATTTAATTGTAGTGCCACGTAAAATATAATTAGAAATTGAAATATTACAGTACAACAACACTTAGAAAAAAATGGTGTAGATAAGTAAATAATATAATACATACTTTTATTTAATCATTGAAGATAATATTAACTCTTAGAATGAAACACGATACTGAAAAAACGCAGGAAATAAAAGGATAACGGTCATTTTCTATCGGTATCAAACCGATAAAAATTACGGGACGGATTGGGGTAGCCGTAACTCAGTGATTTAGAGCGCAGGGTCCCGGATATACCATTAGGTCCTGGGTTCGAATCCCACCTGCTATTATTATCCTTTTCTTTTCTGTGTCTTTTCGGTTTCATGTTACATTCTAAGAGTTGTTAATGTTTTCTTTAATGATTCAAAATTTATTACAAGGAGGTCTATAAGCTTCAATAAGCTATTTAAAAAAATAATAATAATAATAAAGTTAGCATCGAACAAAATAAAAATAATTATTATTAATAAAAATATGTAATAACAAAGGCCACCTCCGGCCGCATTATTGGCCCAATGACCTGGATATTGGCCGCAAATCTGGCCTCTAGTGAGTAGAATAGGTCTGAACCACGAGTGATTACATTAATAGTCGAATTATAAAACCATTACGATTCTCATCTCCCTGCTCTGTGCTCTGCGCTATATTCGCCCGGGGCTATGGGGATTGTTTATTACCGTGAGAGGGAAAAGGGCTATTCTGCTACACTAACGAAATAAATTTATGTTAAAAACGGTATAAAGTTGTTAACAATTTAATTGGGATTAATAAGTTAAATACTATGATGATAAAAGTACCTATGATCCTAGGATCTTTAACCAGAATTTGGCAGGTTCAAAAGCCGGAGAACATCAAAGAAATAAATAAAAACGAACACATGTAGTTTTACGATTTGTTCGAGAGAGGATGATACTCTTAGTAGCCTTGGCGACAGGCTTACGTTGTCCATGCTCAGTAACTAGCCTTAGCCTTCCTCGATACAACACTAATTCTAAGCAAAACTCCTTCATCTACCGGGAACCGGGAAATAAATCATCTATGATGTTTCTAGAGCATCAAATTTTAAAACCAAAAAAAGATGATTTTGCATTACTTACCATTGCATCGAGTTAATATTAATTTGTTAAAACAGTAGATGTTTACTCAATACATTATGTCATCAAGCCATAAACTTGAGTGTAGTACATTATCGCACATATAATATTATTGAGGCTCCTGCGCTATTGCAGCGCTTTGACGATGTTTTCCGAAGATTGTAACCACAGCGCTGCCCTTCTCCATAGGTCGCTGGTCCCAAGGAAAGACTTAGTAAATCCATGTTGAATATAGGGAATATATGATTCACTCCATTGTGAATAAGGATGATAAATGATGATGACAATAAGGATGATACCCATGAATGGATAAGGAAAGGCAGTGATTGTTCGCAAGCTGGATTAGGTTCTTTTTTTTTGTAAAAATTATATTATACCCAGAATGATTCAAAATCTTAATATATGTAAAAGCCCATCAGGGCGTTAACAATTAATAAATAACGACTCTATTATTAACAATCAAAAAACCTATCTTACAGCTTCATTTTAAATATGTTATCTTTCACCCCTCCCTCGATCTCTATTTCTTCCCACACTTTTTACTAACCCCTAGTAACGTCCCCCACTATCACTGTGACATGTAATATGTTTGTTCTGTCATAATTTTGTATTTTGTGCTGATAATGGAACGGTTGTTCCGACAACTGTGGGCGTTAAAAATTAAAATAAAAGTGTTTGGAACAAAGTTTCATTGTTTCATTGAGTTAATAAATAAATAAAATGTCTCTGTCTTTTGGCATTTTTTCCTTAGAGACCATTCACTACAAAAACATTCTCTCTCTGCCTTCATAGTTATTTCACCATTTAAAAAAACACACCGTTCTTGTCTATCTGAAATGAAATATTTACAAGACCTTATGATGGCAACACTCAGTTGAGTTCTTTACAGTGGCTCTTCGTGACCTTATTCTGTTGGGAGAGACCTCACGTTCTTTATTCTGCCCGGGTAGCTCCCCACCAGTTGACATTTCACTACTTGTTGTATGGCAAACTCTAAAGGCGAAACTTCTTTATACGAGTTTTGTCAGATTATTTATTTTCTTTGGAAGAAAGGAACCATTTAATTAAAAAAAAATATTACAAACACATTATGCTATATCGTGATCTTAACAAGGAGGTGGGCCACTAGTTTTCTATATATTCATTGTTTTTGTGTTTAATTCTTAGAACTCCATTTAATTTATTTTTAAATTTAATGTAAATCAAATTTAATAAGGTCATTATTAAGTTCTGCAAGTATTTTAGTTTCATTATTGTGACAGCTGTTTCGGCGTTCGAGCGACGACTTATTTATTAATTGTTTTTGTGTTAAATTCGTAATTTTATTTTGTGACTAACTATTTATATGGTTTTATTCACCCCCACCCCATTCTAATTTGGACGGGTTTTTAAAAAAAAATGCGGTGGGAGTGAACGCGTCACAATGTGTATTAACACACATTGTAATACACACTACTCACAATTTGACATCTTTAACTGTGCATCACACTCCATAAAGTCACACCGGCGATCTATCGGGACTTTCAAATACCTACTCATCTCATACTACCACCAGTCTATCAACTTTCTTCTTTATACATACGCATTTTTTTCTTGTTCTTTTATTAACATAAAATCACAAACATACAGTTTAATTAGATCGACTCCCCTTTTGACTGCCCAACTATGAACAAATCCCGTTTTAGGGACAATCAAATTGACAAGTTTAGTTCATATTAAGTGCCATTATACAAAAATAGAAGGGAAAAATGCAAGTATTGACATAGTATGGTAATATAATATATCTAGAAAAAAGTATAATAATTAAGTATAAAGAGATGTGAAGAATAGTACAAAAAAAAAAGTTAATACCAGATAATTTGAGTATAGTATAATGAATATAGAATAACAGTTTAGTTCAAAGAGATGAAAAAAAAAGTATAGAGTAATCGTTTACGTATGCCAGATATTTGAGTAGTATAATAGTTAAGTACTTATGAAGAGATGAGAAAAGCAAATATTATAGAGAAAACAATTATGTATATGTGTTTGGTGGGTACTGGTTGGTGCTATGAGGAAAAAAATGCGTTTAAAATTGAGTACTAAAAAAAACATAATATTATTGAGTAATATTGATAAGATCGAGTTACGAATCAGTCAGCTTTATGATCCGTAATTACATGTAACTTTAAAATTTATATTTTATTATTTTTCATTTCGAAAATTAATAGATTCACACAAATTTATAAATGATCAAATTTATACCGATTATTCATTATACTTAATTTTTTTATGTAAACTGTTGGTCTCCCAAATAAATAAAAATAAAATAAAATATCTGAATAACTATATTATTGAAAAAAATGTGATCTGAAAGCAAAATGACCCTATATATTATTTACTCTAAATATGCTCAGGAACCGCTATTCATTAGTTCTTGATTTTATCGACACATTTGTACAAAGTAAAACACACTACATACAATTTGTATAGTGTATTGAATTAATAATTACAACAAGGGGTGGCATTTTTAATTAGCAGAATAGTTCACACAGGCTCGGGTGTATTAATCTCATATTAAAAACTAAGCCCACGTCAATATAGTGGCCAGGGACAATAAAACATCACTTTATTGCGTGGCCAGTTAATGTACAGTTCCCAGGTATATCATTTTATAGAGTTGTCCTACTAATAAAAAAAAATGATGTTATTCCAATAAAAGAACTGTAATACGTAACGTGTCCGGCGGTGGTGTTCAGTGTCCACCCTGAGTAGGCTTCGATTTTTAAATGAATGTTCTGAATTCAAATCTTGTCATAAAATGCGGTTGGATATGTGCACTGATATCAGAATGAATAGATTTGCTATGAAGTACTATTTCGATGGCTGGAGGCAAAGGTCACGTGACACTCATTTTGGCACCATCCCAGTTCACTGCCGTCCATTCTTGTTTCGTGTGATTTGGACTGCGGTGAGCAAGCCTAATTTGCTAAATTACTTACATTGGCGGCACGCCTAGATCCCCCCCCTTATTTTGTTTTCTTCCCCTTACGTTTCAGGACATATCTATATATTATTTGCTCTGTGGATGAAAGAATTCCATGGAATATGGTGACCAAACAATACCGGAGTAAGTGGAACTGTTGGTCCAATATTGTGGAATTAGGCATTGCGAAATTAACAGCGGACGGTCTCCGTAGTCGAGGGGTAAGACCCTCGACTACGAATCCAGAGGTCGCGGGCGCAAATTCTGACACGAGCAAATAAATTAAATTTAATTAATTCGTGTTGTTTCACAAATAATTCAATTATAATAATACATTATACCTACTGTATTTGAAGGACATTCCAGAGCGGAAGATACTCCCAGTATCGCCCCGGTGAAAGGCCACCATTCGAAAACTTTAACATTGTGTTTACTCAAAAACAAGTTTTTGTTAGTTACCAGCTTTTGGAAGTAACTCCACGATATATTCATTCATAGATTAGACACTATGCAAAATATTTGATGTTGCATTTGTATTTTATGTTGACCGGAACGACGAATTCAATTGTTAGTTCAAAAGTTTAAAATCTTACTGAAAGAAACTTTTGTACATATTTTAAAATTGTCAGAACACGTCACGTAGCAATTAATCAGGCAGAATTTTTCGCACAGGTTGCGAAAATTGCAAAAATAATTTGATTTAATGAATGGGTTTATTGCACCCACGTCTCGTCGAGACGTGGCTGTTAGTAGTCACGTAGTTGAGGCTGGTAAGTTGTAATACTTTACGCGAAAGGTCATTACAATAAATATGACGACGCTATCTTATTTATCGTAGGAATATGCTAATTGATGCAATGATTATTAAATGAGTGGGATGATTCTGCGTCGTCGCTTACCCCCTCGGGATGAAAGGTAAAGGTAATAAATAGTTTATGTAATTGTAGGAATCTGTCTGAAACTCCAGCATAGTGTGCAATCATCAAAAGGAAGAGATTTATTAGAACTTAAATTTTCATAATTAACCGCCCGTCGTTTGTCTTATAATTCAAAAAGTAGGTAAAAAAACATGTTTTTTTTTCATTATATTTCGCAATAACAATACGTGTGACTAGACTGACTAGTGACGAAATTTGTATGGGATAGACGAAAATACCTGAACACACCCGATAGCTTCGGCTGACCTCGAAATACTAAACGAGATGACGCAGGAACAAACTTGATGTATACGAATGTTTTGTGGGTTTCGGGTATAGCTTTTTTGTACCTGAACGTACGGGATACGGCTTGTTGCGTTCGGGCGATAATATAGCGGCCGTATCACGTACGTTCGTATGGGTAGGGTGGTTAAACAAAAGGTTGAATGCAGTACTCACAAAAAATACGTTTTTTCTGCATATAGCGTGTTTCACATTATTGTTATTCGACTACAGAAAAGAATTTTTTTGTGAAAACGCAGAAGTTCGCTTTTAACATAATAAAAATAACACATAAGTACTTTTTAACATAAAAATAGAAATCATACAAAATTTAATAATCTTATTATTAAGTTCTGCAAATATTTGAGATTTTTAAAAATTATTATTGTGACAGCTGTTTCGGCGTTCATCATAAAACAAAAAAGAAAAACCTGCCATCATTCAAAGCGAGGAAAACAGGTTTCAACTGTAAGTATCTCAGAGAATAGATAAATAATTTATCACAACTATTTCCCGAGTAATTACAGTGTGAAAATGGCTTTGAACATAAGCACAGTGTGAAAATGGCTTTGAACGCCGAAACAGCTGTCGCAATAATGAAAAAATTCCACGATACTTTCAGAATTAAAAAATAGGATTAATAAATTAGATTTAATATTTAAAAAAAAATAAGTGAACATCAATAAAAAAATATTTTGTTATGAATAATGACGAAACTTTGAAAAGCAGCAACATGAAAAGCAGATTAGTATCTACAATGCCTGAAATGACCTACTAAATCTCAGTTCATAATAATAGAAGAGGAAACACGAAGCTTACCTTTGAACCCGCAATTGAAACATTCCAGGCATATTCGCACCACCGTTTATGAAATGATTATTGATCGATTTACCTAGCCATAAAATTAAAATAATCAATATTTTATTGACGTAATAAAATTTTTATAAATGTTGGCTAAGAATAAAAATGGAAGAACTTAAAACAAATCAAATCTTTAAGATAACATAGCATAATTTAGACATGCTATAATGTAACACGTATTTCGTATAAAACTAAGCTACTTAGCGCAAACAAACAGTTATACTCGATGCTGGTACAGATTAAATCTGTAAATAAATTGACTTGCACCGTTATCACACATCGGCCCATTACAAGGAACACGAATAAAAAGTGTGGGAGTCGTAGGAGTGGCTCGGGAAGTAGCCTCGAGGCAATATTTATTTTTCTACTAATACCATATAATTAAATGATATTAAATCTACAGGAAAATAAGAACAAATCACGACTTATGTACTGTTATGTTAATAAATAAAATTATTGCATTATTAAGGTATTACAGTGACTTTATAAGGTATTATGTTGAATATCACGGAGCGTCCATAGATGGGTGTACAAAATTAAATTATCGTAGAGCAGTATTATTTATTACTTTGGTTTCAATGTTTGTCTGAGCCGGCCCACCCTACTATATGTCCATTTTCGAAGATTGATTTATCTCTGGATTATCTTTTCAAATTTGTTAGATAATATGCATTATTGTAAAACGTCGCACTTTCAGAGGAAGATGGGAGATTAGATTACACATTATTGGGTTTTTTTGATAATTTATTCAAAAACGTTATTCTTTTTTGGGTTGAAATTATTATGATGCAACTATTATGCAATTATTATGATCAAGGTGTAAATACGGGTAGTGGCGTACCAACCACGAATCTTAACTATTATTAATCAGAAAATCTGTCTGTTTGTCTGTTCATGAAGCTGCAAAACCTCTCTCATACAATGAGTTCAGACTACATGATGTCAGCTTAGCTTTTTCTGTCTATAATTTCTATCATAACTAACTAACTAACCATTACGCCGTTTCTCCGAAGGGGTAGGCAGAGAGGACGGACCGCCAAACAACATGATCTAGCTTCATTCACATTCATACATTGTCTCATACATTCTCTTCTGTTATTCCGACATCTCACATTGCACGACTCGAGCATTTGATTAACGTGATCGTGCCATGTCTTCCTCGGATGTCCCCAGTTTCTTCTTCAATTCACAATCGCGTCATATATTCTCCTTATACTCCTTTCTTCGTTCATTCGCTCTACAAGCCCGAACCATCTAAGCTTCCTTTTCTTAATCTTGCTCATTACGCATAACAATTATTCATCATAATTGCGAAGCGAGGCCAAAGGTTAGCAAAAAAAAAACAAATAAATCTACAAAAAAAAAAAATACAAGGTGACGAGCAAAATGGGAAACAACATATTTTAGACGAAAAGCAGAAATTACTGGACTGTTGAAACATGGGAAGTAAAATAATTACGTTGTAGTGGTCGGGAAATAGTAAACACAGTCGACACGCGATTCTATCGTTAAAACAAATGATCGCTGCGTTCAATATTTCCATTGGTCTAATGGAATTGGCGCGCCCCGTTACACAGAACTTCTCACAAGTTTCAACAATAGGATTGATTACGAAAAACCCTAAACTGATGTGCAATTATTCAAAGGTAAGAAGAGTAAGAAGGAGGAGAACGATGTTGAAGATGAAGACAAAATAGGCAAAGTGAACAAATAGAAGACTAATAAAGACGGAGAAAAAATTGAGGATTTGAAAACAGGACAAACCCAGAAAGGCTGAATGGATCAGTGATTTGATTTGATTGTATGATGCGCAATTATCAACACTTAAAAAGGAGAAAAGACCAAATAGGCAAAGAAAACAAACAGAAGACAGATAAAGACGTAGAATCATCGAATAATGAATAAACAATGTATGATCGTGTGAAAAATATTGAGATTCGTAAAGAATACAAGGCTGATGTAAGCGTAATGAGTATGAATAAGAAAGGGACCCTTAGATGATATGGGCATGTAGAGTGAATGAACGAAGAAAGGAGTGTAAGAAGAATATATGACGCGAATGTGAATGGAAGAAGGCGGGGACGCCCGAGGAAGACATGGCAAGATCAAGTGAATCAAATACTTGAGTCACGCCATGTCAGAAGTCGGAATAATAGAAGAGAATGTATGAGACGATGTATGAATGTGAATGAAGCAAGAAGTGTAAGCCAAGATCGAGTTATTTGGCGGTCCGTCCTCTCTGCCTACCCCTGCGGGGAAACAGCGTGATGGTTAGTTAGTTAATAATAATAATAATTGGACCATTTCTATAGCGCCGCTTTTGTGAGAAATCACCTCAGGGGCGCTAGTTAGTTAAATAAAATTACATCAATAAGTCCACTCCTACAGTTTGATAATGGACTTTGAACGCTGAATAATAAAATTAAAACTTGCAGAACTTAATAAAAATATTATCAAATTTGATTTAGTTTAAAATACATAAAAAACAGGTATATAGCTTGGCAATAAAATGTAGATATTTAATGAAGTGGAACTGAATTATTCATTATTATCGTACCACCAAGCTACTCAATTTGTGCATGAAATTTGTTTTAAATGTTCAAATTTGTTCACATTCGAATTTAACAGTTCATTTTAAAGAAACAACCCAAAACAATATAACTCGACTATATTAACGTTTTTTTAATATATATAATTTTGATCTGTGAATTAGATTCAGTTTTATTTTGATAAATAATATTATAATAAAAATGTATTTTGATAAAAACATATATGAAATACAAAAAAATCTCAGTTACACGTAATTCCCTTACAAAGCGTCATACAATAAAAACAATAGTCTTAGAATATGACGAAGAATCATCTCTTTTCGGAAAGCACAACTAATTTCGGAAGACCGTTTGGTTAAATTAAAACGTATTCACTTGGACCATTGTGTTTTTTAAACTTACTTCAATTTTCCTATGAGCAATCTTTGTGTTGATTTTAAAAACATTTTAAACGATCACAATTTATATCAATTGATAAACTAAAGTTCTTAAAAACTTAAGACAAGATTTTTGTGCATAGCGCAAAGGGTAACAATTATTTTTTTTATAAACAATAATTATAAGCCTGAAACACTCATCCAAATTGAAAAAAACCTTTCCGAGCAAAGATAAATGTAAAATAAAATAAAATAAAAACAGTAATTATTGAATGAAACACTAGTATATATTGATTAACTTGGCGGGTTTCCGATAAGCCGACGTAGCTCAACGGTAGAGCATCTGACCGGACATCAGAAGGGTGCAGGTTCGAGTCCTGTCGGCGACATTTATCTTTGCTCGGAAAGGTTTTTTTTTTTCAATTTGGATGAGTGTTTCAGGCTAATAATTATTATTTATAAAAAAATAATTGTTACAATTTATATCTTTTAAATGACAGGCCGTAGGTTTAATGGATCAGATATTATTTGGTTCGTATTGATTTCTCAAAGTACTAAGCTAGTGTGCAATGATCAAAAGTTGAGAAAGACGAAACAGGAAAAGAAAACAAATAGAAGACTGAAATAGATGGATTAATCATTGAGTATTTTGAAGTTGAACAAATCAAAAACAAAACAATTTGACAGACTCAATGGATCATCAGGTATTTGGTTATGAATAGGAGGCTTTTATATGGACATAAAGAGACTACTCAGACAGTTGAGAAGAACTTCAGACAAAAAATCCAGATGAATTTGAATAGATGAATAAATAAGAGAAATCGTATGGGTAGATTGTACCCGTAAAAGACTACAAGCACTTTTTAGCATTTTGCTTTAAAGCTGCCACAAAATCTAATATTATCGGAGAAAGTTATATAGTCCGGAAATAATCTAATAAACTGTCAATAATTTTAAGTGCTTTTTTTTACAAGTGTAACGGGTATTTTCAGTTTTTAATTTATTCCTTTCCGTTCATGCGAGTAGTTCACACTCACAATTTGCGAATTTCACGTGTAAATTTATTATTTCCACCGGAGAGGTCATAACTGTAAAAGAACACGTTGATTTCGACTGGAACAACACTGGTAACAATGAAAATTTGAATTGCGGACAGACGGCGAAAAAAATTTGCAAAAGCCAAACATTAATCTTGCACGGGCACGCTCTGATTCATCTGTTCAGTTTGAATAATCGTGCGTGCATCAGTGTAGGTTTGATTGGATGCATGGATATTATTTATTTGAAGTTTTCCACGAAAGTTTATACGTTCCGATTCTTCGTTAGATTAAAAGCGAATTAAAAGTTTGATAATCATTCCCATTGTAATTGAATTGTCTAGTTTGGGCAAACTTTCGACAGGTCGTGATTTTCTCTACTAAACTTCCAAAATTCGTTAAACAATAAATTATTCACAGGATAGCTAATTTTAGGAAATATCAAAGGGTTAGACGAGATGTCATTTCTAGTTGAAGTTACCTTAAAAAATTTTACTCATTTCTTCAAGAGATTTGTAGTCACCTTGTGGCGTCATTATCGATAAATTAATAAGAATAACTTTAAATTAATAAGAATAACGTTAAATTAATAAGAATAACTTTAAATTAATAAGAATAACTTTAAATTAATAAGAATAACTTTAAATTAATAAGAATAACTTTAAATTAATAAGAATAACTTCTTTTTTTAAAGTGGTGTAAACAATGTTATTCTTATTAATTTATTAAGAATAACTTTATTTCCAAAACATTTAAAAAAATAAAATAAATATCAACATGTTTCGAAAGCAAAGCTTTCCTCACCAAGATAAACAGTATACTAAAAATAATGAGTATAGATAAATGATAAAATGGAAAATGATAACGTAAAGAATATATATAAATTAATGTTTGTAATTTGTCTATTCTCACATTATTTTCTATTTATGATTTACTTTAATTGTCATTATCTTTGGTACACTGTTTATCCTGATAAGGAAAGCTTTACTTTCGAAACATGTTGATATTTATATATTTAAAAAGTGGTTCAAACAAAGTTGTTCTTATTAATTTATTGCTTTTCATAATAAAAAAACGAAAACTGATATTTATTCAGATATTGTGAATGAAAAAATAAACATAAGATACAAATTCGCAGAACAGTGGAAAATCTTATTAAATTTTGGCTAAGCCTAAAATAAAATTTTCACCTTAATTGTCAATTTATGGAAATGATTCTCGGAAGAGATGCTTGAGCTCGGGATCCACAATTTACAAGAAATATTAGCATCGATGTTTTTTTACTCCTTGTTTCTTTGACGTTCAAGTGTGACTAAAGGAATATCCGTCACCTCAACTTGTCTTTTATTCCTGCGAAAGGTCTTTGCTACTTCTGACTCACTCACCCAAACATGGACACTATTGCATTCCGTTCAATCTTCTCATTTTGCCGCCATCGGGTTTAGTTTACAAACCTGTTGGCAAAGTGGTAAAGTTAATCAGCTTACCTGAAACAATAGAAACGCATAAATTAGCAAAGATCCATTAGGATAACAACATTAACAGTGCTTTACAGAATAAACATACTCATTTGATGTAGATAATATTGAATACTTTAAATTCTATTGTACGGTGGAAATGTGGCAGTCAGGATTCAGGACATACTTGAACTGTAGTCCCTAACTGAAGTACAGACAGTGATTTTTTAGATCATCAGCTCTTCCGTGGTGAGAATTTTATGCAATATACCACTTCGAATGCTAGAGAATAATACGAAGATAGAATATCTGGGGCGCAATAGTATTAACCAGCGCGTATTTAATGGCATTTTATAGTAATTGCGTATTTTTACACTTTTGTATTCCAGAAAGTCTAAAGATGAAGTAAATGGTCAATATTAGGTCATGGTAACACACTTATAATGACGATTAACCTATGCTTTGAGAGTTCTAAAACACGAGAACAGTCAAAATACACTATAAATGACAGGTACAATAATTATTGTGTGTGCAATATAAAAATAGATAAAATAAATATTATGTAGTTATTTGCAAAAGGGAAGTGTTGAAATTGTGTTACGGTTGATTGTGACCAGTTTCATTAAAAATTACTTTGCATTTCAAAATGAACAAAATATAGTATGTAACCGAATACATTGATAGGTGTGTTCTGCTGATGACACAATTAAAGAAAAATCACTTAAAAAAACGTAAATTATGAATAAAATAACATAAAAACTACAATTGACTAACTGTGTATTGCAACAGTAAAAATATAAAAGTAACAGAATCAAAGGCATATTTATATTTAAAAGAATAGCAATTTAAAAACAGTTACAAAGTACTGCTAGCATTTCCTCATTGTAATTCGAGTAGTTTTTTGTCAAAATGTGCGTACGTTTTAATACTCAAATCGCGTGAGTGAGATTAGGTTGTGATTATGCGTTTTTCTGTTCGCATTGTAATGGAGCAGCGTAATGCATTTCGGAGTAGCGTATTGGGGCAAATAACAAAGAGAAAATTACGTGACTGTGAATATTTTTACCAAACACAATAAGTCATATCGTTAATTGAGTTTGTAAAATTTAACAGGCTGTCCAATTTGTATTTACACGTGGCCAGGTGCTTAGTTTTATTTTAGAAATTGGGTAGAGGTCGGAGCTTGTACTGTTTTTTTAATACCAAGGTATCTTTGAACTTTGAACTATCGCTTTCACATCCTTCATTTCTTTCCGCCCTACAGAATATCCCAATTGGGATCAGGGTAGCAGAACTCTCGTGTGATGTTAAAAAAATATCAATTGGCATAATTATGATTCATGGCGAACACCAGATGTTAGATGATTTAAATACGGCGTGACACAAAATCAATACAGAGATAAGATAGTAGAGTAGCAATCGGTAGACGGTTTTGCAAAAAAATGATAACGAAAATAAAAGGTGAAACATAAACTGATATGATCGGAAAGGTACAAATTTAACTCGCTAGAGGAAAAGTACTGACGTACGCTGGAGCAAATGGTGATGTACTTCACGAAACATTGTGTGGAAATCGACAAAAGAAACAATTCACTAGAAGAACAGCGATTACTGACAGATGATTTTATAGTAGTGGGCACAATATGTGGAAAGTGTCAAATGGTTAAAAAAAGAAACATACAATTAGAGGAAAATTTCTGACGTACGCTGGAGCAAATCTCGTTATTATTGTGTGAAAATCAACAAAATCAACATTGATGTTATACTAGTGATAAACAGAATATTATAATACAGGTATATGGTAATCCTCAAATAAATAGTTCATAAGGATACATTTTAGGACTTGTTAGGACTCTAAATTAGATAGCGTTATATTAGCGATTAACATAGTCTGTGGAAATTGTCCAAAGATTTGTCCAAAGAAGGACACATTTCACTAGGGGAAAAGTATTGATGGTAGCGAAATAAAAAATAAAAAAAATTATCTTGATAGAAAGCAGTCACTTTGTGGATAGACATATTTAATGAAAATAAAACAATAACTTTGTTTATAACCACGAGAATTTTATTTAATTTTATTATAATGGTGCTTGTGTTAAGCGAAACCGGTCGGTCCTTATAAAATTAAATAAAATTCTCGTGGTTATAAACAAAGTTATTGTTTTATTTCCATTAAATAAAATTGTACTAGTGATGATCAAATAAGGAAATCGTCAAAATAATGATTCATAAGGATACATTTCAAATGATGAAAAGTACCTATTGTTGGAGATGGGGCTATCCCAGTAAACAACACAATATGTGGAAATAGACAAATGAGCAGATGGCGTTGTATTAAAGATCAAAAAATTGTGTTGAAATCGATGGATGATTCATAGAAACACGTTTTATTAGAAAAAAGATACAGATGGCGTTGTGTTTGTGACCAAAACGATTATGTAGAAATAAACAAATGATTCGCAAGGACATCATGATCTATTTTTAAGGGTACTACATTATATCAGAATCAGATTAAAAAAACAATTAAAAATGATTATTCATCGTAAACCCTAAAATATAATACAACTAGAATTATTTTGCGGTCACTCTAGCAAGTGACGTATTCTACAAACGAATTATTACGTACATATACGATCGTATAAGCGTTACGAGCATTGGTAAGGAGGTCAAAACAATAAAACCAAAAAATAAAATAAAGGCAATAACCATATCAGTAACAAAATTATACAGAGAGCCACAGCCTCTGTGGTTACAAGTTACAGGCGTGGATCTCCGCTTAGATCTGACTTATAATACCAAGATTGCATTTGCATATTATGATACGAGATCTGCTGGACCAGTAGTGAGTAGAGATCGGTGCTTTAACCTGAATGATTTGATCTGAATGCATCTAGGAATCATCGCCGTCTCATCTGCGATTAAATTACACAGGTGAAACCTGTAATTATCTGAGATATTGAAACTCCAATCGACGGTTATTTAGTAAATGTGTTTAACGAAGCTGTGTAATAGCTTTTGGCTACCAAATAAAGCCGAAACAATTATGTAAGACAGTGTTTTTCGAACTGGTGGTTGGTTAGCCTGTCTTCAGACGTTTTTTTTGTACATGAATACCGCACAAAAGTCCCAACTGCTCACTACCGGCTGGAGCCAGTGAGACTATGGCATCCCCAATTGGGGAATGTTGTGTGGCTGAAGGAATTGGGGAGGGGAAGGAGAAGGGGAGAGGAAGGTGGGGAAATACCTGGCTATGCAGATCTGGTCACCAAACACGGCTAAAAGCCATTTCAAGCAACGTTTCAATTCTGAATGGTGATCTTCAACCAGGACGATACTGAGAGTATCTTCCACTCTGAAGACGTTATGGGAACCAAAGGAAATTAACCCTTTAGATGCCACAGAACGATATATAGCTCGAGCCATAAAATTCGTCACGCGTTACCCACGGTTCTAAAATTACGTCACACTATTGAAAACATGTGTCTAAAAATAAAAGTAATCAAAAGAAAAAAATATATATATTCATGGATTATCGACACTTCTCCAGCATTTAAAAAAAATACATGTGGCACCTAAAGGGTTAAAACAACTTTTATTGGAATAACTATCAGAAATAACAACCAGATGCGACCATTACCTTTTTATTTTCTGTGTCTTTTCTGTTTCATTCGTTTGAGATTTGTTAATATTATGTATCTTCGATGATTAAAAAATAAATTAAAATATTTAACTCCAATATAGGCTACAGCTTTGCCTGGAAGAAAGGTGTTTTTCAAAAAAAGGTAGGTTTGCTTAGAAATAACACACGATAACAAGTCAATCAAATTAAATAAGCATGTAGTAAGTATTTCGAATCAATTTGCCACTTGACTCCGATATAAATTAGTTGATTAAAATGACACTATGTTACGTAACGCTAACAAAGCTGAGCGATTCGTTCCATTAAAATAATACTTACATTAAGATTTATTCCAGAGCTCGGGGTGTGTAATGTATTCAATGCTAGCCTTGTACGTTATGTCTTATTTCCATACATATCCCCAGATGAAAACCATATCGGGACCCAAATGGAAACTCTTTGCTTTACACGATCACTATTTTCATATCTACAATTTTATACAGATTTGCAGATATAGTTGCCATTAGAGAAAAAATAATATTGTACGACGGTACTTGATCGTTAAAATATGGCAACACAATCATATGGAAGTATCTGCCAAAGAATTTAAAAAATAAATAAGTGATATAAGCGAAATTTACAATGCCGAACAGAAACACGCATTCACAATTAGTAATAAACACAGAAGAGTCTATATATAATCTTATAAACAATATTTGAAAGATATTCCGTAATAAACACGCAACATTTCCACAGAGTACATAAAATAGTTACGTACAGCAGAATCATTTTAACCCTTACCACTCCATTATTTTTTAATATTTGTTGTCAGCCAACTCTAATTTAAATAATGTCAAAGTATTAATTTATTGATAGGCAGTTACAAAAAGGTTACTTTATAGTAAAAACAAAAACGGAAAACAGTCAAAATCTTATTGAAACGTGAATTTAAATGTTTTTTATCGAATAATCACAAGAAACAACGTCACGTATCAAGTTTTGCGCGCGAAAATAAACCGCTTGCGCACGTCTTATCTTGTCGGCCGCCAGCCGACAACTGAGTTGTAGCGTACAAATAGTTATGTCGGCTGGCACCCGACAAAGGAGTGGTAAGGGTTAAAGAGATTCTTGCTTGTGTGTGTTGTAATGTATCGTAGAACTTCTGCGCGGTAAGGCGGGACTGCGGACGTGAGTTCCAAACCTTTTGGAACCAATTTGAATCACCATCGGTGTGCACAAATACATTCAAACGTGCGCTCTTCAAAATGATTTTTCTGGAAAACAATGACAGCTGTCAAATATTACACGCCAAACTAGACGAAAATCGGTTTCAAAAATGGAACAAGTCGTATTTTTCAAATCAAATCTATATGGCTAGACATAGACCACCTGTATGGAATCGGTACGAAAAAATAATCGTGTAAAACGCCCATTATTTCCATATAGGTAGGTAAAAAAAAAACAATTCCAAGTAAAGGATGAAAAAAAATTAGAGCAGAAAATATCTGATTTAAGACAATGATTGTTTAAACGAAATTTATTCGTGTTTAAAAGATAAACAATCGGCCCATGAATTAATCATGAACTACATTGTCTTAGATGTTTATAATGTAATTTACATGTTTTTGGGGATCAGATTACCGTGTGTACGAATAGCGCGATAATTTGTCTAATTTTATTGGTATTTTACTGGCCGAAAACGGTGAATGGTGTGGTAATCTGACCAAACTGTTGAACGCTATCGAAAATAAGCTTGAGATTTTATAACCTGAGTTGATAAAGCTCACATGAAGTTGTAAAGCTGATCAAAGCAATAATAATAATGAACTCCACCCCGTAATGACGTTCTAATTTAAATAAAAGTAAAAGTAAATTTTATTTAATTATTTTGTGTTGTTTCACAATTAATTAATTTAAAAACAATATATGGTATATTTGCGCACGTTCCAGAGTGGAAGATACTCTCAGTATCGCCCTGGTGAAAGACCACCGTTCAGAATTGAAACGTTATATTTTTAGTTGTTATTATTGTGACAGCTGTTTCGGCGTTTAAGGCCATTTTCAAACTGTCAGTTAAGGCCATTATCAAACTGTTCAGTTTGAAAATGGCCTTAAACGCCGAAGCAACTGTCACAATAATAACAACTAAAAATACTTGCAGAACTTAATAATAACATTATTAAATTTGATTTACATTAAATTTAAAAAAAAAATGGAGTTCTACGAATTAAACACAAAAGCAATTAATATGTGTTGTTTATCGTAGTATTAAGTTGCGTTAGTTAACGCGAAAGATACAGATTTGGTCCCGGGACTACACTTCGTGAATCATCGAGAAATCGTACAACTGCTGTCATAGATATGACTTCACCAATAAGTCAAAGGACTGACCATCAATTTTAAAGTACTACAGGTAATCAGCGCTGGGTAACTACTTAAAGCAAAAAACGCAATCAGCTTCCGAGTAGCAAAGGTACAGCGGGGTGATCTCACAGTTTCGTGATTCGCGCAACGTGAACTGCGCGTTTTTTTTGGTCAAACCATCAAGCATCAGTCATGAATGTTTTTTTCCGGCCAAAAGCCAACAGCTATTACTGTTAGCGGGTGAGATCATTCTGCCGAGATCGCCGGACCGTAACGACCAACTATAATGGTAATGTATTATTATTACATGAATCTTTATTCAATCAGCTCAAAATCTAATTAAAAAAGCCGCAAGGATTGGAGGTGCGATTGTTAAAGTACAACCGAGAAACGTTTGAAAATTGACGACAAAAAAATCTAAGTACATGATGAAGCGCATGGGGGGGTGTGGATGGAATAAGAAATTATGGATGTACAAGGAAAACGTGAAACGATCTAGTGAAATATCAGGTAATGTCATGGGACGGAATAACAGAAGAGTATTATGTTTACCACTTGATTTATTTAAATGTGTTATATTGTTTCGGTATTGTGAACAATGAACATACTGAGAAGTGGTGAATAAATAATTTTCCTTACATTATTAATTAATATTATATTAGGATAACTCGTTCGTATATTAATTTCCAATTGTTCAAGTAAATTTAATCTAAAACGCATTCTTTCTATGTGTAAGGGTTTAGGCTCGTTGTCAAACGAGGCGTAATTATTCACGAAGAGATGTTGGAGTTCTACGAATTAAACACAAAACAATTAATTACTATAGGAAATATCGCCTTTGGAAAAGACCTATCACCTTTACACATAGAAAACGGTTAAAAAATTGTATTATTGCCAATAAGTCAAATATTTAAGATTGAATCAGCACGAGCAATTAGCCGAGAGCAAAACAAGCGTCATTAATTGTATGGGAATTCTGAACTTACCATTTTTTAAAGCTCTCTCCACGATATTTGGTATTTTTATTACGTTGGTATCGCGTGACCCTCCGTATTATTGACCCGATACAAGTAGTTTGGAGGTACAGTAAAACATGGATGCTCTCGATGTGGAACGAAGAACAAAAACACAAAAATAACTCATTAAAAGTAATGTGATAAACATAATAATACTCAAAGATAAACGGTTTAACTACAAAGGTACTCACGATAAAACGCTTTGAGATCGCACGGCATAATAAACATGTTTTTAATAAACAAACAACCTAGAGAAGGTATGTTCATTGTCTACTAGATAGATTCAATCGACTCATCTGATAACATTAACAAATATTGACGGAAATATTTTAAGTGAGTAATAAAATATCTCCAAGCATAACACAATTGATTTATCTGTACTATTGTCCACTTTTCTTTATACTTAAACTAGCTGAAGTACTCGTTGCATGGAGTTATGAATGGTTTGGAGTAAAGTTTTGAAGTTGTGGGGTGTTACCCCCATGACTACCCCTACCCCAACTTTGACCGCTATTCCTACTCCTACTCCTACTCCTACTCCTACTCCTACTCTTACTCTTACTCTTACTCCTACTCCTACCCCTACTCCTACCCTACTCCTACTCTACCCCTACTCCTACCCCTACTCCTACCTGTACTCTTACCCCTACTCCTACCCCTACTCCTACCTGTACTCCTACCCCTACTCCTACCCCTACTCCTACCCCTACATCTACCTCTACCCAGTAATTTTCCCCTTACGTTGAATGTCAAATGCGCAAAATTTCATCAAGAAGTACCAAAATCCTACATTAAGGGGTTGGAAATGGGGAAGGGGATTTTCGAAATCTGGTGTAGACAGTGACGTTCCTCTTGTTTCGAAGGTTAAGTGTGCAAAATTTCATCAATCTCGGAATAAAACTGTAGATTTGTATACACAACAAACCCACACCGCCGGCCCGGGACATTCTTCTTTATATAATAGATAGATAGATAGATAGAAGAAGAAGATATTATACTATGTTTCTATTTATCTGTATATATTATTATACTATGTCAATACTAACTTTTTTTCTACTATATTTATATAGTGAACTTAATATGAGCCAAACTTATCAATTTGACTGTTGTTTTAAATTTCGCCTATTAATTCCAAACTTGTAATGATTTGGAGGCTTATTTTGGGAAAGGTCTTTTCAAAGGTGACGAGTGACATTTTAGTGAGATATTTAATTTATTTAACAATACGGATAGTAATAAATATCTACCGACTGAGTAATTATCTACACACAATATAAGTCGAAGTGATAAGGTATAGGTTAGATAAATTATGTTGTAAAGCGCCTTTGAGGTGATTTTCTCACGAAAACGGCGCTATAGAAATAATCCACCTATTATTATTATTATTACAAATATTCCCGTCCCGACGGACATAGAATTAAACTTGATTTTTGCTGACGGAGAGAGAAAAAATGCCGAGATTGACAATGATTTAAATAACACAAATTGTCCTTGTATTGGTGACATCAAATAATAGGGGTGACACCTGGAAATATTCTATAATCTATTTCTGTGCTTTCACAGAATTATAACTTAGGTAATGAGTTTTTAATAACTGTCCTAAAACGGGATTTATTTCTAGCTGGTCTCAATTTTTTTAACATTTTTTGTTCAATAATTCGTGCATCAAATAAATAAATATTATTATTTCCATTATAAAACAGAACCTGTTTGTTTACCTGGAGCACCAAAAAGTCTAGAAGGGTAAGTTCTGGAGTCATAAAATTTCCACACTTTTTTCTATCTCGAATTTTTAGATCAATGCAACTAATTTCAACCATAAGCGTCATTTCCATCATGAGCTATAGAGCTTTAAAATAGACACCTTTTAGAAACAGAAAAATACATAGAAAAATATTTTCAATATAATGAGTGTTTGACGTTCATCAGAAATACGCTAAAATAATCCTCGCTCATCTTTATACAAACCAACATAAATACTATGAAAAAAGACTTAACTAACTAACTAACCATCACGCCGTTTCCCCGCAGGGGTAGGCAGAGAGGACGGACCGCCAAACAACTTGATCTTGGCATACACTTCTTGCTTCATTCACATTCATACAACGCCTCATACATTCTCTTCTGTTATTCCGACTTCTGACATGGCCCGACTCGAGTATTTGATTCACTTGATCGTGCCATGTCTTCCTCGGGCGTCCCCGGCTTCTTCTTCCATCCACATTCGCGTCATACATTCTTCTTTCACTCCTTTCTTCGTTCATTCGCTCCACATGCCCAAACCATATAAGCGTCCCCTTCTTCATCTTGCTCACTACGCTTACATCAGCCTTGCATTCTTTACGAATTTCAATATTTTTCACACGATCATACATGGTTTTACCACACATTCGTCTCAGAGATCTCATTTCTACGGCATTCAGTTTACTTTCATCCTTCTTCTGCCATTTCCATGCCTCACTGCCATACATCAGGGTTGGTATCAGCACTCCATTGTGGACTGCTAGCTTCGCTTCTTTGGACAACTTTTTGCTGCGCCAACCGCTTCAGTCCTCCGTTAATGGAGTTTCCTGCATTCACCCTTCTTTCAATATCCCTATCAGTCTTTCCATCTCTCGTAAACATACTTCCCAAATATACAAACTCATCGACCTGCTCCAAGTATTCGTCATTCATAACTATATTGCACACTGTTTTCGCAATCTCTCTTTCAAACACCATGACTTTAGACTTACTTACATTCATCATTAGCTCGTTGTTCATGCATACTTCGTTCATCCTAGATACAAGGGACTGTAAATCTTCCATACTGTTAGCAATCAGCACCGTATCATCCGCATACAACAGGCAACATACTTTCAGATTACTCATTTCCGCGCCCAAGCCCACCTCTTTCAATTCTTGCATACAATTATCAATGTATAGATTAAATAACCACGGACTTAACACTCGCATTACTAGAAACAATAACAAAGATTTACTCCAAATTCCTGTAACTAATATTTCTTTGGTCAACGGAATTTAAGGTATTTAGCGACAAGAATTATCAAAATTCTCCCATATAGCATCTAAAAATCTGATTCACAAAAATTTTCGAACAATGAAAAAAATCGTATTAGGGACCGGTGTACTCACTCAAATTCCAAGTTATTAATGTAACCATTTACTGAACATATTTTATTGAAAGTGCATATTCATAGGTATTAAAAAATAATATGCAAAATTACTGCCTTAACACAGGCTACTAGCACTAGGCTAGCGGCGGTTATGTGAAACCTCAACTTATAACTATGCAATCCTATTTTTTACACATTACCTACTGTTATATATTATCTTCCTTTTTATGTATCAAGTATATAAACTACTGTACACTTAATTATACATGTATTTTAGTTACACTTGCAAACTAATTTACAATAAAGATATATTATAATTATACAGAAAGAAAAAAAAGAACGATGTCATATTTTTGTCATAAATTTTTAATTACATATCTCGGGCGAAACCGTGTAGTAAAGGTAGACTACAATAAAACCATGCTGAGAAGATCAATATTGAATGACTGTTTCGTTCATATGAAATTCACGAAGTTAAGTTCAGCCGCTTGGACATCAATGAAATTGGACTCAATTAGATAGTGTATTTCTATATAATTAAAAGAGATTACATAGGGGTACAGTACACTGTCGTAGGCAGCATCCATCATTTAGGATAAAACAGTTCAGATTAAAAATCGCTCTAGGAACAATAGTTGAATCACCGCGTTACCCACGCCTTCTCATTGAAAAATGATGGTTACTCTATTGCGCAACTACACGAGATGCGGGTAATAAGATGCGTCAATCAATTTCACATAAATTCAACGGGTCCAAGTACAGAATCTCACAGCTCGCACCTCCCACATCGGCTCCTGGCGTGTCTTCCAACCCATCACGCCATTTCATTAGCAACCTATTGAGGCTGGAATCACAAAAAGATTCCTCTCATGGTGGTCAAGACTGCCTGTGAGACGGTTAAATAAATGTCTATGTATATTTTTTATCAATATCTCTGTAATATATTAATGTATAACTGTTTTATAGAGACTATGGAAAATAAATATGTTGTGATATCAGGAGCACGGAGTTACAAGCAGTGGTGGTTCGTGACTTATCTCATTGGGAGTTCAATCGAAGATTAAAAAAGGAAGAAAAAAATTCCATCATCTATAAATCCTATCCTATAGCGTATCCTCAGATTCTTTAGACATGTTGCTCGTCAAACAGAGAACTCCAACCTGGAGAAGCTCATGGTCACTGGCAAAGTGGAAGGCACGAGAAGCGGAGGAAGGTCACCGATGCGTTGGAGTAACCAAATTTCGCAGGTGTCCGCAGCTCTCCACGCAGCGCAGAATCGCGAGGAGTGCAGGAGCATTGTACACCATTGGAGTGGGAGTCACGATTATCACCAATGAGGGAGCGATTGCAGAAGAACATAAATCCCTTTTCCATAATTATTCATACTTTTCCCTAGATCAAAAGGAATTTCATCATATCATTGCACCGGAGATTAGCGACCTAGCAACAAAATATAATTTGGGGATTCATGAAATCGTCTATGGCTAATAAATGTAATGTTGCAGGTTTAAAATTTTTATTTGTTTTAAATACAATTTAAGCAAGAAACTGAACAAGTTTTAACATAAAAAGTAACATCAGACTTATTTTAATAACAACCTAAAAGCAATGATCACAGAAAAAATCTATTGATTTTGTGTACAATACTATTCAGTACAAATTTGGTGTTAACAAATATCTTAGTTGCTGCACACCCAGGCAGATAACGGATTCCTAATGGTTTGCACGCTTCCACGGTTTGCCTCTGAAGCGCCTCGAGTATAGAACTGTATGAACTATTTCTTAGAATAGAAAATCCCATAGACGCTGAATTGAAAACGCACGTATGGGATTCATTTCGGACTCGCTCTCGACCAGTTTTAATACGTACGAGTGGATTCGTGTACCCTGGTGAAGAAAGCTTCGCTTTCGAAATATGTTGATATTTATATATTAAAAAACAGTGGTGTAAACAAAGTAATTTTTAACACCTAATAGTTTAGGAATTATGAAAAACCAATTAATGTTGAGTCATTGTGGAGTAAACCATTTATTATCAAGTTCACGTCGTGTGGAAGAATTTCTTATAAAAAGGTTTCTGTAATCTTATGTAATTCAGGTGTTACGTATTATAATTCCAGCCTTTTAACGCGGACCGCAAGTCGTGCCCTCGCGTGTTCTGCGTTAAAGACCATTACGGAAGATTGACAGTCCTTTGTTGGAGATAATACTCGAAAAGACAACCATGTATTATATGGAGTATATTCACCAATTTAACGGCTTTAAAAAACTTTGTAACAATAAAGACACTTAACTCTGGATATAATAATATATCAGACAAAATGCGCAAATAAGAACACAATAAGATCATTCACCTCGACGAATGTGTATTCAAGTTTACTCTAAGAGTTAAAACAGAAACAAGAATGTATAATTTTCAATAATTTGTTACTTTGAACTCTCTCAGATTTAAATTGCTCCATTGTGCAGAGATTGAAAATTTACGCGAAGCACGAAGGATGTGATATACTCGACAATGTGGCAGAAACCATTCCAGTCACTGAGCAGGTAATTACTAGAGGTGCCCCAACACCTAAGGGGAAGAAACCAAAATAAGGGGGGCGAGGGGCGAGCTTAGGAGGGTCAATGTCATTTGATTTGTGAATAAATGCATCCCAGTCAGTCTCCAGGCAACTTGCATTGCACTACAACGAATTAGTATTTACTCTTCGAAAAGCAAGTCTGCTAATAATCAACTCGCCGTTTTTACAATTTCGCGGAATTTATGGCAAATCTCCTTCATTCCCATAGCTGTGGAATAGATTCCAAACTAACCCAAACAGCCAATAAGTAAATAAGGTTCGGCTTGTTTACAAAAACCCTATTACATAATATATAAGAATATTTTGTAGAATCAAGAATTTAGTTTGACTCTTTTTACAAATGTTTTAAATTTGCTTATCGCAATCAAAATCACGGAAATAAACGTGGACATCTGCGATTTTGTGTCACTAAAACTGTTTATGCATTATATAATTGAATAAGTAAAATACAGTAAAAACAACGCTTATCTGCGGAATGTAATACGATAATTTTGATTGTTCCCTATACCACATTTATTACAACGTTTGAATGCGCAGGAAAGCGTAATTATTTGTTTATTCCTTAAAATCTTTGAATGATCGCTCGCTGCCAGTCAATACATGAATGATGACGTCAAGTATTCGAGAAATGCGTGAACCCAGCTGGTGCCAAATTTAGGTTGTCGCGTGGTTGCCCTCCAGCCGTGGAAATGGTAGGCAAATTTGGCTATTATTTGGCACATCTGTTCATTCGGACGTCAGTGGTGCCAGTAGAAAATAAAGCTAATTTAATCCGAAACATGATGAACTAAATTCATGATAGAACTCTGGTTGGACTCCAGTTCATTTCACAAACAACTGTTCGCTGACCTCTCTGAACTTATAACTAGAACGAAATAGGATTATAAACCATCTCCACTGCTGATTCACGAATGTTAAGTAACTGAGCCTCCTACAGAAGTACGATATAATAATAATTATTGTTGGTTATCCTCCGACATGCTATACTCATACGTGGTCTAAAGCTTAAAGCTCTCTAGGACTCTACCCACATGAATAATAATTCCAACGGGCAATGGTTAATTTATCTCCTTTGGGTCAGCTGAATGACTTCGTAGGACATTTTTTATGGAGAAGAAATTAGAAATGATGGTTCGTGTTCGTTCAGGAAACGTCCCTTACATTTACATAAACACGAAGCTTTACGATCGGATTACACTGTCGTCCATCTCTGTGAATCGAATATCATTATTTGTATTGCATTGCCGACAGATTTATGTTGACGTTGAAATACTCGTACATTCCTAGATTTTATAAAATACAATCATTTTCAAAGAGTTATGTAAATACATAGGTTGATGATGTCGTTTCAAATAAAGATACAGTATTATCAGTTTAGTAAAACAGGGAAGTAATTTATGGAAACCTGCATTGAATTAGGAAACCGGTACAAGTAATGATGATTTGGTGCTATGAAAATATAGCTTTAGCGTACAACTAGTACAAGTAAAATAGACCCAAAATACAAGAAATAAATTACAAAATTGCTACATTTATGAAACTTTGGTCGTGTATTCATCTTGGTAGTAGAAATGAAGATCTGTAGAGTCCGCCTAAATTAAAGTAGTGGAACACCCCTACAGGGGTAGGGCGGATGGGAGGGATTTTTTTTTTGAAAAATACACGCTTTACAACTAGGAAATCATAGTAAATGATAACTCACTCGACCTATATGTGAAACAAACAAAAAAAAATTCTCTCCCCAGAGGGGTGTTCCACCTCTTTAATTTGGGCGGACTCTGTGATCTTCAATTCTACTACAAAGATGGGTGTACACGATCAAAGTTTCATGAATGTAGTAATTTTGTCATTTATGAATCCTCATTTTACCCGTACCATACAGGCAGATAGGTGTGGATTTAACCTACAAATACGGGCGGATAAATTGGGAGAAAGAAAAGAGTTAATTGTAAAAAGATAATGTATGGTTCAAAATTGAAAAAAGAACAAATAAATCACCTTTCTATCAACCCGGAAGCTGTGGTCCGGAAGTGATGAGTGTGTTCATAGTGAGAGGTGTAATTTCTTTTTAATCGACTGTGTTTTAATGACGATAGGATACTTTTATTATTAACTGTCCCGTTGGCAACGCGGAGCTGATTGACAGCCGTGGAAATGATTAACATATCGAAAATCTAACAGTACTCTATATTTAGAAACTAACAAAAGTATTGCATTTACATTGCGGTGATCTCATCAAGTAAAAAAAGGAACCAAACTGGAAAAAAATACATACATGCTCGTGTGCCGACACGGTGCAATTACATCATACAAACAGGGAATGAATGAATGAATTTTACACAAGCAGTTTCTTTGTGACTTTTTATGTGCATATATATATACAACAATGACTCATATATTGTAGTTAGTTGTTTAAGTTGGCGATAAACTTTAGAAGAATGAGGGAATATAGGGCAATGCCACAACTGTTTGTATTGCGGAAACGAACTTGAACTAGTAGGTTTTCCCTTGATAGCCCATCCGGTTATCTGTTCATTGAACACAGAAGTGACATCATTGCGGCTCTATTCTGTCCACCAAAGCTGCACCTCGCACTATTTTTAAGTTAACTATAAAATAAAGATAGATAGAAAATACTATTCATAGATCTTATTACTTGAAGACAAAATTCATGGCTGCCTATAGACAGACCTATGGCGTTGTAAAATTTCTACAACCATTTCTTTCAGAAATTTCTGAAATATTTATTTAGGTGTCAAAAGTAAGGGAAGCCGCAATATTTTTCAATAACTAAGGGGGAGTTGAAATACTCGATTTATGTACGCAACAACTCAAATTATTTGGGCTTTTTTCTAAATTAACAAGCATCAATTATTTATAATCATTTTCGACGAACTATAAGGGAATAAGAAATCCATATATACAAAAATGCAAGCCCTGGGAGAGACTGGACAATAAATACATAAATACAAGTTTGGTCAGGTTAAGAAAATTGAAAACAATTACGGTCTTAAATTCTAAGTTGTGGTGATTTTGATGTATGTAAACCAAAGAAAAGTTTATTATGATTTGTGTCGATCACGAATAGAGTATGGGATAACTGGATGGGGATCTGCCTTTAGCACTCACACAGAACGGCTCAACATAGCCCAAAAAGGAGTAATTAATACAATTCTGAAAGTTTCGGTTAGAACTCAGTAGGAAGAAATATTTAAAAACTTTAAAGTTTTCAATATACAAAAAATTTACTCAAAAAATGTCTTAATAAAACTTATAATAATAAAAATAAAATATATCTGAATACTCACTACCGAACATAAATACTCAACCAGGCAATAAGTCAAAATACACTGTAAATATAAATTGTTTTTGTGTTTAATTCGTAGAAGTCCATTTAATTTTTTTTTTAATTTAATGTAAATCAAATTTAATAATGTTAATAAATCATTACCCATCCATCCAAATTTTAAAGGAGCGGGGGTAAATTAAATCATATAAATAAGTCGTCGCAATGTGGATTAACCACAGTTTGAAAATGGCCTTAAACGCCGAAACAGCTGTCACAATAATAACAACTAAAAATACTTGCAGAACTTAACAAAATACACTGGTTATTCCCAATTTTAATACATCTTTTGGAGAGGGAAATATTAAATTTCATGCTGTGAAACTATATAAAGCCTTACCAAATCAATAAAAAAAGAACAGAAATAAATATCTTTAAAAATAGTGTCAAAACATGGCTGAGAGAACTGAGTGATTATGGACTTGCGAACTTATATAAAGGCAATTAAAGACAAATGATTTGAGGAGGACTGTGAATACTGTGACTGTATACTAGTCTTATAATAATATGCATTATACTTACATACTATCTATATATTATTCTTTATACTTATAATTTATTACTAAAGTCACGTACATGTACAATCTTTACATAGAAACTAATAAAAAAAGAGAGATAATATATACCGTAGAGCTAACATAGGAAACTTATTACATTCTAGGTGTACTTAACATTACGTACAGAAAAGGGAAATTAATGCAGAAAATGGAAAGGTCGGCAATGTATTGAGATAGAAACTAAGATAATGTATGGCATTCTGAAGCAGCGAGCAACAAGTGCCAAGGTATACCTATTTTCTAAAATAACATGGAGATAATCTCGCGACAAGATCGAAGCGGCGATCGAGCTTATCTGAAAAGGCAAAAAAAAATACAAACAAGTAAAGATCACTTGCGAAATGTCGTCATAATCACCAGGCGCTCAAATGTTTCAGCAGAAAAACTGTCAATTAAACCCGCAAAGGGAACCTACACCGGCTTCGTTTCCGTTAATTTACACACAATTATGTTACTTATACAGCCTCTCCAACCTGGCTGCAACCACTTATAAAATTGTGAACTCAGATCGATAAATACTCATTAACTGTGTACGGAACAACATTAGAGTACGTAAATAATTAGAAAGGAGGGGTGCCATACGACGTATGAAGCCAATCATTAATGAGAAAAACAAATATGCGAGACAATAAAACATATGATTTTTTATAACTACAAGCACACTATAAACACGATTTTATATATGAATATATTATACAAAGAAATCAAAAGGGTGGTTAGAATCCACACACAGCTAAATAAGGTGAATAATAAATCAACAACAATTATATCCATAAATAATGCATGTTATTACTAAGAGCATAATCAGGACAGGACAACAATAATGATATGCAAATACAAAGAAATCAAAGAGGTGGTTGACTTGGAAGGATATTGTGCATCATTCTCATAAAGGCAAATAATAAAATCATCAATAATGGCAACTACAATAAAACTAGCATCAATAGTGAATGAAAACGAAAATACCTGAACAAAGAATGTATTCATTAGGCAGATAATAAGGAGAGATAGCCTACCCAGATTCCAATCCAAAGATGGTAATGAGAATGTGTGTAATAGTGTTTGAGCAAAAAGATTGCTTGTACTAATGTGTAAAAATTAATGTAGGAATATCTTTATGAATAGATGCAGAAATATGTTACAAGGTGTAATTGTTTAAAGACACTCTGAAAGGGTATAAGTCGGTGCTCGCCGTGAGTTTCGAATATGATATATTAGGGCCTAAGATTAAATTTACTTGAACAATTAGAAATTAACAAACGAACGAATGATCCTAATGTATCATTAATTAATAAAGTAAGGAAAATTATATTGTTCACCGTTTCTCAGTATGTTCACATTATCAAATCCATACAACACATTTAAATAAATCAATTAAGAAAAGACTGTCAGTTAAATACGAGCAAACACATTATAAATGTGAAAACCTCACAGAATTCAAAATTTTAATTGTTTTCTAACTAAATCGGTTATACCGATAATAAATCATTACCCGTCCAAATTGAAAAGGAGTGGGAGTAAATAAAATCATATAAATAAGTCGTCACAATGTGGATTAACCACAGTTTGAAAATGGTCACAATAATAAAAACTAAAAATTCTTGCAGAACTTAATAATAATATTATTAAATTTGAATTATATTGAATTAAAAAAAAAAAATGGAGTTCTACGAATTAAACACAAAAACAATTAATGATATGTTAGACAGTTATCCAGACGTCCTACCCATTGAACAATTTATCACAGTATAAAAATTTAAAAAAATATATTAATAACAAAGCATTGTAGAATATTTACAAAAAGGCTCTCGTATACAAGCAACATCTGGCTTACCAATCAGGTTAAAAGCGTTGTAGTTTTTTTCATATGGAGACTCAAAAAGTAAATGGCAATAAAACATGTAATGAAAACTATGATAATTAAATATCCCGGGCTTCAATGGAAGCGACAGCACGTTTAAAGACAATACAAAAAACTAGAGCAATATACATAAAAGCTTCTACACATGATAAACACTACAAGTACACAACGTTGACCTAAAAAAGTAGAGACAACAGAAGAAGCTTTTTGACTCGAAAATCGCCCTTTATCAATTATCACTGGCGATCTTTAGATAGTCAAAGAAAACATAAACATGGCACTAAACGGTTTCTGGCACAAACACATCATAGCCAACCAACCAATGGGCTAAGCAGGTGTTTTTGTTGTAACAGGCAATAAAGCCATGCTAATAAACTATCGCATAAGGAAATAGTATCGACCGCGTAGCCCCTCGCCGACACACATCCGCTGATTAAGGCTTTTGTTAAATAGCATAACGTGATGATTAGTGATTAGTTCCAAGCCAATTCTGCTTTCAAAACATTGATTAAAATTGCACAGGCCATTAACCACCAACAAAATAAAATAGACCGATGGTAACATTTGCAATTCAGGGTCAAAAGAGAGCTATACACATAACGCAAAAAAATAACAGAGGTAAGTAAAGGTAACAGATCAACAAAAAACATTAGTAATGAATAAGGACTAGCTGAATCGTACACATGTATCGATGAAGAGAAGGAAACCGGCTTGAGGAATCAAAAGCGATCACTTTGCTTATACGGATTCTAAATATTTTGCAACGTATTGGACCAGCTGTTGCACGAGGCGTTGCTTCCATAAAAAATAATTAGAATCCGCGACCAATGAACTACAAATAACCTCAATAGCTCTTGATTATGTGGCCGATTGCCTTAGATGTCGAGCCCCTGATACGTGGAAGATTATCTGCTCTCTCATCCGCGTCTGCCAATCACCAGATTGATCCGTGAAGTATTATGAATCGGCAGAGGATGAGAGCTGTCGAGGAGCGATTCTGCCCACTGGTCGCTCTGCCCACGCCGTACAAGGAGCGACCGAGGCATGATTCCATTGAGCGGGGATCACCAAAGAGAGCGGAACTCGTCTGAAGAGTGAAGAGTCAACAGATCTTAACAAATAAATGGGTCGGGTCGAATCTATTGTTGGACACATATTTTAAAAACGTATGTTTATAAATTTAATCTTTTATTTTAATACCTTTGTTAAAGTGTACGTTATACAGTAAAACCGTTGATATATTTGGCTTCTGAAACAGAATTAAGTTTAAAAAATAGCTGTAAGGAAGGTCGTGTAAACTATGTAAATCTCTCCTGGAAGTAATTTTTAGTAAAAGTGTGTCTAAATAGATTTATATGTAAATGTCTAGAATTTACTGGTAAGCTATTAGAGTATAGTACTTGGATTTAAATATCACTAACAAGAGCTATAAAAATATAATTTTATTAGTATTACGTTCGCAACTTGATCCGAAACAAATTTATAAAATCATTATACGTAATGATGAAAAATTACTCCGATATCTAGCAATAGCAATATTATTTGTGTCATTGAAATATAAAAATTCGATGAAAGGATTGCAAATGTATAAAAGTTAATGAATTCATTTTGCATAATAGTTTTATTTTTAAAAAGTGGCATAAAAATTATCACAAAAGACGTAATTTAATAAAACAAATAATCATTTGGAACTACAAAACATCGGAGGGACTGAATAATTAGCATATAACAAAGACCGCTCTTGTGTTGTCAGATTCAATTTACGGATTTAAAATTAAAAATGAAGGTTGAAAAACATTAGTGCTGACATTGATAGATGACACATTTATCATATATTTAGTAAAATGCGGATCTTAGGCATCAATAAAATTTAATACTCATCCTAAGTTCATAATCATATAAAATAAATAATTATCCGCGTGTTTTCCATATCCACAATTTATAGGACGATACATGTGCCACATAGCATTTTCAAAAAATTAGAATTACCATTAAAGAATTAATTAACGTTTCAACTCCTATTGGAGTCAAGTATGTGCCTAAAGGGAATGTGTGGCCTTTAGGGAGTCTGCGAAAAGACTATTTCTAATAAGCCAACGAGGACAAATATGAATGTGTTTTGCAAGTGTATAAACCAATAATAAATAGGTATTTGACCACTACTAAAAGGTACAACACATAAGATAGTGTGAAACGAGGAACGTATTAGTGGAAATTTGAATGGTTGTGTGATACCGATAACCGACAGCTCTACTATAACGTGTCAATAGCACGAAGTAAGTATGCAAAATGACGCACATGTCATATTCAAATGTTGACTGTATTCCACACAAACAATGCACATGTGTGCACAATGCGCATTCAGGGGAAGACTCGTTTGTATTAGTGTCGAAAAAGGCCGTGCCTTTTGATACAAATCACAAATGTAGCAATCAGTACCATCTGTTGGTACCTTTATTAATTAGTAAAACTTTACTAACGAAATAATTATCATATTATGTTGGCTTTCTTTCATGCAATTATGCCGTCCTAAAAAATATGGATGTCTTATATATCCAGTAATCGGCTTGTAATATACGGTTATTTGGATATCTGAAATGGAGGCAATCCCAACCAATATCGGCTTAAGTCAGCATCTTATTAGCGAAAACTTACGACATCCGTGATAGGGTTTTTGATGTCAATTATTTCGCTGTTTTTTCTACTGCCTACCCTGATTAAAAACTGTGCACGCCACTCACCGATAAGAGTCCCAACTGCCTAGTGTAGGAGCAGAGGTACAAATATAACACATTAAATTAAATAAACTAAAAACCAAATATACAAATCAACATGATATTTGATAACAGCGAATATTCTGAGACTACCACCTTGGAATATGACCAAACAAGTTATAGCAAAAACTCGTCCGACACATGTTACACTTAAAATGTGGATTCATTGAACGGTAGATTATAAAGTGTGCCGTTTTTCAATTACTATCTAACGAGTTCACTGGTTACAGCACTCGATTAATAATATAATACCTAGCCCCATTTTTTATTGTTGTAAACCCGCAACCATAGCTGGTAGCCAAAACACAAGAAGTATGCCTTCAACGGGAGATCGCATCTAATCTAACAATGAACAAATGGGACTTAATCATTCATCCACTACAGATAGTCAGAAATCATTACGATCATGATATAATTAATGCGAGAAAAATGGACCAGATGTAATCTAAAAACTGGTTATTTGCCATTAAACGAAATAAGATTGATACGATGAAAGAACGCCCGAAAAAACCTACTAACACCATAAACTTGAAGCTCTAGAAGCAAATTGTTAAATGAAATGACAATTAGAGCACTTGTTTTGTGTTTGAATGATTGTGTGATTACTGAACCAGCACATGGCGATATAAGAATCCAAACAGAAGTTTTGAAGAAGGCATTTTGCAAAAAGTGCAATGTAAACCACAGTTATTCAGAATTAACAGTTCATTGATTCGATTATTTTTTACTTGGGTATTCAATTTCGTGGAGGAAATCAAAAATTGCCCGAAATAATAACGCCATTCAGTAAGGCGAGCAAAAAATACAGTTTATAATTAATGTGAGTTCAGAGCTTTGTTTCTTGAAAGGTTAAATGAAAATTTAGGTTGTGCACAAAAACTTATACGATCACCCATGATAACTAAATTAGAAAGTTATATTGATGATGGAGAGGAAATAACTTTGAATGTAAAAGTTACTTATGACCTGAAGAAAGCTCGTCAAAAATTCACACGTGTGTGAAAATATACTTGCTTTTCTGTTGTAAAAATACTTGACGTGTTTCTAAATTGGGATAAGTTTGTTTTACGTTTCAGTTCTGTGCATTAATTATTTAAACTATAATTGTTTCCACTGTATAAAATGTAAAAAAGGGTTTCTAAAAGCCTTAAGTGGTCAGCAAAGTGTTGCCAAAAATCACACATAATTAATAAGACGATAAGCACGATATTATGAATTAGAAAAATATATCTAATTAGCAGAGAGAATATATAAATAAAGAGTTTCACATATTTATACCAATAAATAGGAACATACCTCTTACAAGAATACAATATTTATAATTTCTTCAAAATATTGGTATTCACTTTGTGGCGTCATTATTAATAAATTAATTAAAATTTATTTTGCATTCACCACTTAATTAATATACACATATATAAATGTTTCGAACGCGAAGCTTTCTTCATCAGGAATATATAGAAACATATATTTTTAATTCAAATAATTTTTAATTCAATTATTATATAATATTTCATTTATTAGATTTACGATACGATATGAATGTATCACCCCAGCCAGGAGAACTCATGTCCCGGTGCGACCGGTACAACAAAGGGCAAGACTTGAAGATAAATTATTAATTAAATTGGGTTGTATTTTCGATTTCTCCGGAGAGACGGATTTGGGCGTTGTGATTGGCCAGGAATAGTGGTATTCACAGAACAGTGATCATCAAAAAGTTTTTAAAAACCATGAAAGATAATTAATGGTTCCATGAAAATTCATCACACGTATGAATCGGCACACTGTTTAAAAGTAATATAAAGTCATTCGAAGTATGATTTTTTAAAAATTAATTAAGTTTGGATAGGTTAGGTTTTTGGGCAGATTTTAGTTTTATACTTTGTCTTTATAGATATATTTTTTTTATTTGAATACCTCATAAGAGTCCCAACTGCTCCCAACCGTCTGGAGCCAGTGAGACTATGGCATTCCCAATTGGGGAATGTTGTGAGGCTGAAGGTATTGGGGAGGCGAAGGAGAAGGGGAAGAGGAAGGTTGGGAATACCTGGCTATTCAGATCTGGTCACCAAACACGGCTAAAAGCCATTTCAAGCAACGTTTCAATTCTGAATGGTGGTCTTTCACCAGGGCGATACTGATTTATTATTTTTAAATGAATTAATTGTGAAACAAGACAAATTAATTAAATAAAGATTACTTTTGCACGCCGGGATTTGAACCCGCGACCTTCGGATTCGTAGTCGAGAGCCTTACCCCTCGACCATGCAGGCCGTCAGATATATCACCTTTAAAAAGTGTGCCGAATCATACGTGCGTTGTTCAGGTCACCATAATTAATGTAAATGCCATATAGTCGTATTTCTTTGAACCTGTATTTTATCCCATGGGAAACGTTCGAAAATGGTACGAAAATAAATAATTAATTTACCTAAATAAATGAGCACCAAAGGATATACCAGGGAACCAGCTCGCGCTCCGTTTAAATGTCTCGGAAAAGCACGATCTGCATATTATCGGATATTTTACGAACACGCAACGCTTTGTAGTAGCGTGTATCTTTTGTAAAAGTATTTGTAATAGGAAAAATTTGTTCAGAAAACATTCATAAAAAAATGAGAAAAGAATTATTTTTAAATACAAACTTTGTGTACATCCCTTATTTATCAAAACGCGAAACAGTTTCTGGCAATTGTTTCTTCGTCAGGGAAGTTATAAATGAATTTCTTCAAAAGATTGGTATTCACTTTATAATAATAATAATAATAGTTGGATGATTTGTATAGCGCCGTTTTTGAGAAAAATCACCTCAAGGGCGCTGTACAAATATTTCTTAACTAATTATGTACAAACAGATACAGAAAAACATACTTACCTGGCAGGTCGCTTCAGATGAACACAGTTTTAGAAAAATATATTTATAGATATGATAGTTTTACATGGTTATTTGTTTATCCTTTTCTATTGATGTTACGTTTATTAGATGATTGGTGGCACAAGAAGAGGTGGTATTTATTGAATTATTGGTATAAATTTTTAGGACTGGAAAGTATTCATAAAATGAATTTTAGGACTCGAAAATATCTATAAAATTACCTTAAAAAGCGTAAGAAGCCTTTAATAAATATTAACGTTTTTTTTATTTTTTATTTTACACTTTGGTTATTTACAGTGTTACGGGCTGTGGACGCATTTGCGCACCGATGCGTGAATTTTTAATTTTATTATTTTTATTTTTTTTTATTTATTTATTTAATGACCTTAGGTAAGTACTAACCGGCTAGCCTAGTTAAGCAATTTACAGGTGAATTTATTCAATTTATGGATACGATTGTCTGAAATGGAGTGTTATGGAATGAGGAATGTTATGGAGTCATTATTGATAAATTTAACTAGCTTTCTTCATCAGGACATACATAATACTATAAATAATGTATTCTGTGTGTCCTGATGAGGAAATCTTCGCTTTCGAAAGATGTTGATATTTATATATTATATATACGAGTAAGTGGTGTTTACAAAGTATTTTTATTGATTTATAAATTCTAAGAATTGACCAGGGAAGGCGCGATAGAGACAGAAACACAAGTTTGAGCGGAGAAAGGCAAGGTCAAAGAAGGTTGTGGCGAAAACGGTTGGCTTTTTGCTATGAATACAGTGACGTATACAAAGTTCAAGTTTTATCTCAATATTAATGCATGTGGAATGGATGAACGAAGACAGGAGTGCCAGAAGAATATCAGATGCAAAATTGAATGGTAGAAGAAGTTAAGGACGCCCAAGGAAGATATAGAACGATCAAATTGAATATAATATTTTATTTTCATGAATATGAATGAAGCCAAATAGTGCGTGACATACCAGAGTTATGTAGCGGTCTATCCTTCCTGCTTGCCCCGATGGTTAGTTAGTTAGGTTATTCATCTTTTCTGCTATAGTTTACAGACGACAGAAAAAAGTACGTTGGATTTTTCCCTCACAAGAAGTGAACTGCGCGAACTAATATCGAAAAGCCATCCAATTTCATCAATCGCCAATTCGCTATATTGGTCGGCACTACCAACCCCAACCAACAGGAAGAAGGCATTATCTCCTCTCCCGCATCGCTCCATCCCCGGAACTGCGGCGTTCCATCCTCCCCTCCCACCCCTCGGGGTACCAGTCCGGCGGACCTGACAAAGGCAGGCGCGGAAGTGGCGAGAATAGGGGATGGAGGGTGTTCGAGACGATTAAGCCCCGGGCAACGCCGGGAGCAGGGTTGAAACTAATCGCTTTTATTGCTTCCATCATTCTAATCTAACAAACAAATCAGCTGTTCTGAGTCAAAAGACCTCTGCAATGTAAAATTGTACGGATTTTATTTAATAGTCAGCACTCAAAATGGCGCCAAATGCCACATATTAGTAATGATTTATATGTAAATTATAATTTCTTCAAACGATTTGTAACATTGTGGCGTCATTATTAATCAAATAATTATCCAGATTACAATTGAGTTCTAGATGAAACTTTGCAATCATCATAAGGATAGCAGCCAATATATGGGATTTATAAAAATGGAGGATAATATTAACAAATCTTGAACATGAAGTATGATATCGGTGTAAATGGCGTAAATTGAACTGGTCTCATTAGCTAAGTTGGTTAAGCGGTTACCCCGGGTAGGTAGAGGTCCTGGGTTCGAGTCCCAGATGCGACTGAAATCTTTTTAATTTCTGTTGTTTCGTGGTTCATTTGGGATGTGTTAATATTATCTTCTTCAATGATTAAAAAAATTAAAAATATACTTTGTATACACCACTTTTATTAAAATATATAAATATTTCCATTAGTATTCATATATTCCTGACGATGACAGCATTGCTCTCGAAACATGTAGAATAATAATATTTATATATTTTAATAAAAGTGATGTATACAAAGTATATTTTTAATTATTTAATTATATGTATATTCTTTACGGGTAGTTAGAAAAATGTCTAACGTTTCCTGCGAATAAAATTCTTGAACTGTATTCCTTCAATTTCCATGGAATACATACTAAGAGGTGCAGTTTGAAAACAAGTGAAGGCCTTCTCGAACGTTTTGTGTATTTCGCATTACAGAACTTTAAAGCTACATTTTAAGAACTTTTTTCCTTGGAAACCTAACTAACTAACTAACTAACCATCACGCCGTTTCCCCGCAGGGGTAGGCAGAGAGGACGGACCGCCAAACAACTCGATCTTGGCATACACTTCTTGCTTCATTCACTTTCATACAACGTCTCATACATTCTCTTCTGTTATTCCCGACTTCTGACATGGCCCGAATCAAGTATTTGATTCACTTGATCGTGCCATGTCTTCCTCGGTCGTCCCCGGCTTCTTCTTCCATTCACATTCGCGTCATACATTCTTCTTACACTCTTTCTTCGTTCATTCGCTCCACATGCCCAAACCATCTAAGCGTCCCTTTCTTAATCTTACTCATTACGCTTACATCAGCCTTGCATTCTTTACGAATTTCAATATTTTTCATACGATCATACATGGTTTTACCACACATTCGCCTCAGAGATCTCATTTCTACATTTTCCTTTTCCTAACTACTCCGCTAAATACACGCATTGTATTTTTGAGTGCTGATCTTTAATACGGTAAAACGCCAATTATCCGTGACTCTCTCTAGAAAGATATTACTCGAACTCTAACCAAACCAAGATGATGTTGATTAGAGTGAAGCGTTGCAAATGTTACCAAGAAGTTTGTACTATGTTTTGGTGCCTACATATTTGTGCACGTGTAACTTAATAAAAGCTTAATATGGAATTAAATTGAGTCTAGTTTTTGGACTGTTAATTCGTGGTGGAATTCCATTGTATTAGAATTGAAATTAAAAAAACTTTGTACTTTGTTCCACTTATTTATTTTCACAAGGACCGGTTTCATCTTACTACGGACATTTTCAATTGCTACGGTATTTATACAAACGTAGGCAGGGGGTTCTGGTGAAAATAAATAAGTGGAACAAAGTACAAAAGTGTTTTAATTTCAATTCTAATATAACGGAATTACATTGTTATTCAATTATCTGGACTTATCTGTATGTGTCTAAATTGCGACAGAAAATTGACGTTTTACTTTACTTACTAAACATTATTTTGAAGAGATATTAGATTTTGTTTCATGTAAATCAAATTTAATAATGTTATTATTAAGTTCTGCAAGTATTTTAGTTTTTATTATTATGACAGCTATTTCGGCGTTCAAGGCCATTTTCAAATTGTGGTTAGACCACATTGTGACGACTTACTTATATAATTTTATTTACTCTTACCCAATTTTATTTTGGACTTTTGGTTTAAAATGATTTATTGCCGGTAAAACCGATTTAGTAAGACGATAATTAAAAATTCTCTTTTTTGTGAGGTACATTTGTAATGGTTTTTCCCTTTTATTTTATTTTTTTGATTTGTAATGATGTGAATGCAATTGACTTAATTAAATGTGTTATATTGTTTGGGTCGTGGGAACATATTGAGTAGTGGGGAATAAATGATTTTATTTACTTTATTAATTAATGTTATAATGGGATTATTCGTGTGTTTATTAATTTCCGTCACAATATTTATATATTATTATAATTATTAATCTGTAACAATAAAAAATACTAAAATACTCCCAGAACTTTATAATAAAATTATTAAATTTGATTTTTACTTAATTTAAAAAAAAATGGATCTCTACGAATTAAACACAAAAAAAATATAGACACCAAAAATATTTTAAAAATCAAAAACTTGTTAATACAATGAAATATAATTCTCATTTCGAGATAAAATGCCATCCCTACATTTTAATTATACTTATCTGAATTCTCAATATGCCCCACCCACCCCCCTGCAATTTTCAATTATGTGGGGAGAAATCAATTTCATTCCACCACAAAACCTGTTAAACTGACTGTCCTATTAATTTCCAATTATTAACGATACAAAAGACGAGCTGTTTTATTATCATTTATTTAATTGAGATAAGTGTAAATAATATAACAAACCAAATATATGTATTTCAGAAGGAATTGTGTAGATACTATATTACAAAATATAAAATAAATGGGTTTGCTCTAATACATAATTTGTTTATTTACAATAAAGTCTCACATAATGTAACGTACATATCAATCAATATGATAATTTCATAGCACTTTCAATTCAAAAGTAAATAATTTATATTTAGGTGAAAACAAAAAAACATTTCAAATAAAAGCCTAAAATATACTTTTTTAATCAGTCTTCCATGAAATTTAAATTAGATGTCAAGAAATCTCGCGTTCGTCCGATTGGTTCGTGATATCAATTTCTGGATACATCAAATGACTGCTATTCCCCATATTATAATCCAACCTGGGATGGCCAGCAAATGATAGTCTGACTTCAGCAAGCATGGTCTGCATCTTAATCTGCATTTGCAAAGCTATGTCCAGAGGTAAAGTCTTCAATTGTAGCGCTATGTTTCTACCGAATGCATCGAATTCATCGTCTCCGTATTTTGAGATTCTGTTATTATCTTCCTCTATCACTTGGCCTTCGATCACTATTTCTTCTGATTGTTCTTCTTTCTTGATCTGTTTCATTCTTTCTTCGGCGAGTCTGGTGTTGTCTCTCGCGTGCCTGCGTTTTTTCGTGACCAATTTGGAGCAAAGCGGCATGGAGGCGATTGGATCATTGGGACCGTATTCTTCTTTTAGTATTGCAGGTAGGTAGTCGTTAAAGTTCTGCATTGAAAAATAAAGAAATATAATTAGACAAATTGCAATGAAATGAAGTTATTATTACATGCTTGTAAACAATGGCAGTTACATTGTTGCTCGGCATAATTATTTATTAAAATAAATTGAACAAAAAAAATGCAGTATACCGACAATTGTCTACACGAGATGCCTTTATAGATGATTTTATGGGAACTATCGTAGTGATGAAGGAATGGTTGAAAAGGCCGATTGAAATAAATTAAGTGAACATTTATTTCAATCAGTCTTAAATTATTTTTAATCAAAGAAATAGCATATGAGGATTTAAGATCGTCACAAAAAGGCAGTAAAAGAAAATTAAAATATATATTTTTTTAATTTGAAAACAATAATAACCCTTCAAAGTTGTTATTGTAAAAATAATATTTTGTTGTTTATTTTTTATTCGCGTATACTAACCGAATTCTGCGGGACGACAACGTCGCGCAGGAAGCCATCCATTTTGGTAAACCAAAAAACTTTGGGCGCATACTCCTTCTCTCCGCTCAGCCGCGAGTCCCGTATCTTCTTCAACTCCCCGCTGTACGAGGAGCGCAGGTTCTTCAACTTGATCTTGACGTCCTTCAAGGTTATAGTCCCCGAATCCAGCGCCCCAATAATGCTGGAATACGCCTCTTCGCGCTTCTGCTTGTTGGTGTAGTTGGGATGGAACGCGTTCCACAAAAACTCGTTGTTCTCATAGACATCTAGCAGAGTTAAAGTCATGGATTCATTCCAGATGTTCCTACACTCGACCATTTTGCTGCGAGCAGATCGAGGTATTTGTACCAGGAGCGCACAAAGCACAGCAGGTGAGACGACGTGGGACGTGCTCGAAAGCACACTGACTGAGCAGCGACTAGCGAGAGTAGCGAGCAGCGAGGAGCGAGTACTGGATACTGCTCTAGTGGGATGTTGCTAGCTCGCTTGCGCGGTTTGCTTTCCATCGGGGCGATGGCCGGACAAAGCAAGGAGGGGGAAGCATGCTCGTATTTATAGAAGCGGCCGAACTCCGCCCGAAGCAAGTTTTTTTATTCGATTTCCGAGGAGCGGGATAAGATTCCGGCCGGGATGCTTGAATATTTCAATTATCATTTATTATATAATAAAAATATATACATGTGTTTGTATACGCGCTTTATTTCAGTTGAAAGCTTACTGGTTTCGGACACAGCCATACCTCTTCAGAGCGTTTAACGATTAAATAAAGAATAAAGATAATTAAAATTGATTTTCTGCAGAAACGGGCTTGCCATTTGATAGATTCGCCTATCTTTACAAACGGATTGCAATCTTTGGAGCATAGGCGTCAAGTGGGAATGCTATCCTACCAGTATTTTAATGTAAGATTCTGAGGAGCTAGCGTCAATGATGCCTTCGGCGCCGGCGCAGTCGGTAAACACGCCAAACGCGCGTATACGGTTGACATTTATCACACGAGAATGGGTCGCTTCTACGACTCGTTAATGTGTTCAACAGCTCGGAAGTGGAATGATTTGCCGGCCTCTGTGTTTCCTCACTTCTACAACATGGGTATCTTCAAAACCCAGGTTCACTCCATCCTATCCTCTAAAAGAACCTCCACACAGCATCCCCAAAGATAAAATAGGACTTGAGGCAAATTATTCCCTTAGGCCGGAGATGGCTTGGAGATGACTGTAAAAAATAAAAATTTCACAATTTCGAATAGTTTGTAACAGAAACCAAATTAAACTCAAATAAAGGAATGCTTCAACCCTCACATTGTTGCTAATCATCATAATATTGCAATAATTTGTATAATTTAGCAGAACACAGTTACTTCCTTCACGATAACTCAAGGAAATGACGTATTGAACGGAAAAAGATTGATGAATTATTTAAAAAATATACTTAGTTTACACCACTTTATAAATTATACATAAATATCTACATGTTTCATCAGCAATGCTGTCATGACCAGGAATATATGAATAATATAGTATCAATTAATATCTATTAAAAGCTTCTTACGTTTTCATCGTTCGGTCATTTTATAAAATTATAAATATTTCAATACCAACTCTTCTTGTGCCACCAATCTTCTAATAAATGTAACATCAATAATAATAATAACAAAAGGAGGATAAAATAGCAACTGTAAAACTATCGTCTCTATACTTAAATTTTCTAATAAAACTGTGTTCATCTGAAGCGACCTGCCAGGTAAGTATGTTTTTCTATATCTGTTTGTACATAATTAGATAAAGAGTAGGAAGTAATATTTGTACAGCGCCCTTGAGGTGATTTTTCATAAAAACGGCGCTATACAAATCATCTAATTATTATTATTATAAAATTTAATAATGTTACCTATTACATATATATATATTTTTATTATTATAAAATAAAGTTAGGGGGTAACGAATTAAACGCAATAAGAATCAATTCCTTGGTTATGATAAGCTATTAAAATTTCCGTTATGTGATGCGAAGAAATACTTGATGAATAATTGTTGCATTCTCGAAATGTCGTAATTCATTCCTAAATAGAATAATTAATAGATTAAATCGTATTATTACAACCACAGCAAATTATGAACATAATATTGCATATCTTTGATCCTTAATTGCAATCGGAAATAAATATATATATATACAAGCTGATACGTACCCGGCTTTGCTCGGGATTTTTTTTTTGGAATAAAGTTATGAAGTTGTGAATTTTTGCAAGTCATTAGGGTGCCATAATTGATTTGACAGCGAAAGAAACTATCTCCAAATAAAGAAACATTCATTTGAATATTTTACTTCATTCGAATTTATAGTTTATTTTTTCAAAATGTATATCTAAATCATAAAGTTGTTAAATAGTAACCTACTCGTGTTTTCCATTTTGAAAATATTCTACCCAAAAAAACCTTCTTTCGAATATGCAATCTGTGGCTAACCAGAGTGTTAGCCTAACCTAGCCTGTAACCTAAATAAAACACGGCGGGTTCAATGTTTTTCATACTAATTTTAAAATGTTATAGCAACAGTTTTACGTATTGGATTTCATTCAAACTACTTTCTAAACCTTCCCGGCACTAATAAAAAACAAACTGCGGTATTTTCAGCGAAACAGGTCCAGTGATTTTCGAGAACATCGACAAACAAACAAACTTACATTGATTTTATATATATATATATAGATATATAAGTTATTCAAATAAAAACTTTAGATTTATTATTATTTCTCATCAGAATATTTTCTACTCGTTAACGATCGGTGAATATAGCAGTATTAACAAATAGATGAAATAATAATGAAAAATTCTGTGGATCTTGCGATCAATCTGACAATTAAAACATAAAATAAAAACCTTGTTCTTTGTCTGGCCTCAGAGATATAAAATGACAATTTCACAATAGTGGTGGGCGAAACGGCTCGGTTTAGTGAGCTGGATCACTAAATCAGCTCTTTGTACTATACCGGTCGGTGATCCGGCTCGACTGAACGACAGTTCGCGTCCCCCCGCACCATGCCCTCTCCCTCGCTCCCTAGCCCCTCCTAAAGACGTCCTTAAGACGCTCTTACACGATACTTTTTTCGTTCAGTTTTCATGTGGATTGTCTTTACAGAGAGATGATTTAGTAATCCGGCTCACTAAACCGAGCCGCTTCGCCCATCACTATTTCACAATAAAAGCTGTCAACAAAATCTCAAGCTAGAAGACAACAAACACAGTTACGAAATAGTATAATGTTGTTTTTCATTCTTGACAGTATGACTAACAATAATGTGAACCCTCTCAGAGTAAACGATAAACTTACTGCAAGTAATTGTTAAAAAAAATGCGAATTAATAACTAGGTACCTACCTACTTTAAAGACAATTCAGAAATATATATTTTTAGGTTCCTTAGGTTTGTATTATTTGTGATTATCTTGTAAAATTGGTAAAAAAATATCCAATTATTATAATTCGCGGCACCATATATAATAAAAAAAATATTCAATTATTATATTTCGTGGCACCATATATAATAAAAAAATATCCAATTATTATATTTCGTGGCACCATATATAATTTTAAAAAAAATAGTTAGTTTGGAAACTAATCATACTTTCGTTATAAATAAGGGTTTAGACATTTTACACACAAATACCGGGGTTTTCAATTACATAAAATAAAAATAAGAAAAAGTGTTTACAGAGTAGAAGATACTCTCAGTATCGCCCTGGTGAAAGACCACCGTTCAGAATTGAAATGTTGCTTGAAATGGCTTTTAGCCGTGTTTGGTGACCAGATCTGAATAGCCAGGTATTTCCCCACCTTCCTCTTCCCCTCCCGAATACCTTCAGCCTCACAACATTCTCCAATTGGGGATGCCATAGTCTCGCAGGCTCCGGGCGGTTGGGAGCACTCTTGTGTTGTATTCATATAAAAAAAGTAAGTATTTTGAGAGTTTTATTTTTTACAGTCACCTCCACACAGGAGGGCCTAAGGGAATAATTTGCCTCAAGTCCTATTTTATCTTTGAGGATGCTGTGTGGAGTAAAACTAAATATTATTAATAATCAAATGCCTTTTACAAAGAGGCACCTCTTAAATTTGTGTTAATATGAATACCTAGATAGTTACCCCCTCCCTCTAATTCTCTCCCACCACTTATTTTACAGTTTTGTTTATGCCTATACTTTTTGTTGTTGTTTTTGTTATTTTTATATTTTGTATCCTTAAGAAGGAACCATTGGTTTTAAACATGTAGATAATTTATTATTAAGAAACAGTAGTAAAACTAAGCAATCATTATTATTAAACACATTTTCAAAAGAGGGGTTTTCATACCTGTGAATAAATTGACAGAAGCAACCCCTGTTTACTTTATTGGAAAAAATACGTTTTCTGTTGATTTGTCGTAAAGTGTGGTGAAATGTGTGAGAGATGAGAGATGAAGAAAGAGAATAAAACACAAAGGGAAAATTCAATATGGTGGTAGATGATAAGGGGATAAGTTAAACGAGGGTACGAGGTGACAAAAGGTCCTGCTCCCTTTCCCTTGAGGGGAAACAATTTTTGACATCAATAACCAACCTTATGTATGAATATGAGGGTACAGCAAACATTATTACAGTAATAATATTGACACATCGATCAAATTGCATGTTTAAGTTAAAGTTGGACAAATTTACTGAAAACAATTTTAAAAAAAAAGTATTTTTGAGTTTTTCCCAACTCTAAATAAAGTTTTATTTCAGACGTTTTTATTAAATTTTAAACGTAAAAAAACAGTGTGTTCTGCTTGAACATAATTAGCTAAAACATTTTTTTTTTTGGGAATAAAAAAAAAATTCAGAGTGGGTAAAAAAATTTAAGTAAATTTATATGGGATATTCCAAGTGTAGCTAAAATGCATAATTTTGTACCCCAACAATAAGTAAACAAACTTGTACTTGGAAGACATTGGACCTTTGAGAGTCGTTTCATAAGTAAAATAACATTCATAACTAGGGACCTAAAAAATCCGTGTTATTATTCGGTGAAATTCGCTTTATTTTTCGCGAAATTCGCGTTATTTTAATGAAAATCCCAATTGTTTTTGGGGAAAAATTGGGTTATTTTTCATAAAAAAAAACGGTGATTTTTGCAAGAAAAGTGGTGTTATGTTCCCTTTTGCTATTTTTGAACAAAAGTGGCGCATATTTTTTAAATTTTGAAAATCGAAAAAAGAATGAGAGTACGTGGTGTTTTTGACATGAAGTCAACTGCGTTTCATTTTATAGGTGTTCGCTTGTCAAAACCATAGACAAAGAAATATTTAGAACGCATCTAATATATTACTTTCTTATTTTAAACTACAAGAATATCACGTGATAAATGCGAAAATTCGCGTTATCGCAAACGCGAAAATTTCAACTATTCATAACATAATGTACGAGTATACTCCTCTTCTATGCACATGCAAATGATTCCAATAGAGGAGTAGTATAAAATCTGAGGTTTACAATCAAACATTTTGTAAAATCTCTTTATGTATCTAAAAGTCATATGAATAATTTATTTATTTATTTTCTAAATGTACAATAATCATAAATAATTCAAGATAAATTTTTTGATTATAATTGTGTAAAAGAGAGTGCTCTTACGTAATTTTTGTTTAAAAAAATAAAACAAAACTCGAAATGATTACGAGCATAACTAATGCGCGGCTCACGGAACAAAAATACAGAAGCATGACTGTAATATTTATTAAGTAACCGCTGTTTGTTTGTTCAGAGGCAAGCAGACCCTCAATTATTAACGTTAACCTGTAATTATCGATTCCCGTATAATTGTACTGTTTACCAAGAGAGAAGCCGGAAGTCGGAAGTCGAGTTGCCATGGCGACGCGGAAGGGGGAGTTTAGTTACCCGGAAATTCAGATTTGTGGAAAAGCCTATCTTACTAAACGAATGTCCTCCCTCTAAATAGGGTGGATTACTCAAACGGGGAACTTAACAATCCCCGAGCTTCATTGCAGGCTAGAAGTGTGTTGTGGACGTGACTCGCGTGCGCGGAGTAAGGTTAATTTATACTTACTTCAAATGTAATTGACCTAAAATTTTCTAATATCGAAATTTTGCCTTAACCCTAGAATGAAGCGAGGAGAAAAAATTATTTTGTCCAACTTCAAACTAAGTTTTCGCTGAAGTGCCGACCGATCGCGCTAGTTTCTTTCAGATATGCTATCCTTGGGTTCTTTCATCAGCATTGCGTTCGTCTTCCTAGTAGCAGGCTGCGCCCTTTTCTCGTAGGTAAGTTTAATATTTTTCACTGAAGAAATTTTGCGTCTCATTGTATGGTGGGAACCATTCAGTGAAACTTACTGATCGCTTCTTAGACACAATAAACGAGTGGATTTTGAAAATAAATATGTTTATTACGAGTGATTGCAATATTTATTACCCTAAACGACAAAGATTAATCAAAGGTGGTAGAAAAACGCCTAGTTTCAAATGGGAGTAGAATATATTTCTCGCTTCCGTTCCAGGGTTAATAAATAATCAATTTAATTTACTTCCAGGGATTACCTTACCCCACCAAAGTGGTGTAATCAAACGAGGAACTTGGCGATCTGTGATCTACATTGGAGACATTGAATAAATTAAGAGATAGAAATGTGCTGTGGGCGTTTCCGTGTGACTGATGTAGGTTCATCTTTGGTTCTTGCCGTAAACTCGGAAACAAAGAACTGCTTTTCCTTAATCAACACTCTACTAATAATGGGTACAATTCTCCACTGCCCAGAATGTCGAGATTTATTAACTGAAGCCAGGACCTTAAAATTTTTGGTGGCAGTCTAAATGATTTTTGTGAGGCTTTAGTAAAATAAACTTCGAAGATTATCATTTAGTATGTCTAAAATCATGGACCTTGTGACTTGAATGTTCTCTCAAATGCATATTTTCTACCTTTTTTATTTATAATTCAACTAACTCCCCGTGAGATAGGCGGCGAACCGCCACTGGTATTGCAATCGGGATAATGAAATAAAAATTTCAGTGGAATTAGGTACCTACATCAATCCTCTGGGAACAGTCGAGAATTAAATTAACGGGAAAACTAACAGATTGTAGCAATGGATAATGATGAAGACTAGCGAGCTAGGAGTAAATCTCAAAGATAAATAAATCATATTAACTTGATTATAAATCTAGCAAAAAAAAAGGAGAATCTTATTTTTTTAAAAAAATCGTAAATACCGCAATTTTGGGAGTAAGGCATTCATTCCCCCGTGAGGCCGAAAGGAGCGAGGAGGGATAGGAGATAGGAAAGATGAACATTGGAAAGTACCCGGCTATTCAGAACGGGTTATCAAACAAGTCTAAGTACTCTTATAATCTTAATATTATTGCATATAAATCACTATTTTTGATTACGATTTGATTGTCTGAACCAGCATAAACGCTCAAATGGTGAGCTCGGGCGTCATGAAATTTGCATACATTATGTCACGAATTTCGTAGTCAGCGCAACTACTTTCAGGACAAAACTTAATTTCCACCATGAGTTGCGGAGCTTTTGAAATCTATTAAAAATTAAAAATAAAAAAAATTGGAATTATTCAATAGGAAAGAGATTTCGTTAGTATATTTAGAATTTATATTTCGAGAATAATATTTATTTATTTAAAACACACATTATTTAATAAGACAATTAAAGAAAGCTTTGACTGTCCAACTTGGAACAAATCCCGTTTTAGGACAGTCAAATTGACGTGCCATTTATACAAAAATATAAGGGAAAAAGCTAGTATTGACATAGTATGGTAATATAATATATCGAGAAAAAGGGATAATAATTAAGTATAAAGAGATGTGAAGAATAGTATAGAAAAAAAAACAATTGTGTATAGCAGATAATTTGAGTATAGTATAATAATTAATACAGAAGTTCAAAGAGTTAAAAAAAAGTATAGAGTAATCGTTTACGTATACCGGATAATTTGAGTATAGTATAATAGTTAAGTACTTATGAAAATATGAGAAAAACAATTATGTATACGTGTTTGATAGGTACCGGTTGGTGCTATGAGGGAAAAAATGCGTTTAAAAAGGAGTACTAAAAAAAAATAATATTATTAAGTAATATTGATAAGATTGAGTTACGTATCACTCAGTTTTATGAGCCGACGACGAAAGTAATGAAAATACGTCGATTTTAAAATCGGGGTGATTTAGACGCATGCAAACACAGGGGTGAGAAAATAGAACTAAATCAGGGTGTAAAATATAACTGAACTTGCTAGAAATGCAATCAAAACTTTTGAATGATGCTGCCGTTGGGCTAATCGTGAAAGTTTTGACATTATAATAACAAGGGCCTTCGTCAGCTAAACAGACGTAACAATAACACATCTAATTAAAATTCAAAGGATGGCAATATTACCTTTCAAGATGTATGAAGAATTTGTTTTTACACATTTATATATTAGTTAAAGTTCCAGATAAGACGAGTAGCTACATAATACAATATTTGATGCAGAATGTATTACAAATAAATAATACATTTAATTTTTATTGGAATTACTACTATTGAAGCTTATAAATCGCATTGTAATATTTAGTCAAAGAAGATAATAATAACAAATCTCAAATGAAATACGATACAGAACAAAAACAGAAGAAAAAATATAACGGTTGCATATGGGACTAAACCCAGACCCCTCGGTCTATCCGGAAACAGGCTCTAACAACTAAGGTAATGCCACCTTATTGTTTATGAATATCATATTTCAATTAAGAACTATCAATATCAACATCCATCAATTCCTGTATTATTTGGACTGCTATATTTCTATATGAATGCAAGATTCTACCGGAATTTATTTGCAATCTAGATAGTGTCACGGATATACGTTACCGATTTTAATTTATATGGGACATCTATTGAAATTTTCTGCAAGTCTAGTATTAATATTCAATTTTTATTGGAATTTTATTAAATCTTATAAACGTCATTTATGCTGCGATTTTCCGTTTGTTATTTCATTTGAGATTTGTTAATATTATCTTGAAAGAATAAATAATAATAATATTTTTTACATGAATACCGCACAAGAGTCTCATCTGCTCCCAACCGTCTGGAGCCAGTGAGACTATGGCATCCCCAATTGGGGAATGTTGTGAGGCTGAAGGTATTGGGGAGGGGAAGGAGAAGTGGAAGAGGAAGGTGGGGAAATACTTAGCTATTCAGATCCGGTACGTATGTTCAAAATAACATTATTCCTGTTTGTTTGTAATAGTGTTCAAGGCGTCTGGTAATTATGTCACTCTTTTTACAAACAAATTATGTTTAAAACGGAAAAGACGAGCACGCAATTTAGTTTGAAAACACCATTAAAAACGTAGCAAATAGCTATATTATTATTATTGTGTTTTCTGCCCTTGAAATGTAAACATTGCTGGAGTGACTGTACACAATTATAACAATCGGTATAATCTCAACGATTTCCCAAGACAAGCACTAATGACTCTATTTTGAAATTTATATACAAAAACAATTTGCTTTACTACCTTTGCAACGTTTGCGCATGGCACGATCGAGTGAACGAAATACTTGAGTCAGGCCATGTCAAGAGTCAGAATAACATAACAGAAGAGTATGTATAAATTTGAATGAAGCAAGGAGTGTGTGCCAAGATCGAACCCCGTTGGGTAACGGCGTGATCGTTAGTTTGTTAGAAATTTCCGTTTAGCCTGCAAATTTTAAAACGCCTCCGATAGCCGTAAGAGTAATGCCAATAATTAGCGAGGTTAGCGATGGGAACCGGCTGATGAACCATATCGGCTTTCGCCGGCACACGAGCTCGGGGGACGAGTAAGGTCGGGTATGGTCGAGTATGGTCGCGGTAGTCGGTACGGACTATGGAGTGCGCATCTCGCGGCGCCGAGCGGTCAGGCGGCATTTCTCCGCGGCGCGATGCCGTGCGACGACGGTCAAAAGAAATCTCAAAGAAAGCCAGCCGGCCAGTAAGCGAGCCTCCGCAGCGGCCGCTAGCGCCGCAGACACTGGCCCGAGCAGGGTTTGGTGACATAATCATGAATTTACATAAATCGAGCATTGCAAATTGCCAAAAATAAAAACTACACATCAGAATTGGCAACATCACTGCTTTGAACATCCTACACATCCTACTACTGTCTATAAATTTGAATTGTAAAAATTACCGACAGAGGCATGAGATATACACTATTGTTGTTCCAGAGTGCGACAATTTTACCCGTAAAGGTTATACTATGTTTATTTATTTATTCTGGGTTTTTACAGATGTTCCTCACGTGAGAACAATCCAGTACATAGACAAAGGATAAACGTAACATAAAATTACAAACAACTCAATGATACATAATACAATAGAAACAAGAAACACAAAGAGACACAAGCTATATAAATTTTTTTTTATATGAATACCGCACAAGAGTCCCAAACTGCTCCCAACCATCTGGAGCCAGTGAAACTATGGCATTCCCAATTGGGGAATGTTGTGAGGCTGAAGGTATTGGGGAGGGGAAGGAGAAGGGGGAGAGGAAGGTGGGGAAAAGGGTAAATACCTGGCTATTCAGATCTGGTCACCAAACACGGCTAAAAGCCATTTCAAGCAACGTTTCAATTCTGAATGGTGGTCTTTCACCAGGGCGATACTGAAAGTGTCTTCCACTCTGGAACGTGCGCAAATTTACTATATATTATTTTTAAATGAATTAATTGTGAAACAACACAAATTAATTAAATAAAAATTACTCGCGCACGCCGGGATTTGAACCCGCGACCTTCGGATTCGTAGTCGAGAGCCTTACCCCTCAACCATGGAGGCCGTCTATAATATAATTAGTCCAATCATTGTTACATATTTTGAAGTAATAGCAATTTGAAACTGTACAAATTATCGACAAAAATGTATTAGCACACTCTATTTTGTCCACACATTTGAAACAGAGGACTAAGTTAGGCAATATTACGAATATCTGAATCGCGTATATCTGAATGTATTCAGGTCGGATGTGCTATGGCGGCTTAAACAGTAGGAATTACGTACCTACTCGTACATTTTTTCAATACTGCTAAGAAATAATGTGGTATCAAGATGAATGCATATTATTTTGTGTAAACATATTAAATCAATCAATATTCCCTTGTAATTTTAAATGAATTAACATTGAAGGATTCAAGACTCACGCCGTATTATCTAACACGGTCATGTTTTAAACCACATTCAAAAGATAACACTCTTAGCATTTTTTTAACAGATTCAACGATGTTTTCATATTTGTAATGAAGATTCTACTATAGTACAGAATTGATATTCAACATACATGTAGCCAGAAGTGTGAGTTGTTGTTTTACCCCAGCAATTAAATGAGGCGAGACAACAAAATGACGTACAAAAATAGTTTTATGTTCGGGCCACCGAAGAAGCGAAAGGCAATAAAACTATTAACTGCCGAAAGGATACGATCGGAAATCGGAAGGATGAGTAATGTGTTTCGATAACATCCTGTACAGAGATATATATTACAGAAGGAGGATGTGTAGGGATACCATGCATGATCACGTCGACTTCCGCGTGAGTCCAGCGGCCTAACGAACACGGTGAGATATGGATTTATTAAGCAACCTGCAACAATCTAAGTGGCACCACGATTTTAAAATGCAACACAGATTTGAAAGTGTAAAACGAGATTAGCATGATTCCTCACTCAGGTATTGTACCTACCATGAATCTGTTACGTTTCGTGGCGCTCTCCGCGGAAAATACGAGCGTAATGCATAATCGAAGCTGCACGGATAATTCCGACCACGAATATCCGAACACTGATTATTCCGCACATTTTTCATTCCCACAGACAATTCCCACACTGATTATTCCTCACAAGTTTATTTCCCACACAGAAAATTCCTCACACAGACAATTTCCCACACAGAGAATTCCCCACAGATGTTATTCCCGAGACAGAATATTGCGGACATTTAAAAGTACGTACACAGATTATCATGTACACTTATTATTTCCAGACTATTTTTTAGACTAATCCGCACACATATTATACCCAAAACAGTTCGTTGCATAAATTGAAAAACCGAAGTTAACTAGTAGACAATACTAAACAAAAATAAGTACTTACTGTATTTATAATTAGCGCAAACACGTTAAAAATCATGGGGTATAATTTTTTTAAAATAATAATATTGCCACGGTCGAGAATCGAACCTCAATCAACTGCTTGGAAAGCAACTATACTTACCATTACACCACAAACTGTTTTAAGAACTGCGGCATAAATTCATTATACTATGTACTGACAATAAGAATTTTAGAAGTTGAATGTTACGTACAGTTACGTAATATTTACTCACATCACAACCGAAATTATATTGTTTAATAATATACATACATATTTAATTTACTTATATTTCAAGGGTGACTAAAATTTTGAGGGTTTAGTAGCAATTTTTAATTTTACTTTGCAGGTAGCATACTTTCACATTAAAATGAAAAATATGGTTTATGTGCGGAATAATCCACATTCGGAGTTGCGAAATGTGCGAAATAATATGTGTCGAGAGATTTGTGCGGAATCACTGTGTGCGGAATAACAAGTGCGCAATATTCGTGGTCGGAATAATCACCGAACCGTAAGCAATATTAGCATAATCAATAACGGAGAGTTACCATAATCCGGGATCCTAATTGGGACTCACGATGGTGGCTCGTGATGAGGCGATTGCATCAGGGATATTCGTGGAATTGTTTAACGAAATACCTAACAGAGCTCATCATCTGGATTTTAATTGGGATCGAGGGTTATAAGAACAATCGGGACGCTGGATGCTGGACATGACAGGCGGTACATCATTCAGCGTTGGACCGTTAAATCAATACGGCCGTGTTCAAAATGAACATTTGCGGAATAACGATGCAATGTTGAAATGAACAGCTTTGAAACCGGCCATAAACAGAAATTATTAAAGATTTAGGCAACAAAAGCTGCCTCCACCTGAATAATAAAACAAAGGCAAGATGTTTTCGAATATAACTCTCCCTACGATAATACCTAGGTACCTTAAATGCATATTAGAAATAAGAAATTAATTATTGACGTGAAAATGAATAGACTTACCTTAAAGTGCCACTTCAACGGCTGGAGGCAAAAGTCACGTGGCGTGCATTACTCTATGACCAAAGTTAGGCTTTGTGTTGTTTTTCCTTTGGAGTATGAATTGTGCATTAAATATTTGAACATGGCAATTTTATTATCATCTTCCACTGATAGCTGCGGTCAACTGAATAAATAAGTGTACCAAAATACATTTTTATCATAATATATTTGTTGCATTTTTAAAACACCTTTTAATTTATTTTTATGGTACACAGCTTTTCAGCCCTCATGAAGTGCACGCCATTGCGTGACCCATTTTGGCACCAGCCTAGTTCACTGCAGTCCACGTCTGTTTTGCGTTATTTTTACTGCGGAAAGCAAATTATAAAACATTCTTAAAGGAATAAATCTAAATACTCTAACAAAATATGGGATTTTTGTAAACAAGCTCAACCGTTTTACTAATATGCTGTTTTATTTAAATTAGCGGCACGCCTAGCTCGCCCCTTTATTTTTGTTTCTTCGCCTTGCATGTTAAGACATCTCTATGTATTATTTGGTCCGTGATAATAATGAAAAATGAATAGTTAACTTAAAATCACTCCAAAAGTGATGTTAACCTAATTTAGAGCAAAGTAAGTTTCATTACATCACATAATAGTGATGTTAGTCAAGCAATGCAATAATAAACGACCGAAGCAAATCACGAGGTCGTTGTTCCGTGGTCAATAGTCAATAAACTCCGTACTTAATCAAGCCATTTTAATTACGGAGAGAGATCTATTATAGATAAACCTGCCTTTAACAAAGTGAAGAACTTTACTAAAGGAATCGCACGCGTATAAGAGCGTAATAAAAATTGCGCGCGGCGCTTTAAAATTGCTCGCAGCACCGAGCAAAGTGGAACAGCTGATAAAAATACGGCGAGCCATGCGATTCTGAAGTAATTACCTATGTCCATAAATTGTCTAACCTATTTGTGGACGGATAAAAACGGTATTTTCTCACGTGTGACAAGGATGTCGTATGGCGGACACAATCTGTGTGTTCTGGCGATATAATTCCTGTCCCGGAAAGGCGACGTTCGCCATATGGGTGTACGGTGTACCACACGGTCGCACGCCCGGCGCGGTAACCGGACAAGCCGCAAACCAGCAGCCAGCAGCCAGCAGGCCTGTCGCTAGTTCCGCAGATTGGATACGCCAAGCTCGATGCTTTATGACACCCGATAAACTATGACGGATTATGTAGGTAAAACCGGATGCCATGACAACATATTTAGGAACCTCAAATCCCATGTACAAGGTTTTTGGATATTGTCCCTTTGTAGTATCGGGCCACAAAGCTTGCAGTACGTGAACTAAGACATAAAAGACTAGCGACAAAATTGCGAGCGAAACTTACATCTTCAATAAGTCATCTCCATAAATACATAATAGAGATGAAAACCTTACATTCACGAATAGCCCATGGGACCTATTGCACTATTGCGAAAATTTGGATCTCAGCATGTTTATCATTTTGAAAGTTTATGATCACACGCGTTTGAATATTTGCACAGCCCGAGAAATCTGTAAATACGTGAAAAAATATGATATGGAGTTCTTCTAAAAAGAGAGCCATGATATAGCAATTACCAGCCGATAAGATCGGCCATTTTATCGCCTTTTTAACAAAGATATTATTTAATTTAACAACATTTAAAAGATAACTAGAAATACACACCTATAGTCGACGGATTCAAAGCGACCATATACATCGATAATTGCGTTGTGTTACTTAGCAATTAAACTGTTCGGAGAATGACGAGTCAATCAGATAATCATTGTAGAACTTACAGTAAAAATGTAGGAATTTTTCTTGCAAAATGTATAACGATTCTTTTCTATGGACGATTAAACGGTAATGGATCGTTAGAGGTTAGCTGTAAAATGTAAAATATTCGAATGGTTCATCATTTCGATGACCTTTGGGTGAATGAAGCGAAAATTGGCATCGTTAATCAAAATATATTTACGGTTATTATGTCAATCAAACAAAACCGAAACAGCAGTTGGCAGTGTTAGATGGTGGATTGATTTGCAAATAGAAAATGAAGTTATTTACAAAGATGGCTTTCTGTATACTGCAAACCAACAATACCCTACGTAGAAGCGATACATTATTTATGGTTTTTACTAGTTCTTCAACTATAGCCAGGTTTGTAACTATTTTAGTCAGTGTATATGGCTTTCATTTCTTGGCCATTTTTTTAATATATGGAATAATGATAAGAGTAAATTTCTATAGTGCAATTTGTGAAGTTTCACCCCAAGCGTGCTTTATACTAACTAACGTAACCTAATATAATTGTAAAATAACATATATACATAGTATATCTGTTATTATAGTATATATATATATACTATAAATTAAAACCATCACATAAAATAGTCACGAGCAGCAGATTCACTTACTCATTTCACAATTTAGAATAAACTAGGGGTATAAAAATGGAGATAAGGAAAGGCGAATTTTTACTTGAGTGTTAATTAAATGGACAATTTTTTTAATAATTTGTAAAATTGGGGTAATATTGAATTTAATACTGACAAAATAGGGACAAAATTGTTACATTTCGTTTTTAAGATGATTAAATAATACGATCGGCTTCTCGCCAAGAATGAAACTGATTGAAGCAGGTATACAAAGATAGCTCCGGAATGCTCTTCGTAAATCGTGCATTTATAAAGTGTTACAAGTGAATAAAAATGAGGCAAGCAAGCGCGGAACAATATTATTCTGGTAGCAACTACCTAACCACCTCGCAGTCATCTCACAACACGCTACCGCCATCAAACAGGAGATTAACAAGAGAATTTCGTAAGAGATAAACGATCCAATGGTCGGAATCACGATCGTACAAATCAAGATCCGGAGATAATAAATCTTCTATTAGAATTGGCAATAAAGAATGGTACCTAAAAGATTTGCTGAGATGGTCAATAAGCTACACGATGAGGAATTAACTTAAATAGAATATTCGGTAGAAATAGGATTCAAGGCATGCAGAAACTGCCACTGAAACCTTACTTTTACTGAGTTATAGAAGAGATGCAAAACCCGCGGCCCGTGAGCCCATTACGTACGGCCCACCACAAAAAAAAAGACATCAAAAAGTTAACGGTAAAAAATATTCAACGGTGTCTGTTTTACAAAATACTTTTTTTTTTAAATTTAGTTTCAATACATATTTTTTCATTTAGATAATAAAATTTTACAAAGCTAATAAGACAATCTGTAATGTTTTTCTTAGTCCTCCTCAATAGGGATTCCTGTGCTGAAGCGGACTAGGTTTTATTTAAAAAAAAAACTGATTGTTTTTAAGCTCCTACGAAGTTCTTTTCAAGATGCTGGATAACTCTTCTTCTTTGATTTATTTGAGCGAGGTTTTGATTTGATTTTTGAGGCAATCTTTTGAGGCAAATTTTTGAGGCAAGTTAGAGGCAAACTTTAGTCTCTCATCAATGTTTTGAATCAGCCGCTCAATTATTTTTTACTTATTCTTAAAATGATGGAATTTTGCGGTTCGGCCTTAAATGCAGAAAAACTGTTTTGTGAGAATCTCTTATGTTTGATGCAATTTAAAGGATTTCGTTCTTTAATAATCCTAAAAATTCCTTAATAAGATTTTTTTGGAATTTGGCTTTCCGAGTGATAAAAATCAACACCATTTATTAGTTTACCCAGTAAAAAATTTGGTTTAGTATTTTTGTATGGGTTCCGTTTTATAAGAGTATGTTGCCAAATTTTGTTACTGAAAACATATATGTAACAAAATAGATTTTGAGATATCTTATTTAACAGCAATCGTTCGGAGTTCCGGATTTGCTATGACTAAATATTTAACTTTTTCCGTTCTAAGGAAAATTCGAAATGGAAAAGGTATAACCCCAAATTTGAGTCCGTCTATTTTAAATCACCCGCCCAAAATTATTAGTATTTTTTCAGTGTCCTTTAATATTTCAGAATGACAAAACCCGATAGTATTTATTGTAGGTCTGTGACGCTTTATTTGTGCATTCTATGGTGCATGTAGGTTAGCGATAACACCGACTGCAAACTTAACCATGTCATACCCGCAGATACATTAATAGTACACAACTGCTAACCCTGTACAAATCGCAAGAGCGCGCCACTGTAGAATTTGGCAGCCACCTCTGGTCAAGAGCCCCAAAATATCTGAAAAAATCTTTGACTCTGCAGAAACGGGCGGTCCGTTTGATAGATAGCTGTCCTTGTTCTACCGGTATTTTAATGGAAGATTCTCTGAGGAACCAGCGTCATTGATCCCTTCGGCGCCGGTGAACAGTCGAAAAACACGCCACACGGTTGACATTTATCACATGAGAATGGGTTGCTTCTACGACTCGTTCTTGAGTTCAACAGCTCAGCTGTGGAATGATCTGTCGGCCTCTGTGTTTCCTCCATAAGATCCTCTAAAAGACCCTCCATACAGCATCCCAAAAGATGATATAGGCCATGAGGGAAATAATTTCCCTCAGGGCCACTTGTGTGGAGTTATTATAAAAAATAAAATAAAAATCGTGGTGAATGTCTCTTAAAACCTGCGGCCCGCGAACAAATTGGAAATGGATAAATTGGCCCTCTGGCTAAAAAGGTTGTGCATCACCCTGTAATAGAATATCATTGTCATAGCCTCGTATAGCGCAGTGATTGCTTGGATTATTATTGGTTGTTTAGTAGCAGCGTGATTCGTTTCCGCCTCCACGGTGATTTGTCACCTCGCATTCTTTGATTCGGACATAACACGACAAGGGAGTGATGAGCGAGGCGAAATAGTGTCAACTAAACTCTCGTGCTCGGGGTCCCTCGTGAAATCTCGGAGAGTATAGGGCTAGCAAAATAATAGGAAAACGTACTTAAATAACACAAGACAAGTCGTACTTGTTTTTCACAGCTTAAAAACGGTGTACGTAAAGCATAAGAAGCATTTTTTTGCGTGCTTAATTAAATATGGGTTGAAGAATCTCGTTTATAAAACAACGAAAAAAAAAATTAGGTTGAAGTCAAATTTTGACCACGGAATCAATTCAAAATACGTTAAATTATCACGTATCAGCAAAGATAAATCACTTCCCGACCACTTCTATCACATTCGGAAACGGTGAGGCTTTAAAAGAGTGGAGTGATAAGCACAAAATTGAAGCACGGCCACTCCGAAGGCTTTTTTGCTACAAGAACCTCAATTCGTTGGATAAAAACCCCGGTTAATCGACCGTATCGCGTCGGTGACCAATAATAAGGTAATTTGAATTTTGCAATACGTTTACAGATATTTTAATGTGATCGGGCGGGGGAATTACTGTGCCGGTAATGATTTTCTGTGGCGAAACTCTTCTTGGTGCAAATGAAAGGCAGAAATGAGTATTAATATTTCAAATTGCAGAAATGCGATTACTCATAATGCAGAATGACGCTCGGTAAAAAACAGATGATGGATGAGTCTAATTTCACACGGTCAACTGAAAAACGTGGAGAACAAAAAAAAACTGCTTCAAAGCTAGCTCCATAGCTCATGACGGAAATGGCGTAGGTAACTCTAAAGAGTTATAAAATTAATACAATAAAATCTACGCAAATTTCATTGCGACAGCAATACAAATTTTCTGCTTTAGCGCACTGGGTAATGTCTACTTCCATTACCAATACACTTACAATAGTTAAATCCACATACATCATGTTTATCTAAACATCCTAACCTAATCATATTTGGCAAACTCTATTATTATCTGTTATAATTATCTTAAGAGAAACGGCTGCGCTGCCTATTTCATACATAACTTAATTTTGGATTTGAGGCCAAAATACTTATTCAAACTGAATGACATATTTTTTTTTAATTAAAGGTTTAGTAAATATCTAGTACTCATGAAAAGTATTTTATTTATTTTTGTTTTAAATCATGAAGTATGAAAAAAATATAAATTTCACAATTTTAGAGGCAAGTTAGAAAATTATTTAGCGGGTTTACTGTATATTTTTTAAAAATATTATGTAAATATGATTACGTAAATAAAAATTACAAAAAAAAAATAACATTTCAGAAAAAATCCTTTTTTTGGGTCGATATTTTAAATTATGTACGGCAAATTTGTGTCCCAACGTAAATTGGTCGTTTTTAATTTAATTTAAAGTCCACCATAAAGCTTATTTTAATTTATTTTTTTCATTATATTTTCAAAGCAGACGGAGTAAAACTTTTTCTTTACATCACCGTTAGCCACCAGATAATTGTTAAAGGTGCCTGTAAAATCGCGAAAAATCAAATCCTTCAATGGCCTATATATCATGTAAAACAAAAATAAATAAATTACTTCTAATCCGTACTAGATATTTACCATACTTTTTGATGAAAAAAAAGATAATTAGTTTTAGGTGAGTATTTTGGTCTCAGATCCAAAATTAAGTTTTGTACTTTAGCGAATACCTATTATTAGTTCATTTTTTAAATATATTTACCCTACGTAATAATTATTGTAAACTGATCATACTTTCAATAAAGATACAGGGGGTTTCATATTCTTCACCGCAATAATAAAAGCAAAAAATTAGATAATTTAGAAGCGCTTGAAATTAGAAAATATCTAAATATTGATTCTACTATATTGAATAACCAAGTAAATTTATCATAGAGTCCCATTCTACACACTTTGCAGTGTACCGCTCGGTTCCTCCTGAAAAATCCGTAATCCCTTCCCCTTTGGTCGGTTCCCACTCCAACACCTAAATATTCGTGTATAATATTCGTGTATACGTTTTAATATAGTCCTGACGAAGGAAGGGTACTTCCGAAACCGGTCGATCATTATATTAAATTGAAGCGGTTCAAAACAAATTTATGTATTTACATGTATCGACCGGTCAGTGGCTGAATTGGCATCGCGTCTGGGTCTCACCCAGGCGTCGCGAGTTTAATTCCTCGGATTGCTAAGTCCTCCATCACGACACAAGCAACACCTTCCGCTTACTGTGATGGTAGTAGGAGATTTTCAAATATTGTCACGTTATTCTTAACCAGGAAATATTAGTCTCTTAAAAAAAAAATTATATATAATTATGGTAAGCTACAAAGCAGATGCTTTTCATGAATTTTAAATAAATTCATGTTAATTTTGCTGACCGGCCGTTTTAGGAGCAGGTTAACAGTCGCACTTTCCGCGTGCTGTTTCTGCCTTATCGGCAACAGATGGTGAGCATGGCGGTTCCCGGCCTAACATGGGCGCAGGTTCAAGTCCTAAGCTCGGATTATGTCGAAATCACAATAATATGGAAAAATATGCAACGTTGAGTCATGACCGTGTCGCAACTCGAAGGGTGAGCTATATGGTTCGGTGTGACATGTTAGCGAAATGGTAATTGTTAAATTGCACTGTGATGATTGGATAATAGCGTTTTAATAGTCAGACTGGCTCCAGACAGAATTAAAATATTCGTATTTTCATCTATAAAATCGCACTTTGATTTATGACCTATGTAGTGTAAAAATACTGTAGATGTTGGCGCCATCTGTGAGCGGTTATTACGTTTCATTTACCCTTAAGGCGATGCAATGGGAAGTAATGCAAAATCGTGTGTTTTCGGTTAGAGAATTTGTTGGCCTAGAAATATGATAGATAATTTAATTAAATACTGCAAGTAGATCACACCTTGGCCTTTCATTTAACCGTCCATTTTTTTGGTATGTTTTTTTATAAGCTTAGAAAAAAATAAAGTACGAGACATTAAAAAAAATGTTTAAAGCGCAAAATCTCCTACTCATGAACTCTTTTTCCCATATTTTCGTATGGTTCATTGTGATAAATTAATTTTTTTAGAATATGACCGTAAAACATTTTAATAATTATGCCTGAGCTTTACAGAATAGAATAAAACACGCATTTTGGTGATGTTTTTTTTTGCCGAAAAAGAAACATGCGGCCGATGTACAGCGGGATTTTCAACCTTGTCGCCACCTGCATAAGGAGCGCGCGATTTCGTTAAAATTTTAGCCGGTGGATGGCCTTAAAAAATAGATGCACTATTTGTATCAAATCAGTGTTCAAAATGAAAAACCTGTTAGTGCGTCCCACTAAAGAAACTCTTCAACCGTGACCTATGTCGTGATGAAATTTGAACAGTTTATTCATCAAGAATTTCTACGTCAACGGAACTATTGATGGAAAATAACTGTCAAGCTCGAATATGTGAAAACATTAAAAATAATAATAATAAAAACGTTTATTTGTCGACGAGTTGTTAATTTACATATTTTATTTTAACATATTATAAAATTTTAGTAATTGACAAAAATGTCACTGCTCAGCTTTACATTCCGGAGCCCGGAGTGCGGTTGGTTTTCAGCAGTATAGATAGAAATACAAATAAATTATACTATAGAAATTATATGAAGTTAAAGTTATATCAAATCGTGCTACTTAAATTAAATAAATTAAAATGAAAATAAAAGAAGATTTTAAGACATGTAGCCATTTAAATGTGAAGAACACATTTCAAAGACGAAGTGAGCAGCTTGGTGTTGCCATAATAATAGCATTTTATAGTTCCAAAATAATAAATAACTAATTATAATAAATAATTTTATAGTTCCAAAATAATAATACGACGTTATTGATGTTGTCGAAGCCGAAAGTGATTATTATTTTTTTTCCAAAATTTGATATTTTGTACGGAGATTTAGGTGGTAGGTAGCACTCTAGCTCACTCAAATGTCACGAGCCGCCACTGCAAGCTATAATACCTAAATAAAAAAAGAAATATATACAGGGTGAAATAAAAAACGCCCTTTGGGGTAACAATACTATTATTGTGCAGCAATAAATTCATCAGGAACGCCAATTATTTTTTTATTATTCAGAGTCAAAACCGATGCAAATGATTGGTTGGAGCTTTTATTGGCTTAGTAACGGTTCCGTGCCATATGGTGCAATGCACTAAACAGTCACAGGCGCACCGCTGATAGCTCCGTTGTAATCTCTCCCTCATTTCTGTGAACGAGGCATGCAGTAGAGAGAGAGCGGTGCCAACGGAGCTTTTACAACAAACAACACTTTCCGATACGCAATGTGAAATAATCAATATTTCAGGCAGGACAGGTGGTTTGACGGTTTCAGACACTGAACAGACATTTCATAGAAAAGTGATCGTTACTGAATTGAGAGAAAACGGTTTTAGCCACGGAGCAAATAATACATAGAGATGACCTAACACGCAAGGGGGAAGAAATCAAAATGAAATTTAAGTAAAACGGCGAATAAGAGAAAAGGGTCGGCTTGTTTACAAAACCGAATATTTTGTTAGAGTATTTAGTTTGACCCTTTTTAATTTTTGTAATTTGCTCACCGCAGTCAAAATCAAGCGAAACAGATGTGGACGGCAGTGAACCAAAGCTGGTGACAAAATCCAGCCGTCGAAGTCGTACTTAGGGCAAGTCTATTAATTCTGACGTCAGTGGTTGTCGCCAATTTATACAAGACTGTCGATTCCTAGGTCTCGGACACGCTGTTGAAATGAATTATCTGTTCTATAAAAAATACATATTAATATTTGAGTTTACTTTAGGCACATGGACACGCTCACAACACATCTCTATCGGTTAATCTATTCAGTGGTTTCAGAGTTATAATGTACTTTGGTGGACATAAATAGGGTTTACGTAATAAAATCGATTAGGTGACCTTTGAATATCCGACATAGAAAGAAAGAAAGTTCGATATGAACGAATGGAGAATAAATAAATGAAGAAAAAAAAAACATGGAGGCAACACAAATCAATATTTTATTTTTTAAATTATAATGTCACATCACGAAGTTACCGCTTCATATGAAAATACAATATTTTATGCGCTGGACATTCTCGATTCTGTCGTTGACAAAATCAAAGGATCAAAAAAAAGTATTTATTTAATTTATTTAGCACAGAATATGGATACACATTAATTGACTGTCCAACTAGGGGGATTCCCCGTTTTAGGACAATCAATATACATACGTACATCTTCTTGTATGTGATTTTTTTATTCTTTTGATTTTGTCAATGATGTTTCAAATTGTTCCAGCGTAAAAATATTGATTTATAATGCCTCCATGCTTTTATTTTCTTCATATTTATCAAAAAATGTAACAAACAATATGGTGTTTTGTCTGAAAAACAATTTTTTTAAAGCTCTATAACTCATGATGGAAATGATGTCGCGAGCTGAGAACTGTTGCGTTGAACTAAAAATTCAATACGGAAAAGCTGGGTAAATTTCAAAATTTCAAAGTTTCACATCTCATGATGGAAATGAGATTTTAACCTAGAAATTCAAGACAGTTGCAAATTTCATGACGTTAAATAGTTTTCTATATTTATTTGTGACCAATGTTAGAAAGAAAGGTTCATATTAAATTTGAATCCATGTAGAGTTTTTTTAGAAGACAATAAAATTTATCTATAATATTTTATTTTTTATTTATTTACATAATTGTTAAGCGCCCTTGGGGACATATTTAATATAATATATAAATTATCCAAGCATTATTTATTATTAAGGTTCTCCTGCGCTTGCAAATGCGTAAATTAAATTGGACATCCCGTTCCCCGGTCCGTATCTCCGGGCAGCTTAATTAAAAAGGCTACAGGATCCATTGCTAATGAAATTGTCCATTGCGCATTATTCAGCTAAATAAACTCCCGGTGTAAATACCCCGAACAAACAGCGGGAAAAAGATAAAGAAGACTTAAAAAAAGGTTAGAAAGCTGCCAATAAATTTGATAAAACACGTCACTAAATTATTACACGACTTTTCTTCTATATCTACATTGGTTTTATTTAAATAAAAAATGTAATGTTTTAATAAAATTACGGGTATATTTACTCTGTTATTCTTTATTGATAAGATAACAAAGATATTCATAAAAAAAACTATATTATGTACACAGAGAAGAGAATAAACAGAGATGATTTAGCAGGTGAGGGGAAGAAGCCAAATTTAGCATGGTGAGAGGTGAGCCTGGAGACATGTCCTGTTCAGTGATTTGCATCTTATTTTCACTTAACTTCGCTTGACCCAAATATTTTTTTCTCTTGTTACGTTTTGTTGTTTGTAATTCTTAAATTATTCTTTTTTACATATTGTTGTTGTACATCGTTATTGGAAGGTTGGTATTTACTATTTTTTCTATGTTTACCCTCTGTGTATTGTGTACATTATAAATTAAATTAGATACAAAAATGGTAATAATGTAAACTATTTGAGTTTTCTAATGTATTTTCGCAGTCCTCCTGACTAGGGGGTCCCGTTCTAAGGCGGATTAGAGTTATTCAATTTGATGTGATCGAATTAAGTGTCGTTTTTTAGTGCTGTTTTTAAGGTTATTTCATTGACCTCTTTCAGCAAGACTTTAATTCTCGACTTGTGCTCATTAAACTTTTTTTCTATTCGTGTTATCACTGGGGAAGGATGTTGTGGAGGATATGGTTGGATAAGTTTAAAATGTAACACCATACAGAATCGAAATGTTGCTTGAAATGGTTTTAACCGTATTTGGAGACCAGATCTGAATAACCAGGTGCTTCTCACCTTTTCTCCTCACAACAAACCCTGATCGGTGATGTCATAGTCCTACAGGAGCAATTGGGTAATCCTGTGTGTTATTCACATAAAAAAGCACGGTCAAACTGATCTTGTCCCAAATAAATAACTAGCTAACCATCACGCCAATTCCTTCCCGCAGACTGAGGATGGACCGCCTCACAACTCTGTATTTGCATACACTCCTGACTTCTTTGATACATTGTCTCATACGATATACCCACTCTACTGTTAAGCATCCCCGAGACGATCAATATCAATTTATTTTCGACGGTTACGTCAATTTACGTCATTCATGCGATTGAAAATTGTTAAGCGATCGTTTGCAGAGGAAATTAACAATTGGGACTTTCCATTGACGGGGGGGGAAGGGGAATGATGGATCTTTTGATTGAGCGGATTGATCGTTTAGCTGCGCGATTGATAATCGATCAGATCAATAGAGCTCTTCGAAACTCGGTTTCATTACGGAATGAGGTTTTACTTATTGCATTATATCGCGATTGTCCAGAGTTATGAAAGATAAAATCAAAAGATTATCACTGTATTCGCACGCTGTAGATTCTGTTTCTGCGGACATCCATAAAGCAACTGGAGCGAAAATATTGACGCGTCGAAGTTCCATCAATAGCACTTCAATACACATTGTCAATGACGTAAGCACATTGACAATGAACATTGATTGTCTCGGGGCGCTTTACTCTAAATCTTAACATGGTCCTTGACTTTTTGTATCAAAATAAATGCTTGAAACAAAGGAAAAGCTATTTTTCTGAGAGCTCTGTCGTAACCTCTATATCTTTCCCACACACAACGTATGTAAGAGAAAGAGACATCACAGTGGATCTCTCAGTGGTATGACAATAATATAAAGTTTTTTAATCATAATAACAAAACGTTTAAGTATCCATTCAAGTGATTATTTGGAAGAAGAAGACAATATTATATAGGGCACAGTGTTACCCCGTGTCTCCTTTGTTGAAGAATTGGATCGTGTGCAACGGGCGTGCATAAATAGGGGTCCCAAGCAAACAGTGGGACAAAGTAACTAAAGTTAACGGACCCTTTATTAGTTTTATGGGTAAAACGGGGACAATTCGCGTGCCGGGGTTAATATTGTCGGGAGCCGTATTTGAATACCCGATATTGCATCTACGCCAGAAGAATTTAATTTAATACGTTTAATAATATTGCCAGCTAGATTTTCTATTACATAAAAGCGTTGTAAGTGAGATTTAAATCTGAGAGTGGTACCTTCAATATCGCCCTTGTGAAAGAGCACCATTCAAAATCGAAACATTGCTTGAAATGGCTTTAGCCGTGTTAGGTGATCAGATCTTTTTCTCCACCCAACTACCTTCAGTCACACAACAATCCCCAATCGGGGTTGCCATATTCCTGCTGGTTCCTGCGGAGCAGATGGTACCCTGGTACGAAATTAACATTTACGATCACCGGCCCGTCACTGTTTTTGACAAAATTTGAAGTTGGGGTCGTTAAGCATGACTTCAGCCAAAATTAGATTAAAGGCCTGACAAGACCAGAAAGATGTAAAAGTAAAAAAAAAATCAAAATGGCGCTGGCGAAACATAAAACAATTATAGCAGATAATATCATATATGGTTAAAAATTCAAAGATTATTAAATATACATATATGGGAGAAACACGGCGCGTCTAAAGGTAGGCTGCCAAAGGCAGAGACAAATTCATATATTTTTTATTAACTGATGATTAGGTATTAAAATAAGGAGTATGTGACTTGTCCGATACTGTACATTGTCCGATACTACACGTTGTCCGATACTGTACATTGTCCGATACTATACGAACTACTCTTATTAGAATATGCATTTTTCAATATTTAACAATACTGCTTGCGGGATTTTATTGAAAACCATTGTAGGTATTTTACAAATATGTTGTATTCAATAAAACTGTTGAAAGTAGGTTAAAATATTTTAATGCTTTGAACAAAACTGTTGTAGATAAGATTTAAATATTATTATGTAGCAAACAACATACCGACCCGCATGCAAGTCACGACCAGGTATTGATAAATGTATGCTTACCTGGAACAAAAGAAAATGGCAATTAATCACACTGGTATTTGACAAGACACAAACAAATCACATGCAATAAATTAATCACGAATTAATTTAATAACAATACACAATAATAAAGATTTAAAAATGATGGAGTATGTGACGAATAATAATAAATAATAACAATAACTTAACAGATTAAATCTAAAATCACCGAGGTAATAAATAGCTTCATTCACACAAAGAGTTTTTTTAGAGCGTAGCAATTTTCGACATCCTGATTTTGTATGGATTCTTACATGAGTATCAACTGTAATCGAAACCCCCGGCAATTTTGCAGATCGGTTGCTTTTCACAATATGTTTACTAAAAACTCTTAAATCTGAAGTTAAGTACAGACAGACGTGCCTTACCGGGAATCTTGCCGCAAACTCTTGTGACAGAGGTCCTGGGTTCGATTCCCAGATGCGACTGATACCTTTTTATTTTCCGTTTCTTTTGCTGTATCATGTTTAATTTGAGATTAGTTAATATTAACTTATTTAATGATTAAATATTACAGTGAGGTTTATAAGCTTCAATAAGTTATTCCAATAAATAGAATAAATGATTTTTGTTAATCTTTACTTAAATAAACTTCAAAGAATGTCATCTAATATGTCCAACATCATGGATTCTACCAAAACCTTGTTCAGGCTTTGACTTGAATGTTTTCTCAAATATATATATATTCTCTAAAGTACATTTTTGTCCTATTATTGTCATTGCTTCATTTATGTATTATGACTGTGCTGTTATTTTTCTGTAGTACTTGTTTTTTCTCATTTCGTGTTGCGCATTTTGTGTAATTGCACAATGAAATAAAAATATAACAGGAAGAGGGGATACAACTTCCAACAGAGTTGGTTGGCTGGTACTACTATACATTTATACAATATGAGATAACAGTATAATTGAATTTGAGAATAAACAAACATCTGATAATTTTGACAATACCAACACTTTATCTGTTTGAATATTCACGAAAAATGTAGGCGTCTTTGTGCACTCTGAGGAAGATGACACACTTCAAACTGAGTGGGAATGGCAGAGCTCCAACTTTAATGTTAAAAAGTCTCAACAGTAGATCTTTTAGTCTGATGTGAATGCGGCTTTAGGTAATAAATAGCTATCCATGATTAAGTTCAATGAAACGGTGATTAATGCGATTTATTTCGAGTGAATACAATTCAATGATGTTGGTTTTCGATAAGTACACAACTAATCGAATTACAAAGTCGTGACCGGGTGCTGTGCTGCGTGCCTTGCAGGAGGGGAAAACCAACCCGAATTACTGATACTTCCAGAAATAAATCTGACAACGATGCGGATAGCTTCTGTGGAATATTAATAACCAGTCACGTTTGTCGTCTCACTTTTTTCCCCTCAACGTGTCGTAGCACGTGCGCTTCTATAAAAATCTAAACAATCGATTGATAGATATTATTGGTATATGAATCGTGTAATAATTTATAATAAGTCCGAACAGGAACAGGTGAATCGGTAGCGATTCTGAAATAAATGTAATTGAATTTAATCGGCGGAAGTGTGAGAGGTGTCATTATAAATTATGTAACCTCCGTACTCGGCACAACAAAAAATATTGTATACAAAACCACGTGCTAGAAAAGCATTACAAAATAAAAGATGGAAATAATTTAAGGCACATCTCTGCCACTGTAAATGTAATGGAACGCAAATAATGGTATGATATAACAAACAAAAGAATATGTAAAAAAAGGTAACATGACAATTCAATACACCTTTGTTTTTTTCGTACTTTTATCTTCATACTATAACTTTTAAAAGGTGTGCCGATTCATGCATATATTGAATTATTCAGTCACCTAAAAAAATGAATCACAAAGATGAATGCTCTGAAGGCTGAAGTTGTTCATATTCGATCAATGTCGTTAATTCAAACAAAATATTCAAGTTAAAAGTAAACAAATACGGAATTTTACAGTATTGGCACTCTAACTCTTCGTCTGTTTAAAAATCCATCACAGAAATATAAGCGTCGTTTACACTCAAAACGTAAACGTGAAACTGACAGCTAGCTTGTAAAAATCGCTTAAAGCTCGTGTGAATGACAGAGCGTTAACTCCCACGTCAAAAAGCTCGACCTCGTATATTTTTACTACCGATCTGAAAAAGGCTTACAATGGTAAAATATAAGGTTCTAAAATATCTTAATCCTACAGTTTTATACCGATAACAAAAATACGGTAATGAAATTGATATTAGAGAAGCTAGCAGTCCACAATGGAGTGCTGATACCAACCGCGATGTATGGCAGAGGCATGGAACTGGCAGAGGATGGATGAAAGTAGACTGAATGCTGTAGAAATGAGATCCCTGAGGCGAATGTGTGGTAAAACCATCTATGATCGTGTGAAAAATGTTGAGATTTGTAAAGAATGCAAGGCTGATGTAAGCGTGATGAATAAGATTAAGAAAGGGAAGCTTAGATGGTTTGGGCATGTAGAGCGAATGAACGAAGAAAGGAATGTTAGGAGAATATATGAAGCGAATGTGAATGGAAGAAGTAGCCGGGGACGCCCGAGGAAGGCACGACACGATCAAGTGAATCAAATACTTGAGTCGGACCATGTCAGAAGTCGAAATAACAGAAGAGAATGTATGAGACGATTTATGAATGTGAATGAAGCAAGAAATGTATGTCAAGATCGAGTTTGCTTTGTGCCTACCTCTGCGGGGAAAAGGCGTGATGGTTAGTTAGTTTTAGTTAAATTGGTATTATTTTTGTTTCAAGGGTCATTTTGAAGGATACTCGGGCTTCCAAAGATCATTTATTTATGTTTAGATGAATGATTCAGAGAGATAAAAAAATAAGTGTCAAAACGGAGTGAGCACTCTCAGAGGGCATTGATGGCATCCGGTCAATGGAAGAGCTGTGATGAAATTATCATACGCCATTATTAGCGAGGCAAGCATTGAAGGGACATGGCAATTGCCGAATTATGTTATGGCTTCCTATCATCCGTAGTAATCAGTACTCCGTAACTCTGTACTGCTTGGAGTTTATGGTGGTAGGGTAGGTGGTACTAAAGCTAGTGACAACTGTTAACATACAACATCCCACAGGCGAGCAATGCTAACTAGATATAAATACTGTTTTTTTTATACATATCGTATTGTAAAATGTTTGTGTATAGTGCCAGGGAACATTTCTCCCTCTTCCTGTGTCAACTGTGGTTAGAGGTGCATAAATGAAGAGCTGCCCAGTGAGCGGGCTGCCTATTGCTAATGTAGGGCTTTTATTTATTTTTATTTCAAAGAATTGTAAACTGTGTTTTATGTGCTAGCGGCATTTGCTGATGGCAATCTTATATTTACCGCTCACTAAGGTAATGGAGGGTATAAGATGGAATTTGGGCGGAGACGGAGGGGTATATTGTTTTTATATTGGATTGTAACGAGTGTGTTGATTTTTAATTTTACTATTTAAAACAATGTTTTATTTGTTTTAAGAACAGGTATCGTACAACACATTTTTAAAATGTTAAGTAATGAAAAGTGTACTATACATTTGCTATTATATCCGCAAAATAGATTATTTAATTTAATAATACCAGGAAACGAAATGAACTACATGCTACATAACACGCCCAAGCTCTAGCGTACCAAGTGGGGAACCATTGTATAAATTAATTCCATTAATATAATAATAATAATAATAATTGGATGATTTGCATAGCGCCGTTTGTGAAACTTACTAATTGTCAAAATATAATGAACACAATATCAAAATATTATAAAATTTTAATGTAAATAAACTACCTATCTAATGACAAAACAACAACAAAATCTGTGGTAAAAATGTCAAAATGCGAGTATAAAATGATTATTCTTAGAAAATTGTGTGACAGATTGAACCATTCAATATTGTTCCTGCATAAGTCTCACTGGTTTGGTGGTCCATATTTGCACAATTATACAGGCGAAAGAGGACAAAAAAAAACAAATTGAAAAAACTAGCATTACGAGTTCATTTGTCGATTAAGAACCCTATGATAGAAAACATCATCAGAGGAAGCATACTGAATGTAAACATTTCATTTTGTAGAAAAAAAACTATAATTTCTTACACTTATGAAACACGTAAAGAATGCCTAAACTTCGTAGGGGGAAACTAATTCCACTCACGTGTAGCTTATTATTTTTCGGTGTAATCTTACATCATCTATCATTTGTTTTAAATTTTCTTTGAACTTAGTTTCGTTTTCTCCATCCATCTTCCTTTTTACCCCAGTTCTAAAAACAGCTTTTCCCTTTCTTCCACATTTATTCATTTACGTTATTGCTTCGATTTTACGCGTTTTCTTTTCAAATTTCAGAAAGTGTGATTTTATTCATGTTGCTGTAATTATAATTTATAATCTATTGATAAACTAAAGCACTTTATTCTAGGAAAGCTGTTACACTATTATCATCTCCCTCTTTTTCGTTAACGAGATATGTAACAGAAAGAGAAGTTTGAACGGAGCTCTAAGCGGCAGAGCCATAGTTCCGAGTTCTCACATGTATGAAAGGCCAAATACTTCATGATTAATTACTTCGCGGAAAGAAATTTGGACAGGTATTAAAAAAGAAACTATTCAGCGGTAATGGACGTGCCCGGCTTAGCTAGAGCACAATGGGTTAAGTGAGCATGACTGATGAGAGGTAATAATGTACTACTACAAACGGTAACACTCTCGCAGAGGGCCTCGAGTTAGCCGATGGCGCAATAAAAACCATTGTTGGCTAGAATAATTTAGCCCTACGAATTAAAATTATATTACTAGCCAAAGCCTGAGACCAATTTGCTGCCTTCGTTGAAATAGTTAAAGAATTGGGCATGGGAAATTTATTTCAATTGTAATTGCATTAAAATATCGAGATTCGTAAAGAATGCAAGGCTGATGTAAGCGTAGTGAGGAAGATTAAGAGAGGGACGCTTAGATGGTTTGAGCATGTAGAGCGAATGAACGAAGAGAGGATTGTAAGGAGAATATTTGACGCGAATGTGAATAGAAGAAGCCGGGGACGCCCGAGGAAGACATGGCACGTTCAAGTGAATCAAATACTCGAGTTGGGCCATGTCAGAAGTCGGAATAACAGAAGAGAATGTATGAGGCGTTGTATGAATGTGAATGAAGCAAGAAGTGTATGCCAAGATCGAGTTGTTTGGCGGTCCGTCCTCTCTGCCTACCCCTGCGGAGAAACGGCGTGATGGTTAGTTAGTTAGTTATTTTATTCTAACAAATAGATTGACACACGTCAAAATATGAACAAATGAAATCTTTTAAAGCATTTTAATATATATAGCAGTATATGGCCATCAAAATGCAAACCGATCAGACTAACGGAAACCAAGGCGACAATTATAAATAACTACTGTTTTTACAATCTTTTAACGGTCAGCACCAAAAATAAACACTTCGCAGGTTGCTTTATAAAATATTTTTCTATTTAAAAACATTATTTTTATCGTATTGCGTAATAATACTATCATTATTTTGAATTAATAAATAATAACTCTCCGACGTCTCTCTCCCCGTTAAACGTAATAAACCAGTTTAAACTGCTTCTTAAACCTCAACTTATCCTTCATATCTTATTACAGAGATTTAGACCGGAGATATGTAATAAAATGACATTTTAATAATTGGCACATTAGCAAATGGGTAATGAAAGATTCATTAGCTAGTGCCCAACAGAAGAAATGAGTCAATGCGGAGAAATCTTGAAGGAAATCCGCACGATCGACTCCGAGCCAATTAAGGTGCTGACGGTTGTGGGTATAAAATAATCACCATTTTGTCATTGGAATAAACACCATAAACAATATATTATTATTATTATGTTGATAAGATTTTTCCTCTGCTGAAAGGTAGTAAGAAGAACCTGCTAATGACCGGCGAAACGATAATAAATATTATTATATTATATTTAGCACTTGGGTTGAGAAAAATAACAAATAATTTGTATTGAGCAATAAATGTTTGATCGAATCTAACTATAAATATTCCAAAGAACTATTTACCGCAAACCATATTTATTTAGTTGGCGCCAGATAAATAAGAATCATAAAAGTATTTAAGAGACTTAACAGCGGTTTAAACTAATATTGACTTTCATTTCCATAGATACGGGTACCTTTGACACCGCAAGTCATACAGCCCTCCATAAAGTGGAACGACCGAAAAGACAAGACGAAAGGCCATTTTCTATTATAACACTCGGCCGCGAGACTCGGCGCTGATACAGCTGTTAAATATGCTATAAAAACCAAATCAGAAATCATTGCAGAACCACAAGAAAATAGCGGAGCGAATGGAGGCAAAAAACGGTCCACGAAGCACGCTCAAAGAAATCGTACGTGTCGCAACACCAGACAAAGAATGCCCCAGACCAAAGCCAAAAAGAACAGGTAGCCGACTCTGCTGGAGAGAACATGAAATGTGGCCAAACCATGATTGATGGCTTTGCCCAAAAGACTGCTTAGGAGGTCACCGAGAAATAGGATAACTAAATGTCAGGTTAATAATATTAACTAATGAGGTCCTAGGTAATATTATATTGCAGTAGTTCTGTGACTGAAATCAAAGTATTGCGATGCCCGAATGCGTTGTATTCAATTAGCTGTGAGATCAATCAAGTAATCAATGAATACTCGGGTGCTGATTACACAGATTTACACCTACAGAATATTTAGATTGTGGCATCCTTACAATGTTAAATGCGGTATAGAACATGTCATAACTGCAGACCAAAAGACAGACTTAAACGAAAGCAGGTTCTGTTATCTAATACCCTTCGCCCTAATTCAGGCTTATTTACGCCGGTGGGGAAAATTTTATGAGTTTTACAATACCTGCTTCCAGACCCTTTGCGTAAAAGGGCGACGCTTGGATACAACAACAAAACACCAAAAGAGGCCAACTTCCCATAGTCGTAAAATCAAACAACAAAGCGGCTGGCGGATGATGTAGCACAATCTGATAGTCGGGGTGTTCAGTGTTCGCGTGAGCGTTTCATTTCATGCGCATTTCACGCAATTACCCGTCGTATAGCGTACCTGATATTTACAATAAAAAACCATGGCATCTACCATCCGCCCACCGAGTCACGGAATATGTTCCTCTTCTTCTCGCTGTACCTGATCATACTCATTATGCAATAAACCACTGTATTACCACCCAATAAAAGAGACAGAGCAAGATCATTTTGAAAAAAAGCGATAAAGTTTTAAAACAACAGCATCGGAACACCATATGTTATATTATTTTAGCTGCTTCCTTAACTCGCCTCACAATTTTGCCCAACCGGATAGCGATATAGTTACCCTGTACGTGCTCTGTACATACAGGGACGCTCTTGTCATGTGTCACATAAAAAAAATCTAAACGTTGCTTGAAAATATTTTTGTTACGTTTAGTTTAAAGATCTGAATAACCAGACATTTTGAAAACTAATTCTTCTATGTGGATGCCACAATGAAACTTCCCCCGATAATTTTATAAAACAAACAAATGAAAAACTAGTATTGCCACCCAATAGTGTTACATTTTAAAATAAAATTTAATAAATAGTTAAATACGCAAGAAGATCATACCTACAATGCGAATCTGATTCTGTGAATGGCTCCAACATAATGGCCCATAATGATAGCGTAAAAACTGAATAATGATAACTTGAATACATGAACACAGTAAAAAAATACACGGTAGACATAAAGTCTAAGTCTATAAATATGTTTGTGTACAGGTGCGCCGAGCGTTACATAATGTAAATGATATTACCTCTAATAGTTTACAGGCAAAGAAGACCCAACTACCGAAAATAAACAATCGAATAAAAAATAAAACATGAATACATTTATATTATTATTGCTTTGGGAAAAAAGAGGCATTTATTAAAAACGCCAGGCTTTCTTGTATCATAAAGTTGAACACGATCAAAACAAAACACGGAAAACCATAAATTCAAAAACACAGCATCCCATAATCAAAAATATAATTTATTCAGACTCCTACGCCGAGGCAGGCGATACCTTGTTCATAAAGAGAGGAAATATAATAAAGGCTCGAGGGTTAACATCATCCCAGGAACGGGCGAAGGCAGACCCTGGATTAGAACCAAGTCTTACTCGGGTCAAAAGTAAATTAACCATCTGCTCAAGCCATTAATCGTGTAAATCACACGGCAAGTTCACCAGAGAACCAGTAATGGGGAGATCCTTGGATACAATGGCGCCCGAGTGCTTGGGGTTGTACTTAAAACAAGGGAACAATAAAGTTTTACATGGAGAGGTGTAAGCATTAATCAAAGACAATGGAACTGGTTAATCCCAGGTTGGTGACCGATTCATACCATCATATTTGTCCATCAGATGGCAAAAATCTCACCGACACGCTGAATCTATTTGGTTAACCAGTTTTTTTAAACTTGGGCAGCACAACAACTGATGGACATCAAATAAATGTAGATGCAAAAAAAGAACAAAAAGAATAAACGCAAGAAAAAATGTTACATTGAAGTTTTGTCGGTCTGATTCGTATGAACTACGAAAAAATCACAGACATTTGAAAAGTCGAGGCGTATGATATTTGAGTGCCAATGGCAATCTAAATCAGATGTGGAATGTTGATGTAAGTTGTAAGAGTAGTAATATAAGAAGGATGTCAAAGAAGACATAAAATAAGTGGTCTGATGTATTAGAAAGGAAAAGCGACAACACACAGACAAATAAATAACTCAATTAAAAAAAATAACCCTCACCCCTGGTCGGGTTCAATTTTAAGTTCCTGGTTCATAAGAACGAGTTCAGCAATCAGACGCATAAAAAGAAACAACAATTATTTTCTTAAAATACAAGAGAGATCGACACCATCACTTTAACAACATGACGATGATAAGCAGAAAATCAACATTAAGATAAACGAATTCAAACTGCACACATTCTGAAGGCCAGCGGTCGAATTAAATACAATTAATACAATCACTTTGCAACCTTTACACAATCGACACTTTGTATTGGCAGAATTTCCGTTTAAATATTAAAGGCGTTATCATGCTTCCACTAATGTCTAAAAAGTTATATGTGTTGAAGCTCACGGATCAATGAATATCGGATAAAATACGGGAGATAATGATAACCAAGTGGACATACTTATTATCATTGTGCTTGGACAAATGAATGCCAATTCAAAAAAAACAATACGATCCGCGATAAGTGAAGGAAAAAAACTACCATAGAAGAATTACTCAGCGCACACCAGCAGGACTAAGGGAACTTCCATTAGATATCGGTAAGAACCGGGTTTTAAATTCAAAAGAGCTTAAGCCATTTTAGCCATGCATAACTTCTAAATTGTGGTCTCTCACAGTGAGATTTTAGAAAATCATCCAATTTGGAACTTAGAAGCAAGACTCTTTTTACTTTGCAACGGAGCTCCAGTCGAGTTAAATTCGACATTTTAATTGCATGACCAGAATTAATGGAGCCAAATTTAAAGATGCCCAATTTACGACAAGATAAATGAGTAAAATTATCACATATGGTGCTGAATGATATGTCGGAGTAAATTTTTAATTAAAATCTATTGAAGTAGGTATGTATTATGTGTGCATCATAATAGATCAGCGAGCGCTTCTAAGAAGTGATATAATCAAGTCCGTATTGTTTAATAATGATAATACGTTATCTAGATTAGGCCATTGAAAATCGTGCTGTGTATTGAAGGAGGGAATTCCATTGGACTAGAATTAATCTCTACAATCTCTTTCATTGTAATTCTATACTTCTTCTTCACGACGAACGACTCATATTTTTTACCGGATGCCTAATAGTCTTTTATAATCTTATAATACAACACTTGCTGTAGCGTCGCAACTTGTCACACTTTGAGGCTTCCGTAGCTTCCTCTATCTGGCCAAATGTTTTTGCGAATTTTGATAGAACGTCCGGCACTTGTTCGGCTTCAGTTGGTTGCAAAGTAACTGTACCTTCTTGTTTTATTTTGTCCATTTATGAATAGAGGGTTTGCCTTTTTAAAGAGATACCTATCACTCTGCTTTCGGCTCTGCATAATTCATTCAGGAAATTACTCAAGATCGACAGTAAATGTGCCAAATAAAAGAGCAGAAGATAAAACAGCTAAATGATTACGATTATTTAATCAAAATGCTTCTCCTTTTTTCATGAGTATTCATTTTGCATAGCATCAAATTACAGGAAGTAATAGAAACGTGAAGCTAAGCCATTAGCACATAAAAAAGAGCTTTACAACTATTGTCTAAAGGAACATTGAAAGATAAAAAAAAAAGAAATATGATTGGTCTATTATTGTTATTCATTTACTGAAGACATTTACATTCGTATCAGGAGGACCAATTTCTCCAACAATGTTTTATCTTAAGATCGGTAGACGAAGGCAACCTTTCGTGGAGAAGGTCAGTCGTATCTTAAATCCCTGGAATGTGCAGAAGCGCCAATCAGTACTAGTGACTTAACCCTTACCACTCCATTATTTTTTTAATATTTGTTGTCAGCCAACTCTAATTTAAATAATGTCAAAATATTAATTTACTCATAGGCAGTTACAAAAAGGTTATTTTAAAGTTAAACAAAAACGGAAAACAGTCAAAATTTTATTAAAAGGTGAATTTAAATATTTTTCATCGAATAATCACAAGAAACAACGTCACGTGTCAAGTTTTGCGCGCGAAAATGCACCGCGCGAGCACGTCTTACCTTGTCGGCCGCCAGCCGACAACGGAGTTGTAGCGTACAAATAGTGCTGTCGGCTGGCACCTGACAAAGGAGTGGTAAGGGTTAAAGCCGAATATAGTGATAATATCAACGAGCAGTACTTTCGAGTTCGAAAGTCGAAGAAAACGGGAAGCCCCAACTTAAACATCTTTAAACTCACTTTAACGCATAAAACTTACGTTTTGTGCTTCTTCCACAAACAATAATTGAGAATAGAATCGACAAAATCTGACACATTTGATGGAAACCTGAGTCAAGGCTGAGAAGAAGAATAATGAAGATGCTCTTGTGCACATGCACAAGCCATTAATTTTATTGATGTCTTCAGAACACGAAGCTTTAGTCTACCTTAGCGAAGCTTTAAGATAAGAGACGAGTAACTATCGCCCACCTCACCACCCACCCACCACGTCACATGCATCGAGGTCGAGAAGTTACGGACACGGGTCAAATGGTAATGTGTTCGGATATGCGAGCTTCAGACCCGAGGGCTATTGAAACAACGTATTTAGCCCCATCTCCTTAATTTATGACAAAATAATAGTGCTATCAATGAAAGGCACACAAGCCTTACGGCTAACGATCGAGCTTTTATATAAGAACTGGTCGTTATAGCATTGGGTGTGGGATTTACCGGAAAAAAATTATAAAAAAAGTGTGAAAATGTTTTCTCAATTACATCGGTGACATTTAACGATGATCTGTATAGCAAAATAAATTGAATATTTCATTGCCCCTTAACGGCATTCCACGCTAGCGACCAAATTCACGTAAAATTGTAGCGAAATCTATGAACCAATCGAAAATGTAGGGCTCACCTTAAAATACATATATTTTTTTAACCATTTCCATATTCTAATTTATATTTGCTTAATACCTTGTAATGCAAATTTCAATATTTGCCTAATTAAGTCGGCTAAGACACTGTTTTTAACCTATGGAATGACGGATTCGTTCAATTCCGAGCCTCAACTTCCGTCGTGTTCCGGGCATAATAGGCGTTCTGCGCCCGTGCGCTTTCTAAATGTAATTTCGTAATTACTCACTTTTACAAAATGATGTTTTTGAAAATCTTCCCATCTTATCAGCAATACAGTGTATATGTATCTATACAGTGTATATGTATTTATCAAAAATTGTACTGAGAATTAGTGGTTGCCCCAGAATAGCTACCTATTATTCGGAGAAATGGTATTTTTCTTCCTCACCTAAAAAAGTTAAGCAAAGAAATGTGAAGGTATTTTCGAACGGTTGATTCAAAATATACATAAAATCTTACGAGATTCTTCTGTAAATAACAAAACAACTGGACTACTGAGGTCAGTAATTTAAAATATTATTACATGGCTTGTGCCCCACTGTCTGATTGGTCATTTTGTTGATAAGCAATTGTGATTAATTTAAATATGCTACGAACATGTTTTTCTATACATCAGTATAAAAACCATAGAAAATACTATATACTGGTGACGACACCATGGCAATGTCGGCAGTGGCGTACAGAGAGTTTTTAATCAGGGTGGGCACAGTAGGAAAAAAAAATGGCTAAGCTGCTGGCTTTAGCCGATGTTGGTTGGGATCACCTGCCACATCAAATATCCAAATAACCGCTTCATTTATGCATATTACAAGTCAATTACAAGATACGTAAAATATCCATATTTTTTTCGACCCCACAATTGAATGAAGGAAAGCCAACATAATATAATATAAGTAAATTTGCACAAATCAATAGAGGTACCAACACAAACGAGTATTCCCTTAAATGCGCATTGCGAAACACAGGTACATTTTTGTTTAGAATATAGTCAACATTTCTTTAAAAAGAAATGCGCATCATTTTGCATACTCGGTTCTTGCTTTTGGCACGTATTAGAACAGGGCGGTTGTTGGGGCGCACGCGGCGTTGCGATTCATAGCTGAAACTTCGCGCGTATTTTTGAAAGTGTAGATTGATTTCTTGCAATAATTTTATAAATTTCAATATTATTTATATATTTTTATGTGAGTAAGGCTGGGTAGGCAGTGGTTATGCGCCTAAATGGAATGCACGCATCTAAATGCCAGCTCACGATGTTGTGGTCCCACCATGGCACCGCCGGCCCACTAGAGGGTTAAAGTGAATTTGGCCATTAATCTGCAAAGGCTGGAAAAGTTACCACCAAGGTATCAATACTTGGCAAAACGATTGTAAACGAATCGTTGCGTCATGTCGAACACACAATAATACATTGTTTGGTTTGGCATAAAATACTTCATTTCAGGTTTTGCAATATTATGAGCAGGCCCCGCGATAGATTTCTATAAAGAAAACGGACAATAAATGCCAGAAATGGTGCTAGTTACTATTGTTGTCTGGCGTTTCGCCACCGGGCGATTGCAAATATACCTACAATCTCTGTACAACATACGTCTAGAAATGCACGTGGGTATAAGTACAGGCTTGAAGGAAGTGTAATGTGCATTTGAAAAGCTCACTTACGTGTAAATGAAACATAATATACGTAATGGAAGGTGGCATTAAGACATCAAAACTTACGATGAAGAAATTTTAAACGACGTGTGTAGGTACGGCCATAACATAATTTCAAGAGGTAAGCAGACAGCCGGGATAAACATCGTTGTTTTACAACATCTTTAACTGACTCATGGGCGATGCATCACAATTCCGACAAGTCGCACAACAGAACGAAGAAGTCAATAAACCTCATACTCGGCTTTACCGACCGCAAGACAAATTGACCAAAGGCAAACGAATCAAAGTTTCAAATCAAACTCCAGTTAGACTCGGTGTTTCGTGAGGCTTTAATCTAGCGGTCAAAGTTAATCTTGAACAAGACAAACGGGCTTCGAGCAAATTATAAAACTCTAATGGGAATAAGTTCTCCTCTAAAATAACATGCAGTTACGAAAGAGTTTATTAGATACGATTATGAGATTCGCTTCTTAATCGAGTGTTGACGGACGTGGGTCTTGCATTAGATTGCATAGCCGTGGGTGATTGTTTTTATATGAACTCAAATGAAGTCATAATTCTCGCAAAGCAAACAGATGAGATGACTGGCAAACACTGTTCGAGTCTTAAAAGACCATTCAATAATCTCGATGGTCCATTGGACAAGACGAATGCAGGCCCGTGGGCAACACTTGCATTAATTTTAGATTAATCATGTTTCATTATTATACAGAAAAAAACGGACGTTGGGTCTTGTAGTTCTGTTGGTAGTGGGTGTTGGGAATTTGATTAAATCTGCCATAATGTAATATATGCCAACAAATATTTACTCCAAATTCCTGTAATTCATACTACTTTTGGGCAACGGAATTTTAGGTACTTTGCGACAAAAATTTACAACATTCTTCCGGTTAGCATAAAAAAATCTGATTAACAAAAAATATTCAAACACAATGTAAAAACTTGGATTAAAAGTAATGATAGGGCATTTACCGGTGCACTCACCCAAATTCTAAATTATTGATTTAACGATTTACAAAGCATATCTTAATACAATTATATATTCATAGATATTTTAAAACTAGAAAATAATTTGCAAAATTACTGCCTCAACACAGGCTAGCCTAGTGAGGCGGGTTATGTGAAACATCAAATATAACTGTTATTATATTATCTTCTATGTTACTTTATAAACCACTGTACACTTACATTATTATATTATACATGTCTTTTAGTTATAGTTAAATTTAATGACAATAAAGATATTATTATATATCGCCCATAATCCTGTACAATATGTACTGTAGTATGATTAACGTGACATAGCATAAAATTATCATCAACATCACTAAAACCCTTAGACGCATAAACGCATCGCAAACTGTCAAAATCTGTTGTTTATGACCGATTTAACTTGCGTTAGAAAAAAAAAAGTTAACGCAAAAGATACAGACTTACGCTCCAAGCTACCTCTAGAAAACCTCCCCACTCCTTCCACTCTCCTTCTTACTACCCCCCTCTAATTCCTCATGTCTAAAGGTGCGATTTTCGCCTCCATACCGAACCATAACCTAACCTAACTTTAGGTCTCTTAATACTCCTTCATCCTGTAGGATTATTATAAAGAAGCCTCTTCGATGGTTTGTTATCATCTTTCCTTGCTAGATGTCCCACCGACGTGATAAGTTTAAAAAAAAGATCAAATATAGGGCAAATTCATTAGAGGACCCCTTCCAGGTAAAAGAAAACATTGAAACGTACATTTGAGTGGACACGAGGTTAAAATACTTGAAGACATTGACGCCTGTTACAGCATGGCTTTCTATAACAAGTAAGGCATTATGGTATTATCGTGCAGAAAAATTACATTAGCTTCCATATTCCATATTGTAATATACATCAACGTTTAATGCGCTGGTACACCGAAGATGGCAAATGACATACTTGACTTTCAAAACGCCACGAATGTGAGAGATCAACGCTGGACACTCGTATAATATATTATTTATATCGATTGGTCGTGAAGTATTGCCATATACGTAAGTCGTTTCATTCAGACACTTCTGACCCTTTCACAACAAATCAATAGGTAAACTATGGCGAAACTGCACGATTAAAAAATACTAAGAAACCTGCATTCCAGATGGCTTATACCAGACATATTGTATATATATCTACATAAATCATTATTTTGAGAAAGGGTAACAATTAAAACCTTCCGACAGGGTGAGATTTGATCATATTTTAACACAAAAATGGAGTTCTTCTGACGATTCTCCACTGAGAGCTGTAACCAAGCTATCTGTTTGACATTCATTGGAAGGAGGATGAGGTCACAACGGATTTATCAGAGGTAAGGGTTTAGTAGAAACGAGTGCTTAACTAATAGTATTAATTGTTTTTGTGTTTAATTCGTAGAACTCCATTTAAGTTACTTTTTTTAAAATTTAATGTAAATCAAATTTAATAATGTTGTTTTAAAAATTGAGATACAAGCCTGTCCTTTAAGCCAACGTTATGTGCGATTTACAAACATCTAAAAAAAATTGACAAGAACATCACTAGTGTCCAAAAAGAAATTACTGAAAGGGTCTCATAATTTCGATAAGAAAGGGAAAAGCCTTTACAAAATGAACAAATCTAAATAAAGATCACATAAATCCCTGCGATTGGCCAAAGACCTGTCGGTTAATCACTCCACGTATCCAGAGAGAATGGTTTAAAATATGAAGCTGGCCGCTTTAACGAGGTGGATGATAATCTCTCAAGTCAGACAGGCAGACAAGCAAATCATTCGAAAAGAAATATCCAGATAACCGAGCCACTTTCAGATGATACTAGCGAACCCAACCAAAGGAACATTCGCCGCCCAAAAGCGTAGGTAGCCAACGTGAATTACATGTAATGCAATCAATGTATATTGTGCAATGTAAATAACATGTTCATGTTTATAAACATGGTGAGTCAGGTTGCAGTTCCAACATTACCAACCTCGTTGTGCGGTTTGTTGCCTCGTCCCCTCCCGTGGAGTAGAGTTAATTAAAATTAAGCGAAGCGGCCGTGTTGGCAATATGCAACGTGCTCAGTAAACATCTGTAATTTGAGCGTTGCAGCATCATACGAAATATGACACTGTTTATTTAGCAGAAGCTTGAATACTACCCAAATAAACTAGTAGTATTGGTGACATCGATAGACAAGTTACCTAAGGTTTTAAAAAAGCATTTCAATGCAATGTACGTACGAGTATGTCCATTTCAGGCTATGCAAAGTTTAGGCAAGCTTTAGAATTTAGCAAGATCAGATTCAAATCTTTTCACAATAATACTTTTGTGAAATATCATCTCGGGGGCGTTTTGCAAAGCTGTAAAGTAACTTACAACTACATCTAAAAATACCTATTAAAAGATACTTTATGAAAAAAAACGATAATTGGTATTTACAGATGTTAAGACTGTAGAAATATTCAGACTGTGAGATAAACATTCAATATTAATAATAATAAGAAAAAAAAGTAAGAAACATAAAATTTGCACAAAATTTAGCGTCGAAATAAGTTTTGAACTCAATTTACAGATATGTCATGAATTTCTGGAGAACTGAGTTTTAGTTTCGGTTTGTTTGGTTTTTGTTAATTTACACAATTGTGAGGCGTTTTTTAGAACTACGTCATAATACTGCATAAACAATACACTAGACGTGCAAATAAATAAAAATTAGAGATGATAGTGTAAATAAAACACAGCGGACACTGAAAGAATAGAAAGGAAAACGTGGTAAAATTTTACAATTTAACGCCGGAGATAGGAAGAGAAATAATACAATTGATTCTGGTGACCTTATTACGTGTGAAACCGAAATGTTGTTTTAGGAGAAAAACCTGAAATAAGCGACAGTGGCAAATACAGAGAAAGAAGAACGGAGTAAATTGAATAACAAAAGCAAATGAAACTAATTAGGTACACGACATAAGTAACAGCTGGAACGAAAAATGAAACAAACAGAAGTAACAATATGGACACAATCATGCAGGACAATTTTTTGTATATGTTATTTCAGTTGCGGGTGATTATGATTATTCTAGTGACAAGCATTTATGGTTGTAAAATGTCTCACATTTCCTTGTTTGTTAGTTATTTGTTCTGTTATCTGTGTTCTGTATATTTACTACTAGAATCATACTTTCCATTAATTAAAAATAATATTGTAGTGTACCAACATATTTACCGTAATTCAGTATTTATTCCTTTTCTTTGGGATTCTAGAATTTAATATGAAATATAACTAACTTGCTTCATATTAATTGAACAATATTTATACCTACGTTATTATTATTACTATTAGAATGAAACGGACAGTTTATAAAGGTTATTTTGTGGTTTAAAACAAAGCATCGTTACATTTAGTCTAGATCGAAGTGACACTGCGCGGGACATAACTCACTTTCCAATCTAAAATCTTCAACCGATTAGCCCTTTACCTTATTTCTGACAAGAGAAGGGACATGAAAGTAACAATCGATTGTGATTGGGACATACCAAAACATTCACCTGGCTTCGGACTATCAGAAATACCAAATCCAGATATAGAACGTCACATTGTCAGAGTTTATTGCGTGATAAGCTGTCAAAATAAAACTGACAAATTTGGTGTTCAGTCGAAGAAATGTAAGCATATGGGGCAGATAACCACACAAAGCTTTGATTCAACTGATCGAGCCAGACGGGGCAAGTTTTTGCATGACAAATGCAAAATCGCAAGCGCTCAAATGTAATTTCGTAAATCTTGCAAATGGATACTTCACGACAGATGGCCCATAGTCTGGTAGTCACGATGCAAATCTTTGATTGGAAAGCACGTACAACTAACATTTATTATCTCCTTCAAATAAGCACTTTAAGCTATGGTTTAATATCTGTAATCGATCAAATTTGTTGCACGTATATCAATTTGATATAAGTGGCGTTACTGAAACTTGGTTTGATCAAATTCAGATAAAAGTAGAAAAGTTCTTAGTTGTTACTTTATTGTTATGCAAAGCGGAAATACCAGTCGTGTAAAAGTACGTTACATGAACATGATACAATTTGTGCAAATATAAATATGAGTGATATTAAGTAGCTCTCAAGCAAATGAACTTGGATCAGTCCGTGTGGCAAAGTCGTGCACGCAAAAAATCACGTTCACAAAATAGACCGAACGAAAATTGAAAGAGCGAAGAAGAAAAAAAGCTCTAGGAAGCGGGTCAAATATTATGATGCGGTAAGCGCTTTAAATAAAACAACCTACACATGGGAAAAGAAGTGGTGTGGGTGTCAATACAGATGAGGCAGACTAAACTTGTGAAAGAGATTCGGAGACATTTCACGGTTTAACAGAGACACGAGACGGGAAGGATGGGTGGATTACAAAACTGTTGCGATAGGCTAAATGGGGCGAGTTTCAAAACCTTGCGGAATTCTTTCAAATTCCTTTACTTCGTTCGGAAAGACGTGTCGCAAGTGTCGGAGGTGGAGTTGCTGTTTGAGTTTGGTTGTGTCAATTAGTGCGTTTGTCTCCCGCCAAGAAAGATTATTTAAAGTTTGAAGGAAGCTGGGGGCGTGGTAATTGTTTAATTTCCGTAATACTTGCTAGGAGAGGTGTGAGTTGCGTTAACATATCCTATTTTTATTTCATTGAAGCATTTCAATACAACAAGACCTAGCACGTTTTAAATATATATATTTTTAACAACCTATGTACAGCTTTGTTCTATATATTTAAAAATTATAAAAGATGCTTTGCTATCAAATGGACTCCTCCAAGGAAGGAGGCAGTACCTGACTCAAGTTAGGTAAATTTGCAGGAGAGCCATTTCAATGTTTAAAATCTTCTTCATGTTCTTAGGTGAGTGTTTTTATTTTTTTATTGAATATGTATTGATTAGTATTTTGCTTAATATGGCTCTATTTTATGACTCCCAGAATCTAATTAGGTAGAAAACTTAAGTTTTTGAGTTAGTGTTGCCTTCCTTGGAGCAGTCGAAATTATAAAAGAAAATATATGAAGCTCTACAAATTAACCTATTTAAATCAATTCCGATTGTAATGATACACAGAAAACGTACTTATATTTTGAGATAAAATAACAAATAAAAAAAAAACGTACACCACGAAAGAGTATTTACAAATAAATTGACATCATTCATAATGTAAAGCGTTTTTCGTCCTACTCGAAATCAATTGCCAGAGTTAAGAAGAAGGGCTTTCTCAAAAAACCAATTACACGTGTATAATGAAAAAGATGACGGCCTACATTTCAAGAAGACAAGCCGAAAGAACTCCAGATGAGTGAAAAGTCACATGAAACCCAACAAGTAATATCCCAAAATTTATACAACATGCAACACAGAAAAACGAATCAACTTATTTGAGAAAGACACTCGGCCACTGGGAGTCAATTTAAATTTCCCGTTTCTCAGTAATTAAAAATAATAATAAATAAAAAAAACCCGACCACAATCCCAGTCATACAAATATCCAATTTTACGGTGATTCCCCCTAAAAACAGAGGTAACAAAATGTATTTAGTATACAGTGGCAATTGTCGATTTACGGCGCTGAAAAAACCGATTAAATCCATCGCACGGAAAGATACGATAAAATTAACAATGCCAAAATAAAATAAAATCGGCTGTCACGAAATTGAAATTTTAGGAACAGCAAGCAGTACGAGGTAGATTTTTATAAGCAAAGAGTGAAGAATTAAGGTGAGAATTCTTCAACGGCTTCTGTAATATTCAATGGGCTGTGAATATTTATGTATTTTTAAATACAGCGCGCGGTATAATTAATGAGATTTTTTTACAGTAGCTACTGCAAATATTGTGGTTTGTGGTGAGAGAACGAAGTAAAAACAGATTTAAAGAAATGAAACACTGTACTTTGTGTACATCACTAAAATTTGTTATATGAAAACCGATTTTGGAACATTCAGTACTTACATAATTATTAATTGTTTTTGTGTTTACTTCGACAGAACTCCATTTATTCATTTTTTAAATTAAATTTAAATCAAATTTAATAATGTTATTTTTAAATTCTGTAAGTATTTTGGTTTTTAATTATTGTGACATTTTCGCACTGTGGTTATTCACTGCAGGCAGTTTGAAAATGGCCTTGAACGCCGAAACAGCAATACTCGCAGAACTTAATAACATTATTAAATTTTTCAAAAAAATTACATAATTACCCTGACGAAGAAGGTATTGCCGAAACCGGTTGGTACGGTGTTATAAATTGATGTGATACACTTACATAAAGCTACAGTTTCAAGTCTCATTTTATACAACATAAAACTAAGTTGCATAAAATAAAATACAATATTAATTATGAAGGAAGCTAAAAAAAATGTAATTTATGTAAAATTATCTGTCTGCGACATTGAATAAAAATATCCGCACCATTTCAAGGTCAGCCTTGGTTAAAAAGAAGCAGTTAGATAATTAAAATTAGTAATTTGGCAATGCACAAAATAATTAAATAATCACTATTCGAATTAAATCACGAACGGTGCCGAGTCACACAATGAACAAGATATCGCTTAATTTATAACAATAACGGTAATTGTAAATAAAGACATCGTAATGAAGTTGCCTTCAAAAATATAAGATTATTTAGCCAGTCGGGTATTAGCGAATGTGGGTAGAGGTGTTCATACAACCGAGAATCTGAATGTCTGACCTACTTTCGTTGTATCAGAACCAATCCGATATATCACTGGCCAATAAAAGTTATCATAAAGTCTATTACGAGAATAGTCAGAAAAAATAACGATCGAAATCTTGCTTTGATTCTTTCTCAAAAATTTTCAAAGAAACTTTTTTTGTGATTCCGCAAGGGATTGGGCGTAGGAAAGGATTTTTTATATTTTTTGCGTTTTATGTCTGGAGTTAATGGAGATAATGGGTCTTAACTTACACTCTTCGCTATATCCATAGCATATATCATCTCATACCCGATTGTTACTCGCCTAAAGTAATTGATATTTTTTTTATTAATTTCTAAATGATTTTGACATTCTAGAATATATTATGTAAGGTACAAATATTTAAAAACAAAATGCATTATAGAATATTTTCATAATCCTACTCACTCGGAGATCCTGTGCTGGGACGAACTAGGTTTTGGATAAAGGGACTTTTATGTTTGAACTTCAAGGTTTGGACTTTTATGGAGATATTTTAAAATAATATAGTCAGTTCTTTTCCTATTAATTCTAATTCCTTAGGCAAAGTTTTGCTGGACTAAATGCTGTTATTAACTGATTTCATTTGTTTGAAACTAGGTAGGAGTTTGTTGCATAACTTTACAGCTAAACATTCAGAGCTTATTTGTCCAAAGATAGTATTACACTTCGGTACATTTAGCTTCTATATTTGATTTTCTTTGGTATTATGAACACGTGAGGTGTTGGCCTCTTTAGATAGGATGAATCAGAAATTTTTTGGCATAATTTTTTAGCATTCTTGAAATGTCGAACTGTTTAAAGATTTCTGTTGTTGACGTCCTTATGGGGAACTGATTAAATCATCTGATCGTTTTATGTCTACCTGGGGTATCCCTGACTTTATCATCCATCTTCTTGCGTATCCATATATTGACACTCATGAGAGACCCTTCTTCGTCAATCTACTCCAAATATCTAAAATATCTAAGCTCCTCTTTCTGATGGACGCTTTACACGCTACTTATTTTCGTTCAGCTTTCATACAGGTCGTCTTTCCATATGGACTCGGTGAAGTTCTAATTTTGAAAGGTACCGATTTTCGTCCAGTTTGATGCGCGATATTTGACAGCTATCATTGTTTTACTTGGGTAACTATTATTTTAGGTGTTACGTGGAAATGTTGCGTGTTTATTTCGGAACATATTTAAAAAAATGTTTAAAAGACTAAACAGTGCTTATTAATGATTGTGACCACGTGTTTCTGTTAAAAAATACCTAGCTATTCAGATCTGGTCACCAAACACTATTAAAACCTAACAATTATTTTTATAAACAATAATTATTAGCCTGAAACACTCATCCAAATTGAAAAAACCTTCCGAGCAAAGATAAATGTCGCCGGCAGGACTCGAACTTGCACCCTTCTAATATCCGGTCAGATGCTATTAAAACCATTTGAAGCAAGGTTTCGATTCTGAATGGTAGTTCACCAGGGCGATACTGAGAATACCTACCAGTATAATACAGTACCTATATATAACAAGCTTGCGACAAAGGAAAGCGCACCAGACGACATTTTTTTATTACGACATTTCAATATCCGAGTAGGTACATACAATCTATTTACATTCCTGCACAAAGATTACCCACCCACATTTTTTCATAAAGACGTTAAACAATTTCTTTATAAGGCAAATTTATCATAATTTGACTATAAAATTAAATAACCAATCAAAAACATGCTAATTCCCCATGAATTTATCATTTTATGGCTTCTGATGAAAGTGTTGCCCGTAGTTTATAACCAACACCTCCCAGATTGCTACCTTCCCATCCCATACAAGGGAACGTCTAAAAAACCAGTCAAAATATCTCATCGTAATTATTTTTTAAGTAGTGTCAACACCATAATAAATTTGAATGTAATCAGAAATTCTTAACTTAACTATAAATCATATTTTAAAAATTGTTTGTTAGTTTCTGAAGCAACAATAACACTCAAACGGTGAGACTTTTTCTGCTTGGAAATTTCTAGGACAAAACAACTATTTTTATCCTGAGCTATGGAACTGTAAAATATCGATTTAACTGTAAAAAAGTAAGACAAATGTTTAATTAAATGTCATAATTTCAAAGAAAAAATGACTTCTTAAATGAATGTTGAATATCGAGGGAAACCGGTGAGTAAAAGTTATATATAATACATAGTAAACGAAGAAAAAAAACTGAACAGGTATGCATCCAAACAACAAAAAAAAACTAAAACAATGATTGCAAAAGAAGATGAAAAAAATGGTTACACAATAGTTTTAGGTATAATATCGGGGAAAACCAGAGAAAAATGGTATTATACAGGTTATATCAGGACGTACCGTACCCGATAAATTTTAACCAGTGATTCCTGAGATTATTTGGAGTAAAAAAAATCAGTAGATGTTGGACAGATATGGTCGGATCGTAGGGTTGGGCGGTTACTCTACTGGGGAGTTACCAGATTTTTTTTATTTGTTTTCATTTTGTTTAATTTAAAAAAAAAACAGTGCTGATACCAGCCCTGATGTATGGCAGTGAGGCATGGAACCGGCAGAGGAAGGATGAAAGTAGACAGAATGCTGTAGAAATGAGATCTCTGAGACGGATGTGTGGTAAAAGCATGCATGATCGTGTAAAGAATGCAAGGCTGATGTAAGCATAATGAGCAAGATTCAGAATAAGACGAATAAGCTTAGATGGTTCGGGCATATAGAGCGAATGAACGAAGAAAAGAGTATAAGGAAAATATATGACGAGAATGTGAATGGAAGAAGAAGCCGGGGACGTCCGAGGAAGACATGGCACGATCAAGTGAATCAAATACTCGAGTCGGGCCAAGTCAGAAGTCGGAATAACGAAAATGTATGAGACGTTGTACGAATGGGAATGAAGCAAGTGTATGCCAAGATCGAGTTGTTTGGCGATCCGTCCTCTCCGCCTACGCGGAAACGGCGTGATGGTTAGATAGTTAAATTAAAAAAAAAAAAAAAAACAAAAAGGGAGCATCAGCCTTGCATTCTTGGCGAATCTCAACATTTTACATAGTTTTACCACACATACGCCTCATGGATCTCATTTCCACAGCATTCGGTCTACTTTCATCCTTCCTCTGCCAGTTCCATTAGTCACTTCCAAACATCAGGGTTGGTATAAGAGAAAAAAATGTAAAATGGCCGATTGTTGGTTTGTGATTGTTCAATTTAAATGCATCGTGTCTGAGTGAGGCCGGAGGCTAAATGGGCATTAAACACATTAATGGAAACCATTGTTATGGCCGAAATAGACGTAGTGGACGAATACAGCAATTAATTTCAATTTGAGCCTGATGAAGCATTGCCTAATAAAGTGAGTAAGCTATGAAGAGCAAATGAAAGTTCTGGGAGGAAATTCAAAAATGGGAGATAAAAATGTACGTCTTTTGCGATCTTCCACCCTTAAATTTAAATCTTTTTAAAACACGTCATATACTCGTACAAGCGCCCCTAAGCTAATTTTTCACAAAAAACTGCGCTATATAAATGGTCCAAATATGATTAATATTGTGGAGAAACTACTTATTAAAGTAGAGAAAGCACCGAAAACTCTCAGACGGCAAACTCTGGCATCGTGAAATTGGCACAGATTTATCTTGTTGGAATTCGTAGTTGAACGGAACAAATTTTAACTTGGAAAAAACCTAACTTATTCTTATTAAAAGCTACGTTTTGACTTGTTTTTCACGGAGGAGAAACGTCAAATGTCAAATGTACGAAACGAAATGAACTATCGCGGCATTTGACGTCATTTTATTGTCCATAAAAGTGGGCGGGCACTATTTTATTGTATATAAAAGTAGGCGGGCACCTTCATTGACAATTTAGGATGTTCAACGATATAAGATGTTTGGAAACAGGGAAGCAGAGCGTTGCTCAACAAAACACTTAGCTGATCGGTGCCCCTTCTGGGAAGAACGGCCGTAAGTTATAGGTTAAATAAATTAGTTGAAAAGCACCCTTGATGTGATTTTCTCAGGAAAGTGGCGATATAGAAGTAATCCAATCATTATTATTATCATATTAAACATTTATTCTAGATCTATTCTTTAACCTAGTATCCCTTTCACGACTCTCAGCGTATGTATTTTTATTTTATGTTTCCTGTACTTTGTTATAGTTTATGTGTTTTCTTTTTTTATTTCTTATGTTCAAAATGATTATTTCCCATGCAAAAAAAATGTACTTTATGTAAAAGTCATTTGGGCGTTAAAATAAAAATAATATTTCTTGTTTCAAACGATTCAAAAGCATAAAAACCGGTTAATTGGTTAATATCACTCTTACATTATTAAAAACTTACCTATTCGTTTGTATCGTCTCGCTTCTGGATTGACAAGGCGCTACCGAAAGCTCGGCGATTCATTTAAAAATAATATTATGTCCGTTGCCTTGAACGTCGAACCACTGGTGTTATTATTATTATTTATGTATTCCTTATTCACTCGCACACCCCATAATTTCTTTATGTAATAAAGGGGGACGTGTGCCACTAGAGACTGTTATCCCTCAATGTTTAAGAAAATAACACTTCAACAATTAAATACACAATTAGATCATTCGTATTTTATGGCGGTTCGAGAGTACCATCGATTTATATTGGGTGTAACAGCGCGGGGACCGAATAATTCAACATACGTATATATCGGCACACTCTTTTAAAGTGATATAAAGCCATTAAAAGTATTAAAAAAATGCCTTAAAACCTAATAATCTAATTGACATTTTTTTAAATAAAAAAATTAACCGCCCTACCCATACGAACGTACTTGATACGACCGCTATATTATCGCTCAAATTCAACAAACCGTATCCCGTACGTTCAGGTACAAAAAACGCTATACCCGAAAGCCATAAAACATTCGTATACGTCAAGTTTATTCCTGCGTCATCTCGTTTAGTATTTCGAGGTCAGCCGAAGCTAACGGATGTGTTCGGGTATTTTCGTCTCTCCCACACAAGTTACGTCACTAGTCACACGTATTGTTATTGCGGAATCTAATGAAAAAAACGATGATTTTTTTACGTACTTTTTCAATAATAACCCAAAGGACGGACGGTTAAAGGTTAGATTAGGTTTTCAGGGGAGTTTTTCTTTTCGTACGTTTAATGACTTTATTAAAAAGTGTGCCGACTCATACGCGTTTTGAACCAAAAGCGCGTACCCGACAAACTAACCAGTGATTCCGGAGCGTAATTGAAGTAAAAAAATTAGAATTCAGCATGTTTGTTTCCGGTGACTTTGACACCTAAAAACATTTTGAAAAGCAAGTATTGGACAGTTAGGGTCGGGGTGGGGGGTTAGGCGGTTGCTAGGGTGAGTGACCGGTGACGACGAGTGATTAATTAAAAAAAAAATTCATCAGAGAAAAATTTCATTTATATTTTTTACTCCAAATATGCTCAAGAATTACTGGTTAAAGTTTGCTGGTGCGTGCTGTTACACCCTGTATTGAGCGTGGTCTCTAAAGGGGGAGAAAAGAGGTCATTGACAGATTTGTTTTTATGTATGATGACAAAAATAATCAAAATTACAATTGACTTTAATAAAATGAGTATCATAATTTACTTAACGAAACCTGCAGGCTTGGGCTAAATTATTATTAATAATAATATCAAATTATTATTATAATAATAGTAATAGTCCAAGTAATAGTCCCACCCCCCATAAATTATTCAGGCATCTTGTTTTTATAATATACCTAGCTCTACAACCCAGTATCGTTAACAACTAACTAACCATCACGCCGTTTCCCCGCAGGGGTAGGCAGAGAGGACGGACCGCCAAACAACTCGATCTTGGCATACACTTCTTGCTTCATTCACTTTCATGCAACGTCTCATACATTCTCTTCTGTTATTCCGACTTCTGACATGGCCCGACTCAAGTATTTGATTCACTTGATCGTGCCACGTCTTCCTTGGACGTCCCCGGCTTCTTCTTCCATTCACATTCGCGTCATATATTCTCCTTACACTCCTTTCTTCATTCATTCGCTCTACATGCCCAAACCATCTAAGCGTCCCTTTCTTAATCTTGCTCACTACGCTTACATGTGGAGTTATATTTCATGTTTGACATTTACATTACAACCATATTTCAAAGCTGCATAGCTCGTGATGAAAATGGTATAACGAGACAAAATCAGATGTTGTGACATAGAAATTATAGAGAAAATATCTGCAATATGCAATTGTGTGCAATATGAATATATTATTTCCTAATGAAAGCTGTTTCTTGTATTTAGCAAAGCCGTGTTGGTTAATATAAAAATAAATAAAAAAAACGTTAAAAAAATTATATTTTCATATGAAGCGGTAACTTGGTGATGCGACATTATAATTTTAAAAATAAAACAATAACTTTGTTTACATCACTTTTATTTTATACTTTTGCCGACCGAAACAAAGTACACACACTTCCCGGTCAGCAGGTACCTGCTGATCTCCCACCCTTGGCCCTCCACTCGCCTGTTTTTATCAATCTATAACACATGTGTATCTTAGTTTATAGTTTAGTTGTATACTGCCCTGAAGAAGCTACGGTAGTAGCGAAACCCGGTCGGCAAAAGTATAAAATAAAAATGACGTAAACAAAGTTATTGTTTTATTTTTTAGGTTAATAAAATTGTTTACAATAGTTTGAAAACGCAAGTTAAACGCTCAATCCTCTATAACCCAAGAGTATGGATATTATAGTTCCATGTTTATAACTCTAATTCCTGGAATAAAAATTGTTACATAATGATATCGAATATTATTACGGATGTTAAATAAGTTCTTGGATAAATAGTGTACCCATGACCAATCAATATTATGAAATTAATCAATATTATTAAATTTTAAGGCAATAATACGTTGTAATGCTAAAAACACTTTCCATAAACGTGCTACACAAAGAAATTATATTTATATAGCCCTCCATTGTTGTGATTGCCACAAAACAAGCACCGCCCATCCGTACAATGCGGGGTTATTAAATAACGTTTTAAAGGGACAAGAGCCATAAATTTTTAAAGAGGAGTATTGTTCGGATTTTATCTCTGGGGTACAAAACGAAGGACACGGGTTTCCGCAGGGTCGACAACAAAGACCACTTAAAAATATTAATAAGTTTACTTTTAATCGGTAGCCAAAGGACTACAATAACGATTTTTATAGAGTGGAATAAGTAGATAGGATATTAATATAATTTTATAAGAAAGAACAATAGACAATAAAGGCTTGACAAAGAAAATAATCGGATTTTTAATTTAAGATCATATGAAAACTAGATTCTTCATATTTACTGATGATAGATAGATTGTGTAATCAAATGGGGACTATGTTAGAACTAGATATTGACTTAATGATAGCTGTTTCGTTTGTAAATTGAAAACACTCAGACAAAAAAACACTTTAAAAATCTATAGTAGGTCTCGCTTTATTATTTGTTTAAGTATCTACCTATCGATGAAACTTTATTACGTCTGTGTTCACCCATTTTCTTATCTACGAAATAAGCGGATAATAGGTGAACCAGCCAATCGAATATGAACGTGATAAGATAATACGGATAAAAGCAATATAAAAATAGCTTTCTGATTAATAGAAATATGCAATGCGCATGTTTTTCTTGATATTTCCGAGTCCAAAAATAATGTCATAGTCGCGGGCATAAAATCAATACAGTTTATGGTCTTACATGGTGCCCCGAAGTCTAGCAACGCAAACAATGTAAGATAAAGAAATGTTTACTGTGCCAATATGAAAGATTCGTACATATTAGTAGTTATTTATTGCAACGCCTGAGAGAAATTTATAAAAAAAAAAATAATAAAAAAAAAATATATCTTTATTGTGATTAAATATACCTAAAATACAAAATAATATAATAACAGTTATAGTTGAAGATTCACATAACCCGCCTCACTAGGCTAGCCTGTGTTGAGGCAGTAATTTTTCAAATTATTTTATAGTTTAAAAATACCTATGAATATATACTTATATTAAGATATGCTTCGTATAAATATTTCTTATTTTGTTAAAAAAAACACGGGACGAAATAATAAAAGACAAAATTTCTGAAAATGTGACAGATCTGTAATTAAAATTAAGTATGGACCTGTATAATATTATCTGCCTGTAGATAAAATTAAAAACCTGTATATTTTAACGCGGCATCATGTTTATTGGTCAAATGCATTGTACATATACATGTTTGGTATTACAGATCTATGAACCGGTGAATGCAATTTGTTAGCTATAAGTAATAATAATAGATTGTCTAATAATAGTATAGTTAGTGAAAAGATAGAGTATTTGAAAAAAACATTTGTAGAGCTCCCTTGAGGTTATTTTTCTCAAAAATGGCGTTATACAAATCATCGAAATATTATTATTATTATTGGCAAGGTAAAGGGAACTTAAAATCATACCTACTTCCATTGAATCGATAAGTTGGTACATAGAATGTGACCATTGCAAACTGAGGGCAACTTCCAAATAATATTCGTTAATTTTGGTAAGGCTGACTGACCTATATGAAAATTATATTCCTGGAAACGTGAAGGACGGGTACTTGTAATTAAAATAAGGTAGGGAGTAATTGTACCTGTATTTCACGGAAGGATCCAATACAATTTGTACAGTATGTTAAAATGGAGAATCAATAAGACAGTACTTAGAATGCGAGCATTGAATCTCATGTTGTGAATTTTGAACAGCATCCAGGGATCCAGCTTTGGTTGGTGCTTACGGGGCGCGCCGAAAAAGAGCCATAAATAATTCAGGAATTTATCCCGTTTCGCCATGGCAACCGGCCCAGCATCGGGGATCGTGCGTCTCCATTTTAGCAACGGGTGATCAAGCAAAGAGAGCAAACTGGTTCCCAGAACAAAACAAAGGGAAGGCAGTAAAAAGAGCGAAACAAAAGCGAAACTTCAACAACAAACAAAAGAATTATTTGCACCCATAACTGTTGGCACTGAAAGGAGATAGAACTAGTACAAGATGTTGAGATGAGGGCGGACGGATTTAAAGAACATTATTTACTCGTATTTTCCAGCTTTATAATTCATAAACATAATACATATTTTCATTACTAGGAAACTTTCGGGCCTCATCCGAAAGACAAAAATCTTTAGGATACCATAAGAAAAATATTTTTTCTCTGAAGAAGCCAAAATTCTCTAACGGTGAGCTATGGCGACAAGAAATTTGCAAAGATTTGTTCTTCTCTTCAATTTGCATCACAAAATATAAAGCCTCAACATATTTGTTCAACGAGTCAGGACGCTTTAAAATATATACATATACATAAGCACAAGAATCTCAACTGACCACAACCGTCTAGAGCCAGTAATACTATAGTTGGGGGAAGGAGATAGCGGAGAGGAAGGTGAGGAAGTATCTGGATATTCAGATCTAGTCACCAAACACGGCAGAAGCCATTTCGAGCAACGTTTCGATTCTGAATGGTGGTCTTGCACCAGGGCGACACTGAAAGTATCTACCACGTGTGGCAATTATACTACATATTATTTTGAATTAAAAAATAGTGAAATAAAACAAATTAATCAAATAATATTTACTTGCGAACGCCGGGATTTGAACCCGCGACCTCCAGATTCTTAGTCGAGGATCGTAACCACTCAACCATGGAGGCCGTCGACTTTTTGTGTTCCATATTTTTAATCAGTACAAATTTAGGGCTAGTATGCATAAATATCATAAAGTTTTACTGCCAATGATTATTGATTAAATTCTGATATCTAATATTTCAACTAAATACGTAGTTTGTGATGAAACGACGGAACTAAAACAGGATATCAATCAAACAATAAAACAAAAGTAAACACCGATTGAATCAACCGTTGAGCAAGAAACGTACGAACCAAAAATACGCCATTTTAAAAAACGTCGAAGAAAGTAACTGAACTAACTGACGAATAATAATCATTGCAATAATTAATAGAGGAACATACTTTCTAGTTTTCTAATTAATTATTCGGACGCTGCGCATCTGTTGGCATAATGTCTGCGCTCCAAATTGCATTGTTCATCCCAGAAGAAGTTAGTTTCTTCATAAACGGTTTTACACTATTTAAACGACTCTAATTGCTGCTTCTAATGTCGGCCATTACTCTAATGAATCAATTTGAATTTGATAGTATGTAAGTAAACGATTTTTGATTTAAAATAATGATCGTGCAAAAATCTAACTCTTGCACGTGGGCACAAAGGGCATTTTCATGTTGATTACTTTTACTGTAGTGAATTCAACAACCACAACGGTTTACCCATATACTATAGTATAAATACCAGTTTAATTATCAAAGTTTCAATTTTTCAAAGTCCGCCTAAACGCCGGTCGGTTTTGAGGTTAGAATGTCAAATGTCAAAACAAGGATGAGAACTCCCGACCAGTATATATAATATTTTTTGCCAAAGTTAATTTTCATAGATAAATCAACTTACAAAGACCGCCAAAATGATCCAATGGCCGGTCGGTTTTGAGGTTAGAATATCAAATGTCAAAACAAGAATGAGCTTTACCGTACATAATATTATATTATATTCATAGTAAACTATAACTAAATATATGTAATAAAATTATGCACCTTTTAGAAAGATCAAAAATCAAAGAATAATAATAGCTATTTTTATAAACAATAATTATTAGCCTGAAACACTCATCCAAATTGAAAAAACCTTCCGATAAAAGATAAATGTCGCCGACAGGACTCGAACCTGCACCCTTCTGATTGCCGGTCAGATGCTCTACCGTTGAGCTACGTCGGCTTATCGCAAACCCGCCAAGATAATCAATATATACTAGTGTTTCATAGTGTTTTTTATTATATTTCACCTGTAAACAACCAACTTTATTAGTATGAGGAAGGCTTGTAACGGCTAAATCCCTCAATAGATGGCGTCAGTAAAACAATATATTTTTATATAGAACAATAATTTTACTATAGAGCTTAGTCACCCAAATTAAGTTTAAATATCGCTAAAACTAAAAAAAAATGCACAGTTAAAATACTAAACAAAACCGACAAATAAAAATATCCATACAAATCCAAAACAAAAATACGCGTGGCCGAGACAGGTGACGTCAAATGTTACCAACATAAAAGGTTGTTTCCATGAGATGGTTTTTTATTATCTTTTAAATAACGATTTATAAATGCTACATGTAATTATATATAATAAAACTTATATATTCAGAATCGGCGTTTGCTGATCTATATGAATATACATATTTATTTTAAGCCGGAATATTTTTCACTGGATTTCTTTTTCGTATCACAGATTTTGTAATTTTTTAAAAATAATTTGGTCACCATTAAAGCAGTTTATCATGGCCTCAAATTATCGACGCTTTTTCATTGGAAAAAATCAATATGGAAGAATAGATAGTTAGGGTGGGGGTGGGGTGAGTGAAAAATGGAAAACGTAAATACTTTAGTTTTGGATGATTGATTATAGGGAAATGTATTAGGGAGAAAGATGGTGAAATATGATCCGAAAGAGGGAAGACTGCAAGGCTGCAATCAATACACAGGGGACATGTCCTGAAATAATTTATGCAGTAGAATGGGGGACGATGATTTAGATGGGTAAATTAAAAAAAAAATTATATGCGAGCATGACGTGAAGATCTAGATATAAAAATAGTCTACGATAGGTGATAGAAATGTAGGAATGCGCAATAATAGTGTATTAATTACTTTGCTGATGGGTGTTTCTTTAAAATAAAATGTCTTTAAACTTAAGAAGGCCTTCATATAACAGTAAAAAGATGCAGGATGATAATAATGATGACAGTCATGACCGGTCAGTGGCAGAGTTGGTATCGCGTCTGGGTCCCACCCGTAAGTTCAATTCCTCGGATAGCTTAGTCCTCCATCACAACATAAGCAACATCATCCGCTTACTGTGATGGTAGTAGGAGATTTTCAAATATTGTCAGGTTATTCGTAACCCGGGAATGTTTGTATTTCTTAAAAATAATAATTTAAAGATTCAAATAAAGAGTCGGGTCATGTCAAGATTCTAAATAACGAGACGATGTATGAATGTGAATGAAGCAAACAAATTATTCCAAGACAGAGGTGTGTGGTGGTAGATAAATAATTAAACAGTATTGTTTCCATTAAAAGGTAGGTAAAGTAAGAAACATTAAATGCGAAGCAGAAACACTGAGTGAATTTTATTTTTAGGGCAGCAAAAACTCAAACTGTTAGCTCTGGCATCATGAAAATTGCGCAACATTTTAAATTTATAGGTCAACAAAAAGATTTTTCAGCGCAAAACATTATTTCCATCATGAGTTACGAAGCTTTGAAATATTTACTGTTAACAAATAAGACGAGACGCCATAATAATTTTTTTTTTAAAGAATGACAAATATTCCCTGGTTACGAATAACCTGACAATATTTGAATATCTTTTACCACCATCACAGTAGACGGAAGATGTTGCTTGTGTCGTGATGGGGGACTTAGCCAACAGAGAAATTAAACTCACGACGCCTGGGTGAGACGCAAACGCGATGCAAACTCAGCCACTGACCGGTCGTTGTTTCTAATAATTTATTTTTCAATTAAACTATTATATAGCTGAAAGATGGTGGTTGTTCATTATAAAAATAAAATAAATTCACTTAAATATATTATACAATTCAATTGTTCAATCAGGAAAAGAATATCGGAAAAGAGGGAAACTGTCTATTATTTTCACATTAAATATTATTGACTTAATTAATTATTTTGGTACCTATATAACTTAAAAAAACTTTATTTAATTTAATTTTGAAAATTTGATTTATTTGAAATGTGACAGAGTAACCACTAATTACGCATTTAAATCAACACCTTAATCTTGTAAAGATAAGATACACAAATCTAGCAAAAGACGGTGTCAATCACACAATCGTTTGCCTATGACTAAATAATGATTTCATAGTAATTCTTGAAAAAGGTGGGTGTCGCGAACACGAGGTTTTAAGTACAAGCCGGTATACAACAGGAAATCGTCCTTTGATGGAGATGACGTTGATAAATGACCTATCGAATGTAGCAAATTGGGGAGAACACACTACGTCAGTTTATAGACATGAACGTACCAGGGGTGTTAGTTGAAGTTTGCCGGTTTTACTCGTAGATGTCGGTAGAGATATGTATACATTTCTATGATTTGGCATCTATGTCATATTTTTCTATGGATAACCTTCAAAAATACACAAGTTACATTCTGCCAAAATAATAGTGTCATAGTTGGTTACCTCAGTGAATATCTCGTTTCGTTCCAAGTAAATCGCATTTGCGGTATTCGTTGCTTTTCTTATTTCTTATTTCGGTTGCTGGTAGAAATTTGTGGTGAACATGCTCCAGTGATTAGAACATTTGAGACATGGTTTCGTCAATTTAAAAGTGGAGATTTCGATTTAACAGACAATGAACATCCTAGTGCAACGAAAAAGTTCCAAGACGAGGAATTGCAGGCGTTATTGGATGGAGACCCAACCCAATCGCAACAACAATTGGCCCAAACACTTAATGTGACCCGAGGAGCAATTTGCCAACGTTTAAAAGCCATGGGAAAGATCCAAAAGTATGGAAAATGGGTACCACACCAAATGAACGAGAGACAAATCGAAAAAACCGCTAAACCGCCTCATACAGCTAAAGTAGTGAAGAACACTCTCAAAGCATTGAATTGGGAAATATTATCGCACCCGCCGTATTCCCCAGACCTTCCCCGTCCGACTATCACCTTTTCGCATCGATGGGACACTCACTCGCAGAGCAGCGCTTCGCCAATTCTGAAAAAGTCGAAAAGTGGCTCGTCGAATGGTTTGCCTCGAAAGAGAATTTTTTTTTTGGAATGGTATCCATGATTTGCCTCAAAGATGGGCAAAATGTATAGAATCTGATGGTCAATACTTTGAATAAAAAAAAATTGAGATTCCCTTGAGAATTAAGCGTTTTCTTTATTGAAAAAAACGGGCAAACTTCAACTAACACCCCTGGTAGGACCATTATTTATGTGGGAAATAATATTACTTACATAAAAATATTTGAAAGAAAAAATTTGGACAATAGTACACGCCAGGAGATATCCGTGTGCTTGTTTCACTAAGAAGGTGACAGGTTTTAGTGTTTTTGGTCGGTTCCATGAAAAATCAACGCATGTATGAATCGGCACAGTTTTTAAAAGTGATATAAAGTCGTTATAAGTATGAAAAAAAAATCTAGTCCGAAAATCTATTCTAAGGTAACCTAAATAATTTGTGTATTACACACATTATTTATGTATATACATATATTTAAATTATTAGTAAAGGTTGTCGGGGTAGTTTTTTGTTCATACTTTTAATGACTTTATATCACTTTTAAAAACTGTGTCGATTCATACTAGTGTTGATTTATCATGGAACCTACTAAAAACACTGCAACGGTGATCTCTGGCATAATGAAATTTGCACGGCTTTTATAGACGTATGTAATAAATGTACGCTCATTTTAAAAATATGCACAGCAGAAAATCTGTTATTTTTGTTGTTTGTTTTGAAGCAGCAAAAATATTCTAACGGTGAGCTCTAGTCACAAAATTTGCACATATGTATGAAGAAGATTATAAGTCAATGCAATTATTTTCATATCTCTACGCAATTTCAATCAAGAGCTATGGAGTCATGTAGAAGGTATGAGAAGCACACAACGTAATCTATCGTAATTGATTTTTTATTGCAAAATCGATCACTACTGTATAAGCAGTTGCTGCTTTTAATAAATTAATCAATTGGACACTTTTTTCCATTGTATCATTAAATTAAAATCTCTTATCTTTGGGTTTCCTTGAAACTTACCTCAATTGATAAATCTCAATAAATAGTCCAAAACTACGTTCACATAAAGTTATATTTTAGGGAATGTAAAAATAAATAAACAAAATGGGCAGGTACCAACTACTTCTTTATTCTGGCAATTTTGGCAAAACCGAGTTCCAAATTCAAATACGAAAAAGATTCCAGAAAGTATCACCTAATTCTTTATTCTGGTAAATTTGGCAAACGAGTTCCAAATTCAAATACGAAAAAGATTCCAGAAAGAAGCGTTCTCGGATAGGTTTAATTTAATTTGGAGTCATTTAAAAACGCAACATTTAAACAGCGCAACTAAATACATGAAGTTAAAATATAAGGAATATACTAATTCCAAATAAACAAACAAAATGTATACTTATAATTCAGTTCAAACAATATAAATACGGTAGCTCTCTTGGAGAGGCTCAATTTATTTCGGAGTCACTTTAAAAGGTAACCATTGAAGAAAATAATATTCACATAACCTAAATGAAAGATGAAACCGGACAAAAGGACAGAAAGTAAAAATATTTCAGTCGCATCTGGGACTCGAACCCAGGTCCTCTCTGCCTGCCTATCCGGGGCAACGCTCAACCGACTTAGCTAATTAGACAAGTTCAATTTGTGTCATCTTCATCGATATCATATCATGAACTTGTTGAACTGAAGTAGGTTGAGCGTTGCCCCGGATAGGCAGAGGACCTGGGTTCGAGTCCCAGATGCGACTGAAATATTTTTAGTTTCTGTCATTTTGTCCGGTTTCATCTTTCACTTAGGTTATGTGAATATTATTTTCTTCAATGTTTAAATATTACGATGAGGTTGTTAAATCTCAATAAAAATAATTAAAAACTAAAAAGTAACATTTATATAGTGTGCCTATGTAGAAATACTGAAAATAAAATAACTTCTTTATAAATAAAAAAAAAAAACAGAATGAAAACTTGAACGTAGAATCGGTTCTAAATTTCAGAAATATATTTATAATAATAGCGTATTTAGCGTACATAAAAAGTAAACGAACTTATGAGAAAAACAAACATAGTAATTGGTAGGCATCTATATCTTTACTCCGACAATTTTAACCGAGCTGTAAATTTCAGAGACATGAAAACGTTCTTCGACCGGCTCAATTTATTTTGGAGTCACTTTTAAAAGCAACATTTAAACAGCGTATCTGAGTACACAAACTAACGTTATAACGTCTATAATGGCTAACAAAAACAAAAACAAGTCTAAATTGATATTCTGACAATTTTGGCAACCGACTTCCAAATTCCAGAAAGAAGTTAACGCTTGGATAGGCACAATTTATTTCGGTTCCAGATTATTTTTAAAGTTAAAAAGATGCAGGAAGAATCTGAGTTCGGCGAAGACGCTCCACGTTTTGCCTTCGGACATTTTTTCAACACTTTTCCACGACGGTGTTGAAAACCATTTGTCATGTTTGTAGGTTATATCTTATGTTACAAGAAATAAATCAGAAACTTTAGGTTTTATAATGGCGAAAAAGAATATAATATTTATGACTACCTTCAATACTGTAATAGCCGGGGGGCAGTACGTTTGAAAAGAATTTATTGAAGACATAAATAATAAGAATAATTTCTTTATTATCAACATTTATATCGCTGTTACAAAAGGGTATATTATACGATAATCAATTTTAATCATTGGGTAGTATTTATGTAGGTAAATATAATTTAAACAGATTTATTCTAATATGGAGGTCATAAAATTAAGATATGGGTAATTTAATAAAATTCTTACAAATCCTTGAAGATATCAAAAATAATTGACAACTTTATATCCATCCAAATAGTTAGGCGATGATTTCACAGTAAAAATCCACAATTAGCACAAAAAATATTCGAAATTCGTTTATAGCTCACTATGTTATTTAAAAAGTCTTCGCACTTATCGGTTACAAAATCCATAAAGAAATAATAATTATTGTTCACAACCTTTAAAAAAGATAATACAAAAACGTAATAATAAAACGCAAAAATAATCACTGCGCAACCAAAACACGGCCATACGCTCTGCCGGCGTCAGGCGAACTAAACTAAATTTAAATTTCCAACCGACAACAAAAATATATCCTAGCAACAGCGGCGGGAAATGACTTGAAAAAATATTGCCTTCTCTATTCAACGCGCCGCGAAAACGCGGACAAAACTGAAACGGAAAATTCCACTACGCGGGTCGCGGATAGTTTCATACAACTAATAGAAGTTATCTCGCTTTTATTCGAAGCGTGACATTGAGACTGAAAGAGACGGACGACGCGTGCATAGCGTGCAAGCGAAAAGGCTGTACACTTTGTTTGCGAGGAAGAATGAGATGGGTAGAATGAAGTTAGCAATATACACGTTGCTTATCTCAGGTACGAAAAAAACTTTTTTTTTATTTGCCTTATCAGCTGTCGGGTACTACAAGAAACTAAACCTAACCTAAATAAGATGCAATAATAATATTATCTACCTGATAAAATGAAGAAGTATTTGAGTACTAAATTTATTTACCCATGTGAGTTATAAATAAGTTTACGAGATCATTTTGTGCACGGTGTTTAAAAAAAACATCGGGAGTCTTTTCCTGACCAATAACAGGCGCTAAAAAATAGCCAAGGCAACAATGGCGACCTTTTTAGTGACTCATTGGCTAGAAAAAGAAGAACGAGAACTTTTTTTTACCAACAATCTGATTAGAAAAAGACTAATAATTTACTATTTTCTTTATATCATAGTTATTGCATCTCAACGGTGGCGTGCATAGAGCTTTTATACGCGGTAGGCAGTAAAAAAACAGCGGATTAATTATTAAAAAATTACCACAGTGCAAGTTTTCGGCAAGAATGGCTAAGCAGCCTATAGCCGATGTTTCGCCGACTCGTTTTTGTGTAAATCGGCTCATATGTAGAACGAGCTACCGTCATCTGTCTTACCTCCTAGATTTAATCCGGGTCTCTTCAATTATTAACAAATCCCTTCCTACAGTCCCCTCCTTAATCCGCCTCACAACGTTGCCCAACCGGGTAGCGATATAAATAAACAGATACCATCATATATATTTTGAAAGAAAGCCAACGTGATATTATCCTTATGTATTAGTAAAATTGTTCTAATTGATAGATATAAGCACCAACAGATGACACTGATAGCTACATTTGCTAGCATTGCCGGAAAGCACCGCTTTTCAGACACTTATACACAAACGAGTCGTCCCTTTACACGCATTACGCACACATGTACATTTGAATGTATAGAATAGAGTCAACATTCGAATATGATATTACGTCATTTTGCATACTTAGTTTCTGCCTTTGCCACGTAATAGTAGTGCGGTCGGTGTGGCGCGCACGGCACGGCGATTCGTGTTTTTTGAAAGAGAAGATAGATTGCAATAATTTTGTGCATTTCAATATTATTTATATTTTCATACGAGTAAGGTGGAGTAGGCAGTGCTCATGTGCCTATATATGGACAGCACGCTCTGCATCTCAACTACAACAAGCTGAAAACCTGCTCGTTTCATATCTTGAAATTTGCACAATCTTTGTCTGAAATTTCAAGGTCAATACAACTATTTTCAACACGCAATATAAATTCCATCATGAACAGCGGATTTTTGAAAAATTCATTAAATAATTTAAAAAAAAAAAAAAAGGCTAAACGGCTTATTATTCAATTGTTTGAAAAAAAAATAGTCTCGGGTGATAAATCGGGTGACGCGGGGTATTAACTACTAGTTGTATAACTTGGTTATAAATGGGAACAGGACGAGCGGGAGAACACGGAATGCGAATACACAAGGCGGCAGCAGGATGCATTTAAAACCAGGTGCAAAATGTGAACCGAAATAACGCATCCGGAACCCAGTGCTGCGACACAATATTCTTATTAACCGGAGTCCACGCTTCTTGTTTTGACCAAAAGAGTTTTTTTTTTCATAACCCATAATCAGTATTCCATTAATTTTACATAATCTCATTATTGAAGGTACAAACATTATACATAATATTTTAATGTATTTATTGTTGTGTTTAGCTTGACTTTTGTTTTAGAATTCGTGCGGGTATAATTTGTTTATAGGATATATTTAAATATCATCACCCAACCTACTTACACCCCCTCTATTAAACATTTTTTAACGTATGTAATATTTTATTAAGTATGTCTACGTTATATTTATGACTATTAGTATTATCGTTTAAGGATACTTTTCTTCTACCCCTTTTCTATGTTGTACTTATTGTAAATTATCGTTATATACACCTTTGTGATAAAATTGCTAAATTATCCTGCTGGCAGTTTATTGGGATTTGTTTATAATGATAATAATAATTGGATGATCTGTTTAGCGCCGTTTTTGTGAAAAATCACCTCAAGGGAGCTGTGCAAATATTACATCATTTTATTTATCTAATTATGTACAAACAGATACAGAAAAACAAACATACTTAGCAGGTCGCTTCAGATGAACACAGTTTTATTAGAAAATTTAAATATAGAGATGATAGTTTTACAGTTGCTATTTTATCCTACCTTTCTATTGATGTTACATTTATTTGAAGATTGTTAGCACAAGAAGAGTTGGTATTTATTGAAATATTTATAATTTTTGAGACTGGAAAATATTTATAAAATGACCTTAAAAAGCGTAAGAAGATTTTAATAGATATTAACAGTTTTTATTTATTTTTACACTTTGATGAATAAAATATAAAAAATAATACTTGGCCAGTTTTTAGAGTTCAATTTTTTTTCATGAAATATCACCTCAAGGGCGGTTAATAAAGCAAAAAATAAAAACTGTTCCTTAAATTACCATATAAAAGTACACTTCACCACTATATTAATTAATAAATTTAATGGTTCAAAGCCAAGGATCGTAACGCTCTGCCACGGAGGTCGTCATGTGTGACATGACAGTAAACGTGAAATAAAATTACACCTTTCATGCTATTTTATCATTCTACATCAAATTAGATTAAAATTTTGTACCGTAGGAGTTATTTTATAATACTTCGCAAACCGGAACAGCGTTCCGGTTGAAACTAAGTATGGCACCGAATTAACAGGAACCTATCAAAAAGATGTGTCAAAAACAATGTGTTATTTTATTTTCTTCAAATATTATAATTATCGATCAAAGAATTCTATATCTTATTGTATTTGGTACAGTGATAATGATGTTATGTTATGCTGAAGCGAGGAGAAATAAGATAAGTTGTTACACGAGAAATAATGATTTTCTCAAGACAATCGAGGTTTATATAAAATCCCGTTGATTTTCAAATGTTTCTTGAGTTCCTGTGTTGTTTGGATACAGAATCTTTTGAATCAGCGATTGTCATGCAGCCGGTAGATAGGTACCGGTAGCTACAGTCCATTCATTCATAATCTCCAGTATTAATGTGATGAAAACGAAAATAGAGGAAGTTCAGGACAATCTGGCTGTTCCAGACAAAACAATTTCAAGTGATGTAACATAAATATAAAATCAATGTAAGATTGTTTGTCCTCGATGTTCTCGAAAATCACTGGACCGGGTTTCGTTGAAAATAGCACAGTTTGTTTTTATTAGTGCCAGAAAGGTTTATAAAGTAGTTTGAATGAAATCCAACATGTAAAAATGTTGCTATAACGTTTTAAAATTAGTATGAAAAACATTGAACCCGCCATGTTTTATTTAGATTAGCCCATAGAAATGACACTCTGGTTAGCCACAGATTGCATATTCAAAAGAAGGTTTTTTTTGGTAGAATATTTTCAAAATAGAAAACACGAGTTGGTACCTACTTAAGAACTTTATTATTTAGATAAATTTTGAAAAAATAAACGTTTGTAATGAAATAAAATATTCAAATGAATGTTTCTTTATTTGGAGATATTTACTTTCGTTGCCAAATCAATTATGGTACCCTAATGACAAGCAAGAATTCACAACTTCATAACTTTATTTAAAAAAAGGCCGGGTACACATCAGCTAGTAATAAGATAAAAGTTAATGTTGATTTTTCGCCAGAAGGTGTCTTCCAGAATAGAATGATGGAGGTGTTGGGATTTTAGGGCAGAACTTCCTGTATTGTTATAATATTGGGTATGGTATTTATAATGTCCCTTGGTTAAGTGGTGGTTACAAGCACGTAATTTAAAATCAGGTCTTAGTTAAAATTTAACTACCAGTCAAAGAAAACTTTTCAGGTCAACCAACCGGATAGGTTGAAATTTTACGAGCACAGTTTTATTCGTGGAATCAGGTTTATGTTTCGGCGATTTAAATAAAATTACTTACCCACACAAAACAAGTCCGAAAACGTAACAATATTAGGTAAATGAGATAACACGAAGAGGACGAACGATATGACATCAGCCGATTATTGATCGAATCATGCATTTGATAATTAAAAGAGTAAAAACACATTTTTTGTAAGGTTAAAATAAATAAAAAATTAGCAAACGCCGATTCAGAATATACAAATTTTATTATACATAAATATAAGTGAAAATTATAATTCCTAATTTAAGAACTATCTCATCAAAACGCACTGTTATGTTGGCACTATTGGAATCGGAACATCTGACGTCGCGGGTCTCGACCGCGCGTATTCTTGTTTTACATTTGAATAAAAAATCTATTTGTCGATTTTGTCTCGTACTTTAAATATGTATTTTATTAGTTTTGATGAAAGTTAAACATAATTTTGATGACTTAAAGCTCTATAATTGTTATTCAATATAAAATTTAAAAAAAAAATTAAATAATATTCTTGGGCAAACCAATTGTCAATACGGATATTATGATTACCATATGATAACGTTAGTATACAATTCTATTATTTATGTTTAGTTATGGTTTACTATGAATAGAACATAAAACTGTGTACGGTAACTATTAAATAAATTATTTTAATTATGAAAACTAACTTTAGAGAAAAAACGAAAAATACTGGCATTTAAGTTTGAACGTCGTTAATAAAAAAAATTATATATATAAAAAAATTGGATTGGAGTTCCTTATTGTGATTCAGTTAACCAAACACTCTTATCTTAACCCTTTTCCAATGCGTTTATTTTGTGTTACGTGTTGATCATATGAACGTGTGTCATACGAATTCATACGGCGAGATTCGTGATTATTTCTTATTCAACAGGATTGCTTTTGAAAGCATTTAATCCAAGACGTTTTTGATCAGTTTTGAGGTTAGAATATCAAGTGTCAAAATAAGGATGAGCTTTACCGAACATAATTTTATATTGTATTCATAGTAAACCATAATTAAACATAAGTAAGAAAATGATGTTCCCTTTAATAAACTCAAAGAATAACAATAGTATTGAGCATTAATATTATCATTAGCGACCTGCCAGGTAAGTATGTTTTTCTGTATCTGTTTGTATATAATTAGTTAAGAAATATTTGTACAGCGCCCTAGAGGTGATTTTTCAGAAAAACGGCGCTATACAAATCATCCAATTATTATTATTATAATATCCGTATTGATAATTGGTTTGCTCGTGAATACTCTAATTTATTTCACTAATAACAGCTTTTTTTAAATATTGAACAACAATTATAGAGCTTAAAGTCAGTCAAATTAAGTTTAAATGTTGCCAAAATAAAAAAAAAAATAAAAAAAATATTTAAAATAGTAATCCAAAAACAGAATGGGCACAAATGTTCCAAATGCAATGGTACCAACATAACAAGATGTTTTGATGAGATGATTTGTTATTTACTTTTAAATAACGATTTATAAATTCTACGTATAATTATATATTCAGAAACGGCGTTTGCTGATCTATATGAATATATATTTTTAAAGCCATCATATTTTTCACTGGAGTTCCTTATTCAATCAATCGTATTTTAACTCGGCACATAAAGTTTACCAGGGAACATAACATATTTTTATTGTTGCGGGACTATCGGTTGTATCAATTTCAGGGAAAACCCAAATAATCAAATCAACCGTGAAATGCTATATTTATGTGCATACGTAATGTAATTTATCGGTAGTCATACAAATCATAAAACAAGAAGAAGTTGTAGATGAAAGAAAGACAAACAAAATGAAGCAACCAAAATTTTACTAAGAAAAATGTCTTTAGAAATATCACATAAAATTTGTTTGAAATACTATTGTAACAAATTGGCAGAATGAATTATTTGATCGCGTATTGTTTGGAATTCTATAATAACCATCTGCTGTGGGATATAAAATAACGCAAACTGTGTGAAAGCATCGCCGATGAGCAATCATAATGCAGAATAATGCACTCAGTGATGAAACACCGACACATCATTGCAGAGCACTATAAAATGAAATTACGAACAACGAGTTTACTGTGAGAGAATGGACTGGATTCGAAAGGATAGTAAATCTAAATATTTGCATATAGTTTTCATGAGAAAATACACAAAAGTAAAAACGTTAAGTGTACTGTTGGATTCCGCTTATTGCATTCATTTACAGCGGATCGAATCCACAGGAGACAAGTGATTGTGATTATTATTCACGTAAAGATATAAATAGCGGAAACTTCAAAAGGATGTTCCATAGCTTACCTTAGGTCGACGGCAGGAACCAGTGCAGTCATTAAGTCTTTGCGAATTTCAGGAAGTGAATAAATCTTACCTGCAACAAAAGGGAAAATAAGATAAGTACAGGATCGAGAATAATGAGGAGATTTGTATGAGAGAGAAGTACAAGATCAAAAGAATGGTGACAGATTGAGTTAATTCATTGGGTCATGTTCAGATCTGGGTACATGGGCTGCAGTTTCTTTTATTCTAGACAAAGGCAACCACTTAAAAGGCGGACATTGTCATCCAAGTGCAGCTATTGGCCATCAACAAAAAACTTCTTTGTCTAAAATTGTCAAATAATTTGCAGTGAATTTAGGTTTTTTTAAACTCTAAAAATGAAGACAGATGGTAGATGAGCCTTTGTGGCTTAATATTGACAGAAAGAAGTCAAAAACTAAATCAACTAAGAACTTTTGGGGTAGTAAACCGTGTTGTGTTGGTCCTCAACCCCAAACTCCTCATCCATCTTGGTCACTAGTTCATTTCTGGGTTCATATCTGCCTTGATTATGGATACTGCAAGGATGTTGGAAACGATAACTCAAGAAAGGTGAGGAAGTGTAATACTTATAACTTATTACCCCAAAAGACAAAAAAAATACATCGGCAACGAGAATTTTAACTCATATCTACAAAGAGACCCTTCTTTCTTTCATATATCCTGAATAGGAAACAGAGTCAGGGTATAACTCCTAAAGGTATAACTTGTACAATGTTCTTGGTACACCGTTCCTCACTGTTCATGAGAAAAGTGGCTCCGCTCGGAGGCAATAATGTTCAGTGGTTATTTGTTGCAGCCGATATTAAAAAGGCATTAATCAAAAATGTAACTGGCGCATGAGCAACTAACTCACTGACCACCAACAGCAACTACGCATACACAGTCGGCAGCGACATATAGCCCACTTTTAATGTGCAAGCGTTCCGTCTGGCGATGGAAAATATTCTAACACTGTGGGCCGGTAATCTACGTAAATCTGAAATACTCATCTTCGTGTTAATTTAAAAGTCTGACCGTCTTACTCATAATCGCGGCATAAATAGTATATGTATGCGCATAAGGTCGGAATAGCGAAAAACGTTACTTATAATTGTGGTGCGTTCGTATACCGGCAGCACACGGGGGTAAAGTAGCTGTCAGATTTATACCGACCGGCCCCCTAGCATAGCATCGAAATAGCAGATTTTGTTGACGTTTTACCGCGATATTTGACAAATATCGATCTGTTAATTCTACTTTGCGCAAGGAAAATAAAAAGGACGTGGTAATATTCATTTGCAGCACTATCGAGGAGAGATTTTAAATCAAATGCTATAGGGTCCTATTGCTTGCATAGCCATACCAACGCTATAAAGGCGCAACGAGGATTCATTATATCTTATGATAATGCGTTCAGATTTCATATGAGATATAGTATAATAAACTCAGGACAGTTTCGGAGCATCAGCTCAGTATTGATGAGCTCCGGGTTTTTTTAAGCGCCGCATGTAAATTTTCTTCGATTTGATATACGGGTGCCAAAGTATGATTGTAAGAGCACTGACACTGACGGTGGCAATCAAATGTCTGTGACTTGCATAGGGCACATGGAGCAGAATACAGGATACATTGGAAGGCCTTAAAAACAGTACAATACAGTTAAACCGAAATATCTTCTATGATGTTGAAGATCTGAATGTATTAAGCAGCAAAAGCTATTGAACCGTGAAGTCAGGCGTCATGAAATTTGCATTGCTTAATTACTTTACTGACTGGAATTTCGAATTCAATGCAACATTTTTTTAGTTAGCAACGTAATTTCCATCATGAGTTTTATTATTTTAAAACGTGGGTATATTAAAAAAAATACTAATAATAAAATAAGAAAAGACGCCATTTCGATTGATCTATACTTTTTAAATGCCAATAAAGAAAAAAGATATTGAAAAAAAAATGATTGAATTTGAGCGAACTCGCGTAGGAATTATAAATTCATAAACGTGCGTAGTTATATCTGGCGTAGGCTCACGTGCTCTTCAATGAATTGAAATGAATATTCACTTTGTGGATTACCGCATCCCAAAGTTTGAGCATTCTCGGATAGGCGCAGAAAATAAAAATATGCGAGAGTTTACGACCATTAATTCTGGTTTCTGAAATTGCGCTTTGTGCTTCGGGTGCTAAGCATAAAAGTTGAATGCATGCGAAGATTGCTCGTACGGCCTTCTTCATCTCAACACGCCGGTAAATAAGTTAAACTCTCGGCTCTGAGCGTTGTATAACAATAAAGCAATTTGGATTAAGCGAACAACAGTAAAATTTGCTGAATCTGAGATCACCTTTGAATGTCTTATTTAATTTTATTATACATAGACGATTTGAAGTAGAATATATAGGGAATGGTGTTAATGAAGATGATGTGTTGTAGTAAATAAAAAATTAAAATAAAAAAACGATATTAATTAAGTGTATAAAAGAGGTTCACATAGTGAGCCTTGAGGAACTCTCGAATGTAGAATGGTATTCACCAGATCAGAGATGACCTTTGATTGTTTTATTTAATTTTATTACGGAGAGGAAATTTGGAGATGAATGTGCAGAAAATGGTGTTAATTAAGGTGATGTGTCGTGAGGAAGTAGAAAAGAGATTAATTGATGAAAAAAGAGGTTTATGTATGGAACCTTTAGGAACTCCCAGGACCCAATATGTGATCCGTAGAATGAAGGCCTACCATAATCATAGAAATAGTGGCTTTCATGATTGCGCACAATATTACCTATGAACGGAAATAGTTAAAATACACTGTCCCTATAAAACCACAATGTACAGACTTTGTTATAGCCAGTCTTTCTGTCCGTGTAACTGAAGGGTATGCGGGAAGATGGCATGATGGACAATATGTCAGGTAGTTATAACTTTAAAACTATGTATTTGACATGATAGCTTAAGGCATTCATCATCGCATTATCATTTCAAAGATTTTTTAGAAAAATGTACATACAATTGACGTCAATGTAAGTCGTTACAAAACTTTCAAGACATTCAAAAAATTAAAAGATTTAAAAGTCTCTTGACAAACTGAAGCTAGACCACGTCTGAAAAGTGTGGTTTTAATTAGACTATTGTATTCTATTGCGGAAATGATTTTCAGAAAGGTGGAGTATAAGATAAATAGCTAACGTCTGTCAGAAAAATACGAGAAAATTCTTTAATAAAAATATTGTGAGCGTAAAACATATAATGGATTACATAATAAGCAAAGCTTTACGAACGCAAATAAAGGATGTATTTGTTTATCCGGAACAAGGAAGTAGGCACACATATTACGTGGGCTTAAGAGATTCTACATGAGGTTACTGATAAATATATTTAGACCTTTAGTTATATTGACATCAATGGTGAATGCTTAGATATGACACAAGAGATTACCAATTGATATTAAATCTACCGCCCATTATGTTATTATTATTTCATGTAATTATCTACCTGCAGCATGTAATAGAAAAGCGGAAGTGTTGCCGCAACACAAAAGAAAAGCTATGTAAAAGCTCTTATGAAGTTTTCAATACATAAACTCGTAGAGGCAACAAGCCAATATGAACCGATGCTGATTATTTATGGATTATTGAGAGGGCACTTTCATAAGTGCTATTTAAGATACGTACCACCGTACATTGAACATATCGATCTGCTACTGACAGAGCATAAAATGTTGGACGTAATGACAGACAGAATTATAAACTATGATTGCACACGGAAACGGGAATCAAGCATCGAAGACCGGCGAAAGACTTTTCATCGTTTGCAATTTATAAGTCATTCGCTTCTTTTCTATCTTCATATGGAAAAATAAATGTCGATTAGATGGTAAGCAGTGGATAAAATATTTATAGAGAAAGCCGATTCCTGAAAACGCATTTTCAATAGCTAAACTCTCTGCGGTTGAATCCGGGATTGAAAAAGCCCGTCCATGGTTTACGTTGACAATTTTGATTGGGTCTGTTGATTATAATTCAATCGTCGTCTCCATTCTCCATTCTCCATTAGACAATTGGCCATTTATCATAATATATCGTATGCTCAGCTAATACTGTCCTATTATAATTATCTAGCAATACAATAGCATGCATTTTTTGTTTCACTGATTCCACTAAAGCCCATGTTCCACAAAACGTAGGTAAAATTTGAGCCAGAAAAAATATAAATAATTTAATTAATTGACTTTATATATATGGTTAAATTTTATAGGGTCATTACAAAGCTATAACTTCAGACTATAATAAAAAGACAGTAAAAATATATATAGCTATTAACATAGGGTTAACGAGGTTAATAAAATAAATGAAAACCTGGTATTTACAGACAGGAGGGTTGTGAAAGAATTCAGATTTCCGGTGAAAGATGGTGAAATGAATGGAATGAAATTAAAATAATTGATTTAAATTTAACCACAGTAAAAACAAAATAATTATCATAGATTTTAAGCAGGTATACGATGGGCCAACTTTGGTATAAGGGGTTTTTCTATATTATTTCTTTATGGGTAGTAAGAAGATACAAGAAGAGGGAAGAAGAGGCTAAAATAGTCAAAAAGATTCAAGACGAAAAAAGAAGAGGCAAGAAGAGACCAGAATAGACAATAAGATGGGAATAATGCTTATTCCATCATCATTCCTCTCTGTCCTACATTGCAATATTGGCTGAAAGTTGGCTGTATACGGGTCGATTAAACTCCAACCTGCTTCTCATCCTCAGAGCACGTGTTCCAAGTCCTAACAAAACAGTGCCTCCTGGCGCACACGTCGCACCGGGACGGAAGTGCTCCTGGCTGGGGTGGTACATTCGTATCGTATTATTGGTTTATGGAAATGAGAATTTGAATCCTATTTTATAATACATATTATTATATCAATTTTATAACCATAACGATACCTATTGGTATGATTATTATGCAATAAAAACAGCGAAGCAATAAAAACTCCACGTTCATGGCCTATATTATGCCATCCTTGATGTAATCCGGTCTTCGGGTTCCACTCGGGAAGGCACCACCACACTGGGTGAAATGGCACCTACTTTGATGTGATTCGACAAAAATAGTCAACTATTTAAAATAATAAAGTAACAAAACAGTTCTTGAATGAATTTCCGTAAATACATATATAATAATATTATTTTTTTTTGTAGAACTCATTTTTTTTCCTCATAGCACCAACCAGTCAATCAAACAAACACATATACATAAATGTTTACTCTATATTACTTGTTTTTCTCATATCTTCATAAGTACGTTCATAAGTTTTTGTTTTGTACTATTCTTCACATCTCTTTATAGTTAATTATTATAGTTTTTTCTAGATATATTAGATTACCATACTATGTCAATACTACCTTTTTTCCCTTCTATTATTGTATAATGGCACATAATATGAACTAAACTTGTCAATTTGACTGTCGTAAAACGGGATTTGTTCCTAGTTGGGCAGTCAAAGCTTTCTTATATTTTATTATTTAATAATGTGTGTGTTTAAAATAAAAAAAAATTCGTAGCTCCCGTTTCCTTTGAATGCATGCAGGAATATTCATTGCTAATAATACCTACGTCCGAAAAATGGGCAAACTTTAAAAGTCCTTCGCCTTTGGTGGCTCGTGAATGAACCACTCTCTTTAAAAACTTATACTCATAAATCAGGTTTTTCAGGACAGTGTTTACATGGTGTGCCCCGACAAATAAATTCATCCACATTCGAAGCATGTAATATTTTTTGTTCGTCTTTCCACGTGAAAATTGATGCAATTATCTTAATAAAGTAAGACAACTTTCAACCCACCTCTCATAAAACAAATAAAAATAAAAGCATCGTTGCCATGCAGTTCTTGGTGTGTTGTGACCACTTTAATGATGCCTTTCTACTTTCAAAGATTCTGATAATTATTTTGCTTCCAGAAATCTAACCCCCTCAACCTATCGAGGTTACCCAGAACCTTGTCCATGAAGCGCTATTTTGGAATGCCTAAAGGTCTGATACCAGACCCGCTCGGCATGTATGATTGATCCAAGCTAGTGGACTGGCTCTTACGCTGCTGTTTATGGATTATCCTAAGGACTAAAACTAGAATATATGATAACCGCTGTTACATTCACATCCAGTGAAGTCACAGCCGCTATGCAAATGGAAATAAAATAAGCATTGATCTATAATGTAGATCAATGAAAATAAGGACTCTGGTTTGTGTAAATATGGACCAGTTTAAAACACGAAGCACATTTTTGAAGAATGTCCACTCTACCAGTTCCCCAGAGACACACCGATGAAGCATAATACGACCCCGGATGCCATTGAATGAACAAACAAACTCAATATCCCTATGTACTATCAACTACCCAATCATACGACTTCCATAAGAAAAATAATACGACTTATTGCTGATGTTTTAGAAAAGGAAATTGTTGAAAACCACCATTCTTTTATGAATGCATGTGTCGCTATTGCCCCGTGCTTCTCACATGCAAATGCCGGCGGGTGCAATACTCAGAGAGTAAAATTGCATTGTTTCGAAGATTGCACTTTTCTTAACTGAGGTCAGGCCAACTATCAGACCATCCAACAGCAGAGCGCCGAACTTCGTGATGATGCATCGCAGAACAACGGGAGAGAGCCGGAGAGTGAATTAAGGAGATAATGTTTGATTCAAAGTTCACACGTTTGATTAATGGATCGCTTTCTATGTCCATGGGATTTTGGAGAGGTTTATCAAGTGCATGAGGTCTGTTATGACTGGGAAGCTGGGAACACCGATGATTATTCACGATAATATTGAATGCAATTTGAAGATAGTTTTACAATGACGAAAATCTTTTATAACAATGCAATCAAAGAGGTGAAAATTGAATAAATAAAAATAATAATTGATAAATTTTAATAATTCGTATTCCGTAATTTTTAGAAAGAAAACCAAGAGAACTAGAGACTATCAAGAGGAGAGGGAGAATATATTTTTTGAAATCCTTTCATAATGTCAATGTTTAGTAGGGCATTAACTTTATGCCTTTATAAAATGGTTTGAAATAAATTCTAATAATAAAAAAATATTAAAGCAAAAGGCAGTCACCCCCCGTACAAAGTTTATTCATGTTTCTACGTTCAAAAGCCAATAATCAGCTAAAAAATATCATCCGTGTCGAAGTGCAAATCAGAAAAAAGCCAAATTTAAACCAGATGACAAACAGAAGTTTTTAAAACAAAAGTGGACGGTAGCATTTTTGCCAAAAAAAAAACAAAGCCATCCGAAAGGAGGCATTCAGATAAACTTTTCAAGTATGATACAAAGAAAGGGTCACTGGGTTCCCTGAGTAATGAGGAAAGTTCGCAAAGTTCACGCGTAAATCTTTTCTTCTGCGCTTTTGGTGGCCGTAAAAGAAAGTTTAAAAAAATGTATAAACGTCAACAGAAATTATACCACAAATCAAAAATTCCTTAACCTCATTAAATTACAACCAAAACTGAGTGAGCTGGTACTGAAATATAAATTGAATTCAAAATATCTGAGCTATTAAGCTAAAAAATCATGTTTGAGTGAAGTCTAAAACAGCAAAAAACGGTGAGCTCTGGCGAGTTGAAATTTGAACAGCGCTTACTGGACGGAATTTTTGGGACAACAATGCTATTTTCAGCTTGCTACAATAATTCCATAATGAGCTATAGAGCTTTAAAAATCCCATTTAAATGCTCGAAATAAGTCAAAATATTTTGAAAAAATGAGTTTATACCCTTGACGAAGCTGGGTAGTACTCGTACAGCTAGTAATACAATCTCACAGTTTGCTATGTAAAATTACCCATGTAGTGTAGTTAACGGTCTGCGTGATGCACAAAAGCGCATATTCCTTTGCCGTGATCAAAAGCAAATCATGGCCCGGCCGGGCTGTAAATCAGATATCGCGCCCGGTTGACACGACCATAAACTGAGCCCAGAAGAGGCAATAAGTTGGAAGGGGAGGAGCCGAGGAAGGGAGTATGATCCATGGCCTGATCGCGGGAGGAGATTGCGATCAATTTTGAATGGTGAGCTTATTCAACATCACGTTGAGATGAAAAAGGGACGGTAGACAAGAATACACCACTTATTTTTCTCGTATAGCAAATTTTAAAGGATTTTTGCATAAAAATAGGTACTAGGTGAGAAGGTGAGATGAATATTGAGGAGGCAGTGGCAAGGACAGTGATAATTGGCAACTAAATCGTTGAATTTCTTTTTTTGGAAGGTAGTAAGTTACCGTTAAGTAGCAAATTAGATAATTGGGTTAGAATTTTTTCTATTTCTTCAGGGTGCATGCGCATAATTGTAGTTAGGTGGGGGCTATTTTCGCGATTTTTTAAAATTATTATTATTATATTTTTTTAAATTTAATGTAAATCAAATTTAATAATATTAAGTTCTGCGAGTATTTTTAGTTGTTATTATTCTGACAGCTGTTTCAGAGTTTAAGGCCATTTTCAAACTGTTTGAAAATGGCCTTAAACGCCGAAACAGCTGTCACAATAATAACAACTAAAAATACTTGCAGAACTTAACAATAACATTATAAATTTGATTTACATTAAATTTAAAAAAAAATTTAAATGGAGTTCTACGAATTAAACACAAAAACAATTAATAATATTTTCGCGATATTTTGAACACGCGCACAACCAAATTTTACTACAAATACAAGAGTTTTCTAAAACACTTACTTAAAATTCTAACCTTCCAAAAAAATACAATGTAAAGAAACAATAAATAAAAATAAATAAAATAAAATTGCACGTGTGGACGGCACTTGCCAATTTTCTCAGGACAGGGATTTAGTTACCACTAACACTGTTCTTGCTACTGGCTACATGTAACCTACGGATTAGGGATAAAAAGATTTATGGCTGATTCCAGACTATTTTGATCCCTAAGTTATCGATAATTGATGAACTCTAAAGGATCTATAGTATCGCATAGATAAACTTGATCATTGAGATGAATGACGCAACTAACTACTATTGTTTGATACTTGCAAGTGCGCAGAAGCAAGTTTGAAGTAAAGATTAAATCACGAAGTGGTCTGAAATCTGTCCATCAGAATAAGTATAAACATATTTAAAAATCATAGATATAGGGGGTTTAACATGTTAAATTTGAAAAAACCTAATTTCAGAAGTAGCAAAAATTGTACTTACTTAACTATATTCTTCCATTGTACAAATTCTCTCTTCGTCTAACTAACTAATAATAATAATAGTTGGATGACTTGTATAGCGCCGTTTTTGCAAAAAATCACCTCAAGGGCGCTGTACAAATATTTCTTAACTAATTATGTACAGACAGATACAGAAAAACACCTGGTGGCAGGTCGCTTCAGATGAACACAGTTTTAGAAAAATTTAATTATAGAGATGATAGTTTTACATGGTTATTTGTTTCTCCTTTTCTATTGATGTTACATTTATTAGATGATCGGTGGCACAAGAAGAGTTGGTATTTATTGAGATACTTATAATTTTAAGGACTGGAAAGTATTCATAAAATGAATTTTAGGACTCAAAAATATCTATTAACTAACCATCACACCGTTTCACTGCAGGGGTAGGCAGAGAGGACGGACCGCCAAATATCTCGATCTTGGCATACACTTCTTGCTTCATTCACTTTCATACAACGTCTCATACATTCTCTTCTGTTATTCCGACTTCTGACATGGCCCGACTGAAGTATTTGATTCACTTGATCGTGCCACGTCTTCCTTGGACGTCCCCGGCTTCTACTTCCATTCACATTCGCGTCATATATTCTCCTTACACTCGTCGTCGAAGTTTCAATTTGTTTAATTCTCGATAGATAAAATTCAAGAGGAAGAAACCAAAATAAGGGGGGAAAGGGGGCGAGCTAGGCGTGCGGCCAATTTAAGTAAAACAGCAAATAAATAAAAACGACTTGTTTACAAAAATCGAATATTTTGTTAGAATATTTAGTTTGACTCTTTCATAAATGTTTTATAATTTGCTTACAGCAAGCAAAATCACACGAAATAAACGTGAACGGCGGTGTACTAGGCTAGTTCCAAAATGGGTATCACGTGACCTTTGTTTCCAGCCGTCGAAATGGTACGTTAAGGGAAATCTATTAATTAATTGTTTTTGTGTTTAATTCGTAGACAAAAGAAGAAAAAGAGTCTATTAATTCTAACGACAGCGGTTTGAATTCCACAAAATCTGTAAATATCAGAATTCGCTCATGTTTAATTATTTGCGTGAACCGTAGTGTTATGGTAATTCTGAGTTTATTTTCAGCAATATTGTTGATGAAATAAGCTGGACATTTCGAAAGGGCTATACTTCACTGGACATCGTCCACAATTATTGCAAGTAAAAAAAACGCTGTTTTGATAGAACATGTACAGTTGTAAAACTCCTATTGACATAGTGGACTGATACCAAGATATTTTCCGACAAGGTGAGTACTAAATACAATAACAAAAACAAAAGATTCCAAAGATGTCTTCCACGAATTAAAGAAAGCCAACAGAGAGACACGAATCGCTATCACGACGTCGTTAGGCCGTCTATATTATTTATTGGCTGAGAGGATTCACACGAAGGACTGATGTACAATGACGATTACAAGCCAGCCTCGGAGGCTGTGACTATTGGAGATGACGGTTCTAGCTGATCCAATGATGTGCCAGAAACGTTATTTTCAAGGGATACTCCGGGTAATATATCATGTTTTAATAAAGAGAGGAGTGTAAGGAGAATATATGACGCGAATGTGAATGGAAGAAGCAGGGGACGCCCGAGGAAGACATGGCACGATCAAGTGAATCAAATACTCGAGTCAGGCCATGTCAGAAGTCGGAATAACAGAAGAGAATTTATGAGGCGTTGTATGAATGTGAATGAAGCAAGAAGTGTATGCCAAGATCGAGTTGTTTGGAGATCCGTCCTCTCTGCCTACCCCTACGGAGAAACGGCTTGATGGTTAGTTAGTTAGTTAGTTACTCCGGGTGGCTGGTGCAATGCTTCACTGGGAAGAGTGTCGGAAACAGGAAACAGCTCTGCATTTCCTTGGAGGGATTCTGCTTTTGAAACTTTTAACACTTTACTAATTACCCGTGTAAAATTAACGTTGATAAATTGTTCGTAGTATTTTTTGAGGTGCGGAAAATAAATTAGAAATTAGAACATGAAAATCGATAGAAAATATGTATTTACGTTAGGGTAGAAGAGCTGCATTCTCAACTTGTGATGAATAGCTCGAATTAATATATCATGTTCTAATAAACCATAAATTACGTAAAGCTTTCACGGGAATTTGATCAGCAGTGAGGAGGGGCCGTTAAAATACGTAATTTATTAAAATCGTACACCATTAAAACACCATATAATAATAATAATAAAAACATTTATTTGTCAATAACTGTGAGAATAACTTTTTTTAAACCACTGTTTTTACATATGAATAATCCTGTTTAAAACAGTGGTTAAAACAAAATTATTCTTATTTGTTACATAAAGTTATTTTATTTTTACATTATTATATAATTTTAGAAATTGACAAAAAGGTCACTGCTCAGGTATACATTCTGGAGCCAGGAGTGCAGTTGATTTTCAGAAGTGTCTCTAGAAATTATAGGAAGTTACAGTTACATATCCTTAAACAAAATCTCTACACTTAAATTTAAATCTAAAAATACGATAATTTAAAAAAACCATAATAATACAAAATCACTAACACAAGTATCCATTTCATTATTTATCAATGATGCTGGGCGGCTCACTGTGCAGTCAGCAAGCATTCGCTGCAGAACTCCTTGAAGCACTGCAGCGATTTCGACCTTCGAATAGACAGTGGTATTTAATTGCAAAGTTTTTGTTTAGGAATTGCTGTAACTACCCTAAAATACAGCTGTTGGATGTCTGGGGAGAACGAGTAAATGTTTATATATATTTAATTCTGATTAAAAACACATTGGTGGCCTTTGTCACTGACTGCCACATCTATATAGCGCCCTTGAGATGATTTTTTCACAAAAACGGCGCTATACAAATCATTCAATTATTATTATGATTATTAAATACGATCTACCTCGAATGCACCGAAGCAAGCCCTGACCTAAAAAATAAACATAAACATAGGGCGAGGATTTTTTTAACCTTCCCCTCCCATCTAGACATTTTTAATGTTGGTTTCAAAGCTCAGGAGCACACCGGCCGTTCCCCTCCTAACTCTACACAGCCGGTGGTTGTCTGGCGCGATACAATGGGAGATGAGAAACGATTGCTCTGGAGTAGTAAACAGTAGATAGAGACAGCACACAGCATCTGAGAGATGCTCTCACAGACCACAGAGAGGCACGAGCAGAGAGAGTGGATTTCACGAGATGATTCTTTAGTTAATTGTTATCTTGTTTATTAATGTCGTCGTAAATACATAATGTTGATTGTGAAAAGGAATAATCTGCAATTACAAAATAAAAATAACCGATTTCTTTTACATAATATATTATGGCAATAAAATTCCGATTGTGCTGAAAATGAGAGAATGATCAAAATATTTCAAAAAAGATACATTACAAATAAAATAGAAGCACGAGAATATATAGATACACTTGGGTTGATAGATTGCCAATTTGATTAAAATACCTGATTGTTTATCAGTTTGATGATGCATTTGATTAAAGAACCTTATGGAATTCGCAGAATTGACATATTTAGAATAGTAATGTAGGAGACGGTACCTAAACAGTGTTTTCGCACTGGCAAGAATAAATTATCTATGATCCAGATTCTCTATGAATATTATAAATTACAATTCAAATCAGAGTGTTTTATATAATAAACCCGCGGAATACCATAGTAATTTAAAAGGCATAGATTAACGGTAGGTACTCTTATATCCTGTACAAATCCTGCAAAGTTAAAAATACCGACTGTCTCAAATTAAAATGAAAGAGCAGAACTGAGGAGAGCCGTAGAATCAGAACATGCTAATTTTCATATCTCTAAAATAACTGGACGGGGATAGATGTAGTGGCGTAGCGTGGGCCATCGTCGACCGGGGCGGAATCAAAATTTGGTGCCCTTGTGACGTCAGAAAAATAATGATGTTGGTGTTGGTGGAAAAAGGGAATCATATAAAAGAGCGAAAAATATTTATTTCTAAACCAAAATAGTATACTTAAGTTTAAAATTTGACTTTTCAGACCTTACGCCCAGCAAAATCATTAATACCATCATCAACCCCCCCGCCCCCCTCGCTACGCCACTGGATAGATGCCCCTTCTCTCTTTTGGGCTTCTGAAGAAGTAGCTCATTAAAAATGATGGAACACGAAGAAATATGCAGGTGATCTAATGATAAAATAATTGTAATCAATAACAATGAAGGTTAAAAAATCTTGAATTAAGATTAAAAAAATTATAATACTTGTCGAAAATAGGCTTTCATTGAACCTTTAATACATCGATAAGCTATCAGTTATCACATATTATGATAAAAGCCAGATTTAAATCAATCGATCAAACAACCTGATCATCTAATTAAATCAAAGGAGACCGAATTATCGGAAGATCGTCTGAGACAAAATGAACAAAAACAAAATCTAACAATTAATAATAGATTTTCATTCGATGAATCATAGAGATTGTGAACCGAAAAAAATAGTAGCTTTTTACGAAAATTTTTTTTAATAGATATTGTGGCTCTGTTGCTGGTCAGAAGAGAGTCAATAATGATATTGATATTTTTGGTTCCTAATAATTTATTTTTATTTGAATTACTTCTTTTCACCCTTTCCCGAATGACTTTTCAGGACAAGTAAATTTAAAAAAAGGGTTGAATGTATATTTGAAGACGGAATGCCATAGAAAATAGACAATTTTTAAGACTTTATCGAAGATTTTATATTGACGCCATTATGCAAGAAAATATTAAATTCTTGAGGCAAAATCTAACAATTAAGAGGTCATGACTAACTCCGAATTATTATGTACTAGCTGATGTGTACCCGGCCTTGCTCGGGATTATTTAATTTATTTGGAATAAAGTTATGAAGTTGTGAAATCTTGCTTGTCGTTTGGGTGCCATAAATGATTTGACAATAAAAGTAATGCCTCGTGACGACTATTACTATCTCTAAAGAAAGACACCTTTATTTGAAAAATTATTTCATTCCAAACATTTATTTTTTCAAAACATATCTAAATAATAAAGTTCTTAAGTAGGTACCTACTTGTGTTTTCCATTTTGAAAACATTCTACCCAAACAAACCTTCTTCTTTTGAATATGTAATCTGTGCCTACCAGAGTGGTATATCTATGGGCTAGCCTCAATACAACATGGCGGGTTCAATGTTTTTCATACTAATTTTAAAACGTTATAGCAACAGTTTGACATATCGGATTTCATTCAAACTACTCTTTAAACCTTCCAGGCAGTAATAAGTTCAAACTGTGCTATTTTCAGTGAAACCTGTGGAGTAATTTTCGAAAAAATCGAGGGCACACAGACAAACATTAATTTTTATATATGGAGATTATAAACAACACTGTGTACTTTATGTTGTGGTTTGTTTCCACGAATTACTCATTTAACGATTTAACCTTCACAATCGCGGTTGAACTAGTAACTTTGTATGATAATTTTCAACAAATACCATTGAATAAAACATGCAAAATACATTAAAATATGAAGTGAGAAGGATGCACTCGTATGGCAGCACTCGTGTGGGTGTGTCAAAGAGATAATAAATTTAAGATGTCAACTGGTTAGTGAGAACGAATAAAATGTATAGAGGGTGTAGTTATTTGAATAATCTCTACAGGAAAAGTCGGGACACTGCCAAAGAGCCATTAAACTTTAATTATGTATGTTAAAGCTTATAGCACTGAAAACAGGGCTCGGTAAAAGTAAATTCCTGCTTAAAGTGGGAGTAAAAGCAGATAAAGTAAAAGGTTTTAAATTCAAGGTTGGAAATTTCTCCAAGAAGCCATTGTCGAGAGACACAGTTGACAGATGATGGGAATTGAATACAAGATAATAAATTATTAATAGATAATTAAATAATGTTAATATGACATATTGTGTTGCTGCAACTCTTGGTAGTATCTATGACAAACATTAAAAAAACAGAGGACCTAAAACGTGACGCAAGACACAACGAGTCTGTTGTTGGAATGTAGAGATTTGAAAGTAAAAAAAACTAATTAAGTGAAATTATGATATTTTGAATCGGCGAAAATTTGAGGAAGAAGCAAAAACAATAATGATGTTTTGCTTCCATCCCAAAAAAAAAATTCAGTCGCATACTCAATTTTTTTTCTTGGTCTCCATTAAACAGTTGTAACCTACAAGTAAATGAGAAATAATAAAAAAATATACATAGACAAGTATTAGGAATAGAAAATAATACAAGCAAGTAATCCGTTTTCAAACTATTTTTTGACGTGGGTCAAAAGATAGTCGCAAAACTGTCTGTGAGTGACATTGAAAATGTCAAGGGTCAATGCAGCATTGTTGAGCAGTTAAGTCGCTGATTAGCGTGTTCTGGTAAGCAGAAGTTCTCACTTTCGGAGCAGAAAATAGTGCATGGGATCTCCCACGAGTATGCTTGTTAGGAACGTATAGGTTTTCCCATTTCAACATAGGTGGATTACGTATAATTCCAAAAAGAAACTAAAAAAAAATTTCGGCGGGCTTCTGAGGTGTTGAAAACAGGAAAAAAAATATATTCTCTCATATAGATTAAGTAAATTTAAGGCTCATAATAAAATATAGACATATTTTTGAACAATTCAACTTTTCCTTAGATTATATAATTTTCTTATACGAGTACATCACATCACCGCTCAGAGATTGCACCGTGTGAGTTATCATAATTGGCCGTAATATTGGGGCACCGCTACAGAGCTTCAATAAGTTAACATGGCTGAAGGTAAACTGCGGAAGTTCGTGACCATTGTTGTGTGAGAAGATGCTAAATAAAGACATCGGATGCTTTTACTGATGTTTACTTTCAATAACCGGCTAACAGAGGCTACAAGAGACGTGCATGTACTAACTACCCACTGAATGATACATTGTAATATATCTTTTGTATATTTTTCAGCTGTAATCCTTTATTAAATTTAATCAGATTTAACGGTCAGGAGTTGTCCACTGTTTGTTGTACAGAAAAACAAATCATAAATCGCAAAGAAATATATAGAAATAAATGTCGATAAGTAGATCTCTGGAATGAGTGACATCTCTTGACAAAATTTAAAAAAAAACATTGATCCAGATCATAAAGACCTACCCTAAGAAAAACGAACCATAAAATCAAATGTGACAAATTTCTGATTCAAATGTCTTTTTTCCATGAATTCGGTAAGAAACTTGTACACTGCGTTATCCACTTGGCCACATAGATGATGATCAAATGGCCAAATTGAAATATTCGGTGCACAACTCATACCCGAACTTGAAAAAACGGCTCACAGCCTATCTTTGGTCATAGACCAATGCACGCCACTCATATATAGGCATACATATATTAAAAAATAAAACAATAACTTAGTTTACACCACTTTTATTTATACCTTTGCCGACAGGATTTCGCTACTACCGTAGCTTCTTCAAAATAAGGAAAGCCAAAAACACAAATAGTAATCACACATTAATAATCAAATAAATTTAAATAAAAGTCCAATCCCTAAATTATTCTCAATAAACAAAGTACACACCCGGTCAGGTACCTGCTGATCTCCCACCCTTGGCCCGTCACTCGCCTGATTTTATCAATCTATAACACATTTTTTTTTTATATGAATACCTCACAAGAGTCCCAACTGCTCCCAACCGTCTGGAGCCAGTGAGACTATGACATTACCAATTGGGGAATGTTGTGAGGCTGAAGGTATTGGGGAGGGGAAGGAGAAGGGGGAGAGGAAGGTTGGGAATACCTGGCTATTCAGATCTGGTCACCAAACACGGCTAAAAGCCATTTCAAGCAACTTTTAAATTCTGAATGGTGGTCTTTTCACCAGAGCGATACTGAGAGTATCTTCCACTCTGGAACGTGCGCAAATATACTATATATTATTTTTAAATGAATTAATTGTGAAACAACACAAATTAAATAAATAAAATTTACTTGCGCACGCCGGGATTTGAACCCGCGACCTTCGGATTCGTAGTCGAGAGCCTTACCCCTCGACCATGGAGGCCGTCAAATTACATATTTATTATAGGGTATTTATTACACATGTGTATCTTAGTTCATAGTTTAGTTGTATACTGCCCGGAAGAAGCTACGGTAGTAGCGAAACCCGGTCGGCAAAAGTATAAACAAAAGTGATGTAAACAAAGTTATTGTTTTATTTTTTAAATTATAATGTCACATCATATGAAAATATACATATATTATCTAGCTTCCATCCATTGATTAAGTTAAAAACCGTGTACAAACTTACACTGACTAACTTTACTATATTTATATCATATCATAAATCGTGTTTTTTCCCAGTGTAGGTAAAAATTACCACGAGTCGACGATGGAGTTCCAACACCAACGTAACGTATTTAATTTTATCTTACTACCTCTGTGGGGAAAGGACGTGATGATAAGTTTGTTTAAGCCTCCGCATTCAAATTTTCTATATACACTTTACAAACTTCCCTTGAAATTTTTATGAACTTATATGTTAATATCTATTCAGATGCCAAGTTAAAAGAGTAATTATTTGAAATTTCGTCGATAGAGAAAAATTGCAAACTATGCTCCGAAAAAGATAAATAATATGTTATAGGTATAAAAAAATTCTGAGCGTTTCTTTAAATGCTATCTCAAGTCAGTCTTGAGATTTTTGTTCTATTCTAAATTTATGTGTTTCATAAAATATTTTTAAAAAAATCGCTTACGCACTAAGCATTTTTTTTATATCAGCGTGCTCCCTCTCCCTTCAGTATTAATATATCTCCTTTTCAAACAATCTTTAGTTTCCGCTCGGAAGGTATTTAATTGCTCAGTGTTAAGGATTCCTACATTCACTTGCGTGTTCGTAGATATATTATTTAGCTATGTACTTATAAAATGGGTGCAATCATTAATAAATGATCATGCTGACATAAATCATTTGCGATTATGATCACGTAAAAAACATCTCATTTGCTGCAGTCAAAAGAAATAATATTGAAATATTTCAATTCGATAATAAATTATCGTCTCATTATCAATCTGACAAAATCGGAAAGTCTAAGCATAAAATATGCCTGAGAACGGAGCATTAAAAGCGGTAGATAAAATATTTCAACAATACCGAAATAAATCATTAAGTTTAACTATATTGCGTTTCGGCTGCAAATGGTTCTACCGATCTTAATACGAAAGCTATAAATAATATCAGAGATCCGGTGAAAATATTATTTCTTCGTCGACATGAACGGATGATAAGGAATCTTTATAGCTCAACGCACAAACCGTACCTCGTACCTTTGTAACGACGCAAAATAGGGACAGCCAGAGAAAGCTTTGAACTATTACAGCTTACAGCGGAGGTGTAAGAAATGAGTCGATCTTAATACGAGATAAGTTCGGTAAAACAAATTTAAAGTAGTGTCATCGTAAACAGGGGTTACTTCGACATGCACACGTTTTTGATATTATTTATGGGAAACCAACAGACGATTATTTCCTCGAAAGATGTGTAATGATTTTGTGGGGTCATTATCTATTAGTGGTGAGCGAAGCGGCTCGGTTTAGTGAGCCGGATCACTAAGTCAGCTCTCTGTAAATACAATCCATATGAAAACTGGACGAAAAAAGTATCGTGTAAGAGCGCATTAAGGACGTCTTTAGGAAGGCCAAGGGAGCGAGGGTGAGGCCATGGTGCGGGGGGACACGAACCGTCGTCCAATTGGGCCGGATCACCGAATCGGTAAACTACAAATAGCTGATTTAGTGATCCGATTCACTAAACCGAGCCGCTTCGCCCACCACTATTATCTATATATATATAAAAATCAATGTAAGTTTGTTTGTTCCTTTGTCCTCGATGTTCTCGAAAATCACTGGACGGGTTTCGCTGAAAATAGCACAGATTGTTCTCATTAGTGCCGAAAAAGTTTAGAGAGTAGTTTGAATGAAATCCAATGTGTAAAACTGTTGCTATAACGTTTTAAAATTAGTATGAAAAAATTGAACCCGGCAAATTTTATTTAGGTTAGCCCAAAGATATACCGCGCTGGTTATCTACAGATTGCATATTCAAAAGAAGAAGGGTTTTTGGGTAGATTATTTTAAAAATGTAAAACACAAGTAGGTACCTACATAAGAACTCTATTATTTAGATATGTTTCGAAAAAATAAACGTTTGGAATGAAATGAATTATGGCACCCTAGCAAGAATTCACAACATCATAACTTTATATAAACCCGAGCAGGGCCGGGTACACATAAGATAGTTAATATAACAAATACGTATACCTTTGTTAAAGCTAATGTAATGCGAAGTAATGCAAAATCATGTGTTTTTGATTTGAAAATTTGATGTCCTATAAATGCTATAGATTTAATTAAAAGCTGCTAGTAGAACACATCTCGGTCTTTAGTTTAACAGCGCATTTATTATATAAACCTAGAAAAAAAATAAAGTATCAGACCCAAATAAAAATGTGCAAAATCTACAAGTTACGAACCCCTTTTCGGATATTTGTCATTATGGCAAAATAATTATTTTAGAAAAAATATTTATGTCTGAGCTTTACATAATAAAATAAAACTCGCATTTTGGTGATGTTTTTTTTTGCGTAAATCGAAATATGCGCGGCCGGTGGTAAGAGTGAATTTCAACCTTATCGCCACCTGCATACGGATTGCGTGATTTAGTTCGAATTTTACCAAGAGGATCCCCTTAAACCACTGTTTTTAATATATAAATATCTACATGTTTCAGAAGCAAAGCTGATGAGGGGGGCTTTGTTCTTGAAACATGTAGATATTTATACATTAAAAACAGCGATTTAAACAAAGTTAATCTTATTTATTATATTAGATGATTATTTCTTATTATATACGAGAAAATCTTTATAAACATATATTAGGAATAATGTAAGAATAGGAAGTAAGATTTGTAAAGCGCCCTTGAGGTGATTTTTCACAAAAACGGCGCTATAAAAATCATCCGAATATTATTATTATTATCATATTATTAGTGTGGAAAGATTAAGTATCCAAAAACATATTTCAATCGAAAATTTAGTTAGGACGATTAATATTGTGTATTTTCAAAAATGACTATGATTTAATTAAAGATAATATTTATTGTGTTCAAGTTTAATTTGTAGAACTCCACTTAAATTAAAAATTTAACAAAAAAAATTATAACTGTTATTATTCAATTTTAAAAAGGTTTATTATTCAACTGTTTGATAACGTCTTCGGAAAGCGAAACAGCTGCCACGCGCAATAAAAAATACCTGACAGAAATTTTTTTTTAATAAATAAACCGTTTTTTAAATTGAATAATTTATTTTTTTAAACTTAAAAAATATTAAAAATTTGAAAGTACCGGGATAAATTATGAAACACTGTTTTTGCGTGAATTCACATCAAGGGCACTTACAAAATAATGATATATTCTCACAAGGTTGATATAAAAAGTCAGTCTGCAGGTAAACGATAAATCTGAGAAATCTCACGTAGACGTGATTTGGACGAATTGAACATGAGACATTACACGGTAATTATTTTTTTTGTGACTACCAATTTTATGCTATTTTAAATTAAACAACGTTGAAATATATGCAACGCACTTCGTCACGGTATGCTTAGAAACACAATAAAGATATATTATTCAAAAAGGCTATTATTTACCCGGATAAGCTCGAGATTTCAAAACAATTTTATTCTTATTGAACAGTAAAATACATAGAACAAACACTATATTCTCCTTTATTATTTTTTGACAGTATAGAGTGGTTTTGACAGTATAGAGTGAGTTTTGACAGTATAGAGTGGTTTTGACAGTATAGAGTGGTTTTGACAGTATAGAGTGGTTTTGACAGTATAGAGTGGTTTTGACAGTATAGAGTGGTTTTGACAGTATAGAGTGGTTGTGACAGTATAGAGTGGTTTTAACAGTATAGACTGGTTTTGATAGTATAGAGTGGTTTTGACAGTATAGAGTGGTTTTGACAGTATAGAGTGGTTTTGACAGTATAGAGTGGTTTTGACAATATAGAATGAGTTCTGACAGTATGGAAAATAATTGACCTTAAAATTGCAGAACAGAAAACGCTGCGCCAATTTCGCGACGCCAGAGTTCACCATCGAGAGTTATTTTGGCTTCAAATAAATAAATTTTTGCTTTATCGTCAAGCACTTAAAATATGCTTAGTAAATAACATCTATTGATCAAAACCAAGTTTAATATATAAAAAAAAAATAATTAAAAAAAATACATATTTATAAACGGACTGCCTTCTGTAAAAAGATCCGGAGTTGTGGGATAAAACTGTATCTATGGATAGCTAAATTAACGAAATACGACTAGCAGCGCCCTTGAGGTGATTTTTCACAAAAACGCCGCTATACAAATCATCTAATTATTATATATTTATATTGAGAAGAATCTGGAAGCGGTTAAATTGTGTGAGGCGGTATAAAATTCGAACGAAATCACGCACTCCTTATGCAGGTGGTGACAAGGTTGAAATTCCCGCTTAACACCGGCAGCATGTTTCGATTTACGCAAAAAAACATAACCAAAATGCATGTTACATTTTATTTTGTAAAGTTCTGGCATAAATATTTAAATGATTTCCGGTCATTTTCTTAAAAAACTTAGTTACAATATGAATATTAACAATATGACAATATCCGAAAAAGGGTTCGTAAGTAGGATATTTTGCACTTTAAACATTTTTTTAGGTTTGATACTTTTCTAGGCTTATAAAAAGACTCACCAACAATGCCCCGTTAAATGAACGTCCAAGGTGTGTTCTATTTGCAGTATTTAATTAAATCATCTATGATATTTCTAGGTCAACAAATTTTCAAAACCAAAACATATGATTTTCCATTACTACCCATCGCATCGCATTCAACAAGTCGACTTGTGAAGTTATTGCATACTGAGCTCCATTGGAAGATACTCTCAGTATCGCCCTGGTGAAAGACCACCATTCAGAATTGAAACGTTGCTTGAAATGGCTTTTAGCCGTGTTTGGTGACCAGATCTGAATAGCCAGGTATTTACCAACCTTCCTCTTCCACTTCTCCTTCCCCTCCCCAATACCTTCAGCCTGACAACATTCTCAATTGGGGATGCCATAGTATCTATCACTGGCTTCGAACGCTTGGGAGCAGTTGGGTCTTTTGCGCGGAATTCATATAATTTATTTGTTATTTTTTGATTAAACTATAAATTACCACATAAACGAAGTAACCCCATGCTACAACTCGCGAGTACTGTATTTTTTTATCACCAAATAGCAATTATCTGATAACTGGTGCACTACCTAATGGAAATCAATAATAACATGTAATACGAAGAACGGTGATACTTTGGTATCAGATACCGACAAATAATATTGAATGTATTCAATTATGTACCGGCCAAAGTGACTTTCAAAAATTATCCTACGCACAACTCGACGGTACGTCGGCGTACCTACCCTAAATACTTCGTACCTGGGTACAATTCCCGCTTTCACTCGGTAAAAATTCACCATGTTTTTGATTATTAAAAAAAGTGGTTTGAGGTAATACAACATCATCTTTGTTTGTGGTTTTATCGTCTTACCTATCTTTTCCAAAATCCTTAAAAAACTTATTATAATAATAATAATGTTTTATAATCTTTTTTTTAATAATTAAAAAAAAAATAATGATATCTAGGATTTCCCATGCTGGAGGATTTCATTTACAAAATATGAAATAAAATTATAGGCGAGTGATATATATATATGTATGGTTGTGATTTTCACTGGTGTAAGATGTAGAATAATTTTCTCATTTTACCCGCGTAATGTAGTCCTTCGAAGGACTTTTTTAACTCCTGACGTTTCGGACAAATCACACTGTCCATCTTCAGAAGCCTTATGTCTTGAGTTTTGTTTTGATCTGATCGTCTGCGCGTGTCCGTTCAATCCAGAAGTCAAAACCTAAGTGATTGCAAATCATTTTAATAGTCCGTAGTAATAAGCCGTAGCACGCGTGTTGATAAAAGGGTGGGGGTAGGTTTATCAATACGCGTGCTTCATCCTAGACTATTCAATTAGATTATATATATATTTATACATATATTGAGGAGTTTTAAGTGCAGTTGAGTGGTTTCGGTATTAGTCTGCATTTGGTGTTAATATATTTTCTATTTCAGATCTCCCTATGTAACGTATCCAGCGTTTTATTTGATTTTTAAATTTATTATCTATGTTGTGATTTTTGAAGGAGATTATATATACCGATACGTTTTGTGCATTTGCATTCCCAGTAATTTAGAGAAGATTCGGTTTTTAGTATATTCACGTCTACCAATGCAGATTTGGAGAATATGTTAAACTTAGAGCATGGGACGCATGAGCAAAATTTGTCACGGCAACGTTACGCTGTTTCGTGTGTTTTCTAATTATGACTGTGGATGTTAAAGTAGGACGTAGTAGTCAGTGGTGGTTCATTGGGAGTTCAATGGGAGATTAAAAAAGTGATAAAAAAATCCTTTGAAAAAAAATACTATGTTACTCTTCTCAATATAAAGCATATACATTTTTCCTTAGATCTAAAGGAATTTCATCACATCATTGCACCAGAAATTAACGACCTAGCAACAAGAAACAATTAGTCGATTCATTAAAACGTCCGTGGCTAATGAATAATAATATATTGTCGTGGGTAACAAAAACCAGTTTTAAACACGAAAACCATAATTAACTTATTTTTTTAATAAGAACTTAAAAACGATAATCACAGAAAAAAATATCTTGAATCTTGTAAAATACTATGCCGTACAAATTTGTCAACAAATCTTCCTGCGCATACAGTCGCCCTGTCCTGTAAATTCCGAAGGGTAGCACGCTTGGCACAGTTTCTCGCCGAAGAACCACGAGAATGATAATGTGTGAACTATTTCTCAGGACAGAGAGCCCCAGAGACGCTGAATTCGTAACGCACATATAGAATTAATTTCGGACTCGCTCTGGGACGATATTACCTTAACGGATTTTGCACTGAATTTGAATGGCGCGCTGTTTAAAGTGTGGTAAAATTATGAAACATGTTATCTTTTTTATGGGAGTTCACTGCACAAATTGACCGAACAGGCGGGCCGTGGTACCCACGATGCATTGTAATTAGGTAAATAAGCTTTTTAAATCAATATCTTATTTCTGTGTTAACTGGAACCGAAATTTCGATCACCCGATAGTACAATGTACAACGATGCATTTAAATATGTGGTCCAGGCTTATATTAGACCTGAAAATAATAAGTTCCGATCTGTGGTAAAATCACGAAGAGATTCAATAGCTGATAGTTTTCTCTGCACAAGAAAGTAGACTGTTCATTCTCTTGATAGCGTAGTTTGCCTATTAATTAAACTACAAGATATTCTCGCCACCGAGAAGTGTGTTTACATCAAAAAAATAACGTAGCCAGTATCTGCATAGTATTTTATTATGCTAAGTAGGTACTTCGTTCGCAGTAAGTACTAGATATTATGGAAATTGAAGACGCCGCTCTCTCGTATCTGCATATCCCTCGTAGCCGCGGGGAGTCGGCGCGATGATATAAAATAATTAAGTACCCGGGTCGCAGAATCGCGCAGAAGTGTGCCGAGCCCCAAATAAAGGAGATTTCAAACCCCGAGGAAGCGACGCTGACCCACTGCACTACCGCTACGATAATTGTTGGCCGACAGGAAAATATATGCATAAGTTTCCGAGGAACGCAGATTGCGGGGATGTCGTGTAATAACAATCCAAATTACTCCTGTCCGGTAAAGATGCCGCCGAAAAATGAAGGGCGTACCGTTTTAATGGATTAAAAATACGGTTGATAGGACAATATGACGCAGATGCGAAAATAATTAAGATAATATAAGATGTCATGAACAGTTTTAAGAAAAAATGCAATAATAAACCAGAAATACGCAAAGATAATATTAAAATACATATTTAAAAAATCTCTTCAAACGGTTGGTATTCACTTTGTGGCGTCATTACTAATTAATTAATTAAAAATATATACTTTGTTTACACCACTTTATAAATATACATAAATATCTCCTATATGTTTCGACAGCAATGCTGTCATCATCAGGAATAGAATACAAAAAAATAATTAATTACCTAGCAGAACTTTGTCTTATAAATAAACCGTTTTTTTTTCTTAAATTGGAAAAAAATATTATTCAATTTTATAAACTTTAATAAAAATGGAGTTCTACAAAATTAAACTTTTTTATTTTATTTTTTTCTATTTAATTTTACAACAGAAAAAAAATACAACTCAAAAAGTCCCGATAAACTACTTTTTTGTAGTTAGTCTAACGGGAGCTTGTTATCAAAAACATAAAATTTACAAACTTGAACACAATAAACGAAAATACACTACTGAAACTATTGAAAAATGCTGAACTAGACCAGTAACTAGACCTGAACTAGTATCTAGACCACGTATCCATAAAACTATATCGCATCAATATGAAATTTTAAAAATTCCATGTTATAAAACCATACTCGGACAAAGAAACTACATATATTTTGTAAAAAATCCAAATGTCTCTCAAAAACCCAATGTCTCTCAAATACTTAAACATCCATATACGTTCGGTTCTGTAGTTTGGAGTTCAAAATACAAAATTTACAAAATAAGGATCGAATCAGCTCAAGAAACTAACTCGGGCATTATCCCATGGAACCGGATTATCCACACTGATTACCGACTATAAGAAATGCCTAGAATATTTCAAATTCGAAACATTAAATGAACGTCGTAGGAAAAACGACATCAAATTTCTTTTCAAAATTATAAATGACCCTATAGAATTTTCTCTCTTGCCCACAATCAAAATTAATATCAACCACCGTCTAAGAAACCCCGAAATTTTCCATATTCCTTTCCAAAGAGCCAACTTAACCTTCTCCCAACCTCTTGAATGAATGTGTCGATTATACAAAATCCTCTGCAGTGTTGCAGGAATTCAAACATATTTGGGAATAGTCTCCATGACTTTACAAAAATTTTCGAATCTCTCATTATCACTTAACTTTACTCGACCCAAATATTATTTTCTCTTGTTACTTTTTGTTGTTTGTAATTGCAAGCTTTGTTTACATGTTGTTATACACCGTTATTAAACTGTTGGTATTTATTATTTTCATTTTTATTTGTATGTTAACTCTCTTTCTGTTGTGTACATTATAAATAAAATAAAACAAAACTCCACACCATCCTTCCCCCAGATATAAAACGAATAGAAAAGTTTAATGAGCACAAGTCAAGAATTAAAGTCTGGCTGAAAGAGGTCAATGAAATAACCGCACTAAAAACTACATACGAGTGAGTACAAGACGCACCTAATTAGATGGCATCAAATTAAGAAACTCTAGTCCGCCTCAGCACAGGACCCCCAGTGAGGAGGACTAAGAAAAAACGAAAAAAAAACAAATACTTCACAAAACATAAAAATTAATATAATATTTTGTATTTTAACCCCTTGAAACATAGTGCATCAAAAATAACCCACATTTTTATCTTTTGCTGCATGGTGGGATGTAATTTATACCACTTCGAAAAATTAAAACCACTTGAAACGCAGCGGTTTAAATTATGTTCCGCCCACTCCAACGGCTTACTATATCGGCCAATAGATGGTACATACGTACTTTTTGAAGTTTTCGAAATTCTGTGCAACACAAGCATTTTTTGTTTCAAATCTTGTGCCTCAAAGGGTTAACTGTTGTTCTGTAAAAAAATCATAGTTCAACCATATTTTGGCGAGAGATGTGCTGCTATCTTCCCTATTGCATCGTGTTACTTGGATTGGTTATACAGTGGCTGTCCTCGCTTCCAGACCTCGCGTTCCGCATAAAAACTGACAGGGGACCGATCAATGTAAAGTATGGCGAGGCGAGGGAAGCGCGTCTACCACACTCTCGCCCTCTTTGTGTAGTTTCGTCGAGAGTGTATTCTAGCAGGAAAAACAATTCGCAACTCAGGGCTGCGCGAGTGAGGTTACTTCGAAGTGCGTTAGGTATGTGGAAGTAAAGTGGGGCATTCTATATGGTTCAACTAAGATACTCGATCATGGGGCTTCCCACCGTACAACTATAATAACTGTAAGTTTTTAAAAACATATATTATATAAGCGCAATGCCACGTGCGTACGTGGCAAGTGACGCGTATTTAAGTTTTAAGAAAAGCTCCAGGCTTTACTCCCAATATGAACAGGGTATTAATCTTGCACCGAAAAATACCTGTCACAACATTGGGGGCAAAGATTTGTAGGATATTTCTGGACCTAGGTCACCCAACTTTACCACCATCCGAGTAAAATAAAAAGTAAGTACGATGGTTAGTTAATAAACTTACATACTGTGAGAGAGGGTTTAAACAACGGATGCAGTATATTAAACCAGTAATGAAAGATGTGAAAATATGTTTCTCAATCGCTTGGGGTTAATATTGAAATACCCACACGAAAGCTTGCATGTTAAGTGGCCGACACGTACGTATTATCACGGAAGAAATTAAGATATAACGGTAAATAAACAAAAACATGGCCACGTCAAATAATATGGTACACAAACAGCGAGGACTCGAAACACGAAAGCACGAACTAAATCTGCATAAAGCTGGTCGAGAAAGGCGCATTGCTCAAACTATCGAGTGTTGCAATTTGTGTTCTGACAATAATAAATCACCGAGATGATTTTGTCATGTCTGGCAGAGGAATGAAGCTTTACTAGAAAGTATGGCGCAGGCGATATAATCAGGAAAAGCTTGCAAACGAACAAGAAACAAGGCATGCGTGGGAACAGGTGAAAAATACAATGCAAGAAAGACAGTGATTGACAGTATGAGTTCTAACTCAAAACTTCCACAAATCATTAGCTTAAAGCTGGTCTTTGGAATATAGTTCAGGAACCTGTCATTACGAAACGAGACATCAGAAATACATCTTTGTCGTGCCTATTCCAGTGGTATTCTATTTCCGAATTTATCTCTAGATCTGTGGCTTGCAGCTTGACCATGATTTCTCTATCTATCCCATCTCGTCCTGTGTTTTCCGTCGAATGGTCTATTGATGTGACAAACAACATAACCTCCAATGCGGCAATCCTACTTAATGAGGTCGGCGGCCCTTCCGCCTTCGCTCTCATTCCTACTCCAAAATAGATCACTGGAATAACTACTGCCACAAGAAATTAAATGACGCTGATAATAGGTAAGCCTTGAATCAAAATGTTATTCGGTCTAAGCTGGACTCTTTTGAATGTGGTTATGATGATTCAGGCTTTTTGAATCAGTGCCAAAGAGATGGGTTCGCGGACATCGTAGAGCAGCATGATTCACAAGGACTAATTTAACCAATTGAATTGCATAGTTGAAATTAAATTAGAATTGATGGTAAAACAGTGATGACGTTGAAATGGTGGAGTGCCTAATGTGCATTTGATAAGGAAATAAGAAAATTAACACTAGGTAAGCGAAAAACCTTACGATAATATAAGAAAGGCGAAGAGATCCGAAAGAAATGAGGCTTTTACGCGTAAAGCTTAAAATTATAAGTGTAAAGCCAAATCAAGAAAATATCTAAACTAAGTAAAAAAATACGTAAGTTAGAATTTTTTGGAGAAATAGACGAACCGGAAGACATTTAAGTAAAAATAACAAAGAAATTTTTGCACGAAAAGCTTAAAATTAAAGAAGAAAAGCAAGGACTTGGCGAAAATAGAATTTTATTTTGTAAAATAAGCGACTCAAGGATAACCAAACGACACAAAAAAATTACACTTAGAAAGAGTTCACAACTGAAAAATGCTACGACACATGTAAGTGTGAAATAGGACATGAGCAGGTATTAAAATTCTTAAAAATCTACGTACTAATGAACATAATACTGTTGCTATACGGAAATCCAAGGCAATACCATAGCAATAAGTAAACCTATTCGTGAGATGTTATTTACACCCTACTGGAATAATGACCTTTTTGTTTCCCCGGTTACACAAGACAGTATTTCCATTAATGGGGAAGTATCGGGTGGCAAAAGATCATTATATCTTATATCAATATGTAATGGATACTTTCATTAAATTCCTAGAGGCTGGGAATGAAGATGGACTTCAGTCGGTTCAATGGAACCCATATTCATATTACAGAGTATGGTTCATATTAGGAATTAGACTTTTTGATATTTAAACAAAGGCGGCCTCCGTAGCGGAATGGTGTCCGCATTTGACTCAAATGCTTTTGGATGGTTGTGGGTTCGATTCCCGCTTAAAAGCAAAGGAAATCAGTTTTTTTTTTTTAATTTAATATAATATGGGCACGATACAAGAGTTCAGACTACGAACCGCCGCCCGAATTTGGAAAATATTCTGGGCAGTGTCGGTTCGTGACTCGATTTTGAGTGTGATACAGTGCTACGAAATCTAAGATTCCTGGGACCTAATTAAAGAAGGGAAGGGAAAGTAAAAGTTTGAGATGTACCTTGCTATGTTTGATCACTCACTAAAGCCATTTTTTTTTAAATTAATACCTCCCTAATTGAGAAATTCTCGTGTTTAGAGAGAGAATACTATTATGGTTTATTATACATTTGATACATTTTTAGAAATAAAATAAATTAATATAATATATGTATATAAACGTATATACATTTTTTCCACGTGAACTTATAATATAGACCTAAAATTAGTTTCTTGTAAAATGTACTTTAAGTTTTTTCTCAAAACTTCATAATTTTTTTCAGCTTGTATTTCTTTAGGAAGTTCGTTAAAACATTTTATGGCTGAGAATGTGTAATGGTTTTGAGCTGCTGTTGTATTAAGTTTAGGGATTATTATTTGTCCTGTGATTCCCGGCCTGGTGCTCAATGATTCTAATCGTAGGTTTTCTCCCATTTCAAGTAACATTTAAGGGTGATACCCTGGAACGAGCTGCAAATATACATTTTAATTTATTAATTCTCTAGTTGAAAAAACCCAAACGTAATAAATTTGATTTGCCCTCGCCGGGTTTATTAACACCCGATCTCTGGGCCAGAGCCAAGGATTTTAACGCTCTTCAACGGACATCGAATGATGTTGATAAATTAGTATAAATTTATTAGCTTTTTTGCTTATTAAAATATCCGCTTGGTCATAAATAATATTATACTTATGCGTTCTAGATAGGGTCTGTCAGTGTCAATAGCTGATAAGTCATTGGTTTTAAGTCACCAGTTATAAGTTTTAGTTCTAAGTAACCAGTTATAAGTCTTAGTTCTAAGTAACCAGTTATAAGTCTTAGTTCTAAGTCAGTATTATTGTTCTAAGTCTTAATGCACTAAGCATAATTATAAAATGTCAGATGCTAGTTATAAGTCTAAGTTGTAAGTCGCTAGTAATAAATCTTAGCTTTAGGACAGTTGTTATAAACTTATAAGTCTTAGTGCTAAATTGTAAGATAAACTAAATTGTAAAGCGCCCCTGGGGAGATTTTCTAACGAAAGCGGCGCTATAGAAGTGAACCAATTATAATTATTATCGACCTCATAAAAATGGTTCAACTTCTGCCACAATGAAAATCATGAGAAAATAAAACAAACAACTTATGTAATAGTGGTGGGCGAAGCGGCTCGGTTAAGTGAGCCGGATCACTAAATCAGCTCTTTGTAGTGTACCGGTTCGGTGATCCGGCTCGATTGAACGATGGTTCGCGTCCCCCCGCTCCATGCCCTCTGTCCAGTTTTCATGTGGATTGTCTTTACAGAGAGCACCACTATTATGTAGGTAACATCTAGAGTAAAAAAGCAATTGCAAATAATATTTTAGTGAATAATTTGATGGGCGAAATCATAACTAAAAACTATTCGTATTATCTCTGTATGATGGTGCAGAAAAAACATCGAACACAGATTCAATCTCAGGGGAGACATAAATCATGAATATTATAAATTTATCCCATTTAAAATAATTTATTACAAAAATACAAACATCGGATGAAAGTGTGGTAGTAATTTAATGCAATGCAACAATTTGGACGGCCATTTCCACGCCCATGCGTCGCTATGAATTATTAACCATGGAGACGGGCGCCGGGTTTAATTGAACAACTAAAGCGAGCCCTATTTATACTGTCCATTTTGGATAATGAATGCGTTTTGAAAACTGAGCACGTGTCTCGGCAACTATTACAGCTAAACAAATAAAAATAGATAACGTCCTGTCGCTGAGAACTCCTTTGTAGCCTCTCCATATTACAGAAATAACCTCTCTTTTTGTTACATGTGTCGTTTATCAGAAAAAAAAATGTTGCAGAGTTAAAATTATGTTATCAATTTTAAACAATATAATTTCGGTGTCACGTGAGTACGGAATACGTAACTGTATGAAACATTCAAATTAAACTATTATTTTTTTCAATAGGGACATATAATGAATTTATACCGCAGTTAAATTTAAATTTAAATTTTTAAAAAGACGAAGATATTTTTATTTTCAAAAATAGAGGCACTTATTTTTATTTCGAATTTATTTTTATTTTAAAATTTAAATACGCATTTTCTAAATCACGTTGTTTGAACATTATTCATATTGTTTGAATAATTAATATTATAATGGGGGTTTAGTCGCCAAGAAATGAATTTTAATTAAAAAATACAAATAATATATTTCTGTCTGATTAGTATACAAACTTTGTTATTTTAAGTTTAATAATATAAAAAAAAAAAAATAAATATAAGATACACTTAACCTTTGAGTGCACTACTCGACACAAAAATAAATACAAACAGTCCCTGAAAAGGCAGTCTTGAGCATTTATTTGAGTAGGTAATTCAGTCATGTTGCAAAATACTTTGAGTACATCGAATTTTTTTCTTTACTGCACTTAATTTAAATTTAAATCTAGTAAAAAAGTCTAATAGTAAATTACCCAACTTTTTTCATTAAATTAAAAAAGGTTTCATGGTTCGGATTTTTTAAAAAATCAATTGAACACACACACAAAATCCAAATACAGAAACACACACTGATGGAGCTCAGAACACTTATTTGATTTTTGTACTAGTATTGTCATAACTATATAGGTATATCTACATACAAAAAGGCAGTGAACACGAGAACAGTAATGTCAACAGTGAACACAGACTGTCAACAGAAATACAATAATGCTTACGATGAACTTTCAAAGCTAACAGAAGCATTCTGACGTGAGTTTGCGTTAGGGGAAAATGGACACTAATCAGAAAACAGGTAAATACATCATCATTACGTCGTAGTGCACCTACAAATATTATATTATAAATATTATTTGAATCGACTAGACTCTGTTCAGATTAGGGATAAAAAAAAACACCGGGTATCCTTTTCTAACCAATACCAAATATTAAAAATGATAACTTGGACGAAAGGCGATACTTTTTGGATAGAAAAAGTCTCTCAGGTACTTTAATAAAGCTCAGTTTGAATACAACTTCAGACTGACGTATGAAACTACAGACTATAATAAATTCAAAATATGAAATAATCAAATTAATAAGAATTACTTCGTTTACACCACTGTTTTTAATATATACACATCATCACGTTTCGAAAGCAAAGCAAAAATGTATATAATTTAAAAAATAAAACAATAACTTTGTTTTCATCACTTTTTTATTTATTTATTTATTATAGTGATGTAAACAAAGTTATTGTTTTATTTTTTAAATTATAATGTCACATCACCAAATTACCGCTTCATATGAAAATATAAAATGTATATACGAGTAGTTTATCTATATTTGTCATTATTATTTTTTAGTATACCGTGTATCCTGATGAGGAAAGCTTCCGGAATAAATAAATAATAATAATAATTATTAAAAATTATTATTATTTTTAATAATGACGCCACAAAATTACTGAAATAAATATTGAAGAAATCAATAAGAAATTCTTTGTTTATACCACTGTTTAATATATAAATATCAACATGTTTCGGAAGCGAGGCTTCCCTCATCAGGATACACAGGATACAGACAAAACAAAATGCTTCCAAAACATGTTGATATTTACATATTAAACAGTGGTGTAAATAAAGAATTACTCATTAATTTACTTAAAAATGACGCCACATAATAATAAATACAATTATCAAATAATCTTTTCTTTTTTTTTATAAGAAAGACAAATATTCCCTGGTTACAAATAACCTGACAATATTTGAAAATCTCCTACTACCATCACAGTAAGCGGAAGATGTTGCTTGTGTCGTATTGGAGGATTTAGCTATCCGAGGAATTGAACTCACGACGCCTGGGTGAGACCCAAACACGATGCCAACTCAGCCACTGACCGGTCATTATTATTAAGTTGCAGAATGAATTGAATTCCAAATGCATTTGCAACAATTTGCCATAAGTTAAGATGAACAAAAAACTGAAAAATGATCTCCTCCGACTTAACAAAACCAGTGATAAAGAAATTAGATCACCAGAACAAAATTAATGACTTTTAAGGGGGAAGACTCAAATAAGGCGCTAAACGTCACTTCGCAGTATGCTAACGTAAGCAATACAACACATAATTTATCTGCAAATTCTTAACAGAAAGTTACGAAAGAGTCTAAGGTTTTCAGTGACGTAAATTTTTAAACTGTAACCTTTTATATTATATATGAAATACCTACAGTAATTTTAAGTAAAACGCTCGACAGTGCCTTCGCCGTTATGTTAACTTCACCCATTACAAACATATTTAATCAAAATCCTTCCACAATCTCAGAGTAAATAAGATCAAGAACCAAAAGCGTTTATTAAAAATAATCCAGTAAATCTAGATTTTCACTGTAATTCCCTCAAAGTTCAGGAATTTTTAAATTCAGTTCCGTCATACAAAAAACGTATGACAATATCTGGCCCGCGCGATTGTTGATAAAACGTTTTATTTCGCCGGAGTAAATCAGTTGTGAGAAGTCCTTCAGAGCGAGCGGACGTCGATTTGAAATTCGATATTTCTGTCAGTTTTATGACGAATAGCTGGGAAGAGAGGTGTTAAACTGCCACCGGAATGTAGGAATTACGTATTTTCGATTTTTTTTGTTATAATCACATTTCTTTGCAACGTTCTTTAAGATGGTCCAAAAAGTGATTAATTTATTATACGGCACAATATAAAAGACCTGCGCACTGGAAAAAAACTGACGGACGTGGTACAGATCTACAAGATTAGATCTTTGCAGGCGGTCAACAGCAAAACTAATGAATGAACGAATTATTTTAAAAATCTTAACATTTTTTGTGCCCATATAATTTACAATCTTGACGCCCCTGACTGCATATATAAGTATGCCGATCTGTGCCTATCAAAATCCATAGTTTTAGCGGCTATTTTGAATTTCTAGATATTCACACCGATTTGGTTAGAAAGCGGCGTAAGTCATGTTAGGGGGTGCTGAAGTCAAATTTAATGTCAACCTGAGTAATTTCGATGGTCATTTTTAATTTTGAGTTCTCTACTGATTTGGTTCAAAATCGGAATTAAAGTGTTTGGAAGTGAACTGAAATCAAATGCGAAGAATGATAACAAAGAATGTTTTTCTTCATTTCAAATTGTAGAATCTTTATCCTACTTTAAAAATATTAATTAACCTTCACCGAAAAATTACCCCTTAATTAATAATTTTTTTTAAAATAGCGAAGTTTGTTTTTTTTTATTTCTCGCTATTTTTTTTTTAGTGTTTAACCAATTTTGACAGTGAAGGGGTAATTTTTCGGTGAAGGTTAATTAATATTTTTTAAAGCAGGCTAAAGATTCTACAACTTGAAATGAAGAAAAATATTCTATGTTATCATAATAACATACAGTGTTTTTCTTTATTTAGAACACCTGTATTTCGGACGATATTAGGTCCTTGGAGACCAATTTGTTTTCAAATTGTACCATCTTTAGTCTACTTTAAAAATAATAGATTAACCTTTACCGAAAAATTACTCCTTCACTGTCAAAATTGACCAAAACACTAAAAAATAGCGAAGAATGACAACTTACAAAAAATTTGAATAATTTAGAACCGCTGTATCTCGGACATTATTAAGTCGTTAGAAACGTATTTGATTTCAAATTATAGCATATTTGGTCTACTTTGCTTGGGAGAGGGGCAAGGGGAAGGTAGGAGACTTTTGTGAAAATACTCCCTGTTATAGGTATTATTCACCGGCAAAATATCAGTTTTTCTTATTGCCTTCATTGACTTGGTGAATTGTATTCAAGCTTATTGTGTGCGTCTGGAGTGGGTTGTAAATCATCGTTATCTACCTATGTTATATTTTTACTGCTGTTTAGTATACAATATTGAAGGGCGTTTCTAAATCCCAAAAATTATCAAAAGACAAATAATTCTTATTCCCGATTAATAAACGGGATCTAATTCACATCCTCCATCTTGGTTCCCAATTCAAATGTAATAGTAGAATTACTTAACCATTAATAAAAACCAAAGCCACTAATAGAATAGCCATATAAAAAAGCATCCAATTCATTTCAACCACCTTGAATCCCCTAGTGGACAATCGAAAAACGGATTCCTTGATTCAAAATCCATGAAAATAATTCCCTGTGTCAAAAAGCTGTGCTTATAAGTATTTCTGAGCAGTTGGTCCACGTTACCCATTTCTATAATATTTCCGAAGCTAAAAAAAAAAATTATGCTGTGAAGAAACAAATATGTAAATAGTAACAAAACAAATCTTTTGTAAAAGGGAGGCACTTTGTATGGCTACTGACAATAATTAATATATTATATATAAATTGAAAAAAACATATTCTCATCAGTTACCCTATCCTATTACCAACAGATGCTAAGTTAAGTCTGTCAAGCTTCTATTTATTTATTTTTATACAGCGAATAAACGAAAAAAAATATAGAGCAAATGTTTTTTGTTTCGTATTGCATCAATACGCTGAACATTTTTTTAATCCGCCGTGGTCTACATTATCCACATTTCCCCAATCCTGCTGCCGGATCGCGGTGGTCCGTGGTTTTAAGTTTGAGGCCTAAAATTCCTAACGGCGGTGAATACGCGGTCTTATACTGGACCCTTAAATGGCCATATTTACAGTCACATTAAAAAAAAACTGGTTGGTCAATAGTAAATATAAGAATATTGATTATTATGGTAGGTAAGGCTGTTTGGATGCTTTGCACTTTAAATAATTAACGCTTTCTCAATTAAATTCTGAAGGTGAATTAATAATAAATGATAAAGCGAGACAAAATTCAGTGCATCGGTAAGTTGGGAGTTTCACAACGCGCGGACCGGCGGCAGACATAAAACAATTGACGCTCCGAGATTGATTTATTTGATCAAATACCGTGACGGGGCAGGTTTAAGAAAATGATTGATTTAAAAAGCACAATAAGTACAGAATATTAGTTGTAACAAGATGGATTGAATCAAGATACTGTGCATACATGTGTCGGTAATCTTCTTACAGACTTTCACATTTTTTAATAAGTTGAATTGATACAGGCCCTGAGCCAAATGGAGCCTGGAGCAGCTCCAATTATGACGCCTTTTGAAAAGAAAAATATTTTGTTTCTTTTGTGTTTTTCTATGTTGCGACATTTCGCATACACCTATCAGGCGAAAAGAACCACAATATCATTATTTATCATGTTGTTATGAAAAAAGAAGACAATAACACATCATTATTATTACTATTACTATTACTATTACTATTACTATTACTATTACTATTACTATTACTATTACTATTACTATTACTATTACTATTACTATTAATATTACTAATTATTATTACTATTTACCTAAATACTACTCAGTGAAGTGATGCAACACAAAAAAACATGATAAGGTCTAGTCTAGAGGGAGAGAGCTTGCTTTATCTTTATATATATATATATATATATATATATATATATATATATATAATTTTGTTACGAAATTAATTAATTTAATATCTTATTATTATAATATGTACAATGTATTTTGTTTGGACATCTTCAATTACCACCTGAATAAGAACTCCACACTACAATATTATTCTTATACCTTGCCATGAGACACTTTTAAAATAATATTTGTTATAAATTTATTAATATGGCAATAAACATAATTTTACTGTTATATCTTGTTTTATTAGGTAAGGACACAAGGAGGAAATCTAAAACCAGTTTTATGTTTGGTATACAACTCAATACACGTATAAAATGATATTTAAACTGTCGATTTCCCGAAAAAAAAATATTATTCGCTTTACACGTATTCTCCCGGTAATATAAGCGAGGGGTAACAAAATAGAGTGTGGCACTATTGATATGTTGTTCAATATTTCATACAAACAAAATAGAAAATAGTTATAAAAACTAAGGTATATTACCACACTTTGAAAATAGAAATTACTAGTCAGTGATAGTTTTCTCTAAACTTAGTTTGTGCAGTGAACTCCCGTAGAAAAGATAATATAATAAGACAAACTTCTATTATAATTTTACCACACTTTAAAACAACACGCTACTCAAATTCCGTGCCAAAAAATCCAATCGTCCGCCTCAATACTGCTCGGGAGCGAGTCCGAAATGAATCCCATACGTGCGTTTTGAATTCAGCGTCTATAGGACTTTCAATTCTAATAAATAGTTCATACAATCCCATACTCATGGCGCCTTAGTGGCAAACAGCGGAAGTGTGCAAACCTTGTACGGAATAGTATTTTGCAAAAATTATTAGAGTTTTTACTGCGATCATTCTGTTGTTATTAAAATAAGTTAATTACTGAAGATATTACACAAAATGAACAGTAAAGTGTCTTACGTAAATTATGATTGTCGAATCTAAATAATTTTTTTATAACCTACGACATTATATTCATTAACTACAGACGATTTAATGAATCGCCAAATTGCATCTTGCTGCTAGGTCGCTAAGCTCTAGTGCAGCGATATTATAAAATTGCTTTAGAACTAGGGAAAAATATAAATAATTATGGAAAAGTCCACCAAACAATTTAGAGATGAGGGAATTTTTCTCTCTCTTTTTTAATCTCCAATTGAACTTCTAGTGGATCAAAACCAGGAACCGCCAATGCTACCGTGAGACCACAAGGAAATAGCGAAATATCTACTATATTTTTTTAACTAAAAAAGCGTAAATCAGAGCAAAAAAAAACGCTATTTATTTCTTGGAGTAAGTCGCTTAGGATCAGTGAATGTCTAATTGTGAAATCCAATATTATTTCGTAGCTTCACTTTGAGCTATTATGATTCATGAGTATATTATTTTGTACGAGAACTTAACCATTGATTAAATTCCCACAACGACATGGTTTCGTGTGAATAAGATGTGATGTAATGAGCAATTGCGTGGCTCTAACTAGATGTCACATCTCGCGTTCAACAAAAGATTTGAAGCAATGGAGCAGCGGATGGTGGATTCTGTATGCTGTATGACCACCGCTTTGTTCCACCATGTGTGAAGATCGTTAAACTATATTTACTCCGTTTGTTGATGTATGACTTCCTGGGAAGTTGGGAAGGGAAGCCCTCAGGGATGAGAAACAATGGTAGTTGAACCGACAAAAACGGTCTAATTAATAAGCTTCATAAATAAATGTTCCCAGTGTTTTAGATTACACGCGTAGTTTTGTCAAAATACCGGCAACATGCTACACTACCGCCTCTAGCGGCCCGGTCTATAACGCTTCCAGATTGTATTGCTATTATAATAAATATTTTATTCTCCTTCTAAATAATTTAACAAGTGCGCAAGCAGCCAGGCTTTAAATGTTAATACATTCCCAATAGCCCTATTTAAACATATATTCATTATCAAATAAGGAGTAAAATCATATGAAGGTTACCTAATATGAATATTTTTAATTTTCAATTTCTATAATTTATTAAGAATATATTTCACAGAAAATCTATGGAAAAACCCAATTCCGCCAACTCGCACCACTAGGGGTGCTGGTGAAGCATGTTGGCATCATGTATGGTAAATGTCAGGAGCTGCGCGTATTGTCATATACGGTATTTGATTTTAGTGATGGACCTAATAGTGATTATCCATCGATACTAAACTAAAACAATCGATTCAAATTGATTCGATTGAATATAAGTGATTCCTAAACCAATTAAAATCGAATGGTAATTCACCGAGATAATAATTTGATGCCTACAAAGAAAGGTCAAAGCAACAGCGAAAAAAGATATGTATATATGTGTGAATACGTGTTAATGATGACTCATCGCCAATAATAGACTGGTTATTAATCAACGAAACTAGGTTGATGAATTGTTTAGTAGTTGCAATTTGTTATAATTTGTAAGATAGGTTTCAGTCATTAGTATATTTTTAAATTACAAGTTCTTATTTTCGGTGGACTGAAAAATCGATTAAGTTTAGAAGTGAATGTAAAAATTTTAAGTTTGAGTTTTGTTTTCTTTGGGTCATCTTCCTTGTGGTGATTTTGACGAAAACATCAATGTATAAATTGGTAACCAGCTAAAACAGAACAGTGACAAAACAGTACATGATAGAATAATGGGTTTAGTTAGTTTTGTTGATTGTTAGTTCTCTATCTTCACTTTTATTCGATGCTCTGTTTTGTTATTAGGAAATATATATTCTTGTTACAGGAAACTTCATTAGCAGAGGACTGTAAGCGGTCGGCGCTAATAAAATTTGTCCAAAGAAGCGACGCTAGCAGTCCATAATGAAGTGTTGATACCAAGCCTGGTGTATAGCAGAAGAAGGAAGAAAGTAGACTAAATGCTGTAGAAATGAGATCTATGAGGCGAATGTGTGGTAAAACCATGTATGATCGTGTGAAAAATGTAAGATTCGCAAAGAATGCAAGGCCGATGTAAGCGTAATGAGTAATATTAAGAAAGGGATGCAAAGATGGTTTGGGCATGTAGAGCAAATGTGAATGGAGGAAGAAGCCGGGGACGCCTGAGGAAGACATGGCATGATGAAGTGGATCAAATACTTGAGTCGGGCCATGTCAGAAGTCAGAATAACAGAAGTGAAGGTATGAGACGATGAATGAATGCGAATGAAGCAAGAAGTGTATGCCAAGATCGATTTGTTTAGCGGTTAGTCCTCTCTCCTTACCTCTGCGATGAAACAGCTTGATGGTTAGTTAGTTAGTCTGTTATGTTATGAAACCGTATAAATGATACATTTTGTTGCTATGGTTGAGCTTCCCTGGCGTTCATAACGACCCAAGAAAACAGTAATAAAATCAGATATGAGAATGTTTGTAGTTTCCGACTATCCCAATCAGCGGTTCAGATTCAGTAGTCATGGTTACCGAAGCGAGTTACCAGCTACCGATCAAGTGTTTACAGTTTACAGAACGCGCAGTGCACTGCTGCTGCACCGCCACTGCACTGCCACTGCACCGCCACTGAACTATATCCAGACAAAGCAATAAGAAAGACTGGCTTATTTACGTGTTTGGGTAACGTTGATGATGAGAGTAAACTGTTAGAAAAGGAAATTATTTTCATATTTAGGCTTCAATGTGAGAGTTGGGTTTGAACTAACAATAAAAAAAAAATTAACTGAAAATGAATTTACACAAAACATACATATTACTGTGAAGTTATCGTTTTAGAATAGGTACAACATGAATAATGCAAAGATGAAATATATCAGAAGGTGATTGGTGAAGGTGAAGAGCGTGATTTTTGTGATTTATGAAAAGCCAGAAACCGTACTTACGTGATACGCAACTCAATCTTACATAAAAAAAGCTTTTTTTGATGAATGTTTAGAATTTTCTACTCAATATTAAATGCATTTTTTCCTCATAGCACTAACCAGTACCTGTGCATATCAAACATATTGATTACTCTATAATATTTGCTTTTTCTCATATCTTTAGAAGTACTTAATTTTTATACTATACTTAAATTATATCTGGTATACATAATTGATTTATCAGTGCAATTTTTCAAATCTCTTTATATTGATTACGTTAATTTAATTTACAACATTTTTTATTATCATATGTCAATACTGTCATTTTTCCTTCTACATTAGTATAATTACACTTAACCGCTCTATGCCTATGAACGTACATGATACGCAAACTTTGATTGTACCATTCTACGCTATCCCGTATCACGTACGCGCTTGAAAAAAAAATCATCTATCCCATAACTAGTTCTTCAAGGACAGGCAAAGCGTGCGGTCGCGTGTTTGACAAAATATTATCAGGTGACTAACATTGTATTCATAATCTAGAGAGCAAAAAAAAAGGATTATTTTTTGCTTATTTTTCAGAAAATTACCTGAAGGTAGGGCGGTTAATATGAACTAAACTTGTCAATTTGAACGGGATTTGTTCCTAGTTGAACAGTCAAAGTTTTAATACTTTTTTTAAAGAATTTTTGTTTCAAATAAATAATAATAATTAATATTAGTATCAATAAATTAATTAAAAAATATACATTGTATTCACCACTTTATTAACATACACAGATATCAAGAATATATAGAATACAAAATATATTTTTAATTCATTTATTAATAATGACGCCACAAAGTATACCAATGTTTTGAAGAAATTATAATATTAGTAATTGATAAACTAAAGTTCTTAAAAACTTAAGACAAGATTTTTGTGCATAGCGCAAAGGGTAACAATTATTATTTTTATAAACAATAATTATTAATCTAAAAACACTCATCCAAATTGAAAAAACCTTCCGAGCAAAGATAAATGTCGCCGGCAGGACTCGAACCCGCACCCTTCTAATGTCCGGTCAGATGCTCTACCGTTGAGCTACGTCGGCTTAATATCGCAAACCCGCCAAGTTAATCAATATATACTAAAGTTCCATTCAATACCATTGCTTTTTATTATATTTTCACCTGTAAAACAACCAACTTTATTAGTATGAGAGAGGTTTGTAACGGCTAAATCCCTCAAATAGATGGCGTCGAGACAAATTATGTCTACATTTTATTGGTGAAAAATTGCTTTGACTTGTCAAATATTTATTAATTGATAAACTAAAGTTCTTAAAAACTTAAGACAAGATTTTTGTGCATAGCGCAAAGGGTAATTAGGTAGCGGACATTAGAAGGGTGCGGGTTCGAGTCCTGCCGGCGACATTTATCTTTGCTCGAAGGTTTTTTCAATTTGGATGAGTGTTTTAGATTAATAATTATTGTTTATAAAAATTATAATATTAGTGTCTATAATCAAAATACTTTAAAATTAATTAGGTGTGTTCACAAATATGTAAATGGGATGTCATAAAATAAACTAACTGGTTTTTTACGTATCTACGGATGTTGCAAACTGTCATAATGTGAAGAGGGACAGATTATTTGTGCGATAAACTAACTGTTAAAGAATGGAAAAATTAGAAAAGATAAGTTATAATGCCTAATTACTTGTTTGATTATCTTTATGATTATCTTCAAGATTAATATTTATGATTATCTAAAAAAATAAATATTTTAAACGTTCAGTCAAAGACTCGGATTGTGATTTCACTATGAAAAGAAGAGAAGGTACATCATTTGTACTCTGTTCAGTACATGCGCAATATACTTCACCTGGATACATTGTTTCTTAACGCTCAGCACCCAAAAATACACACTTTTTAGTCTGTTACGATGAATGATTTATATGTAAATTCTATACGGGTAGTTAGGAAAATATATAAGGTTTCAAAAGGAAAAAAAATCTCAACATGTAATCTTTTAAATTCTATATGAAAAACGTAATTAAATTTTAGGTAAAATGTTAAAAATTGCAATCACTGGTTTCAGCTTCAAACTACGCCAATTTTCAGACATGAGGTCCTGTGGGAAATAATTTCCCTCGAGGCCTATATCATCTTTGGGGATGCTGTGTGAAGGGTCTTTTGGAGGATAGGCAGGAGTGAACTTGGGTATTGAAGAGACCCATGTTGTAGGATGGTGGAAACACAGGCCGGCAGATCATTCCACAGCCGAGCTGTTGAACACAAGAACGAGTCGTAGAAGCGACCCGTTCTCATGTGACAAATGACAACCGTGCGGAGATGTTTGGCGTGTTTCCCGACTACGACCGGTGGCGAAGGGATCAAGGGATTTCATAGAATTTAAATAATTACATATTTGTAAAAAGCATTAACTTTGTGGCTCGCCATATTTAAAATAAAAAACACATAAATTTGTTGTAGAACACTTTTATTTTATTAAAACTCTACCGGTTTCGGAAGCACCCTTCCTTTATCAGGAGAATATTATAACTAATAAGTGGTCTACAACAAATTTATGTGTTTTTTATTGTTAAATAATTACCGTTGAGAAATTTCGACTTTTGAAACCTTACATATTTTCGTAACTATATGTGTAGAATTAACATATAAATCATTTGTAGTATTACTTGAGTTAGGAAACTACGTGATGTTTAGTGCCATTTTTGAGTGCTGGCCCTTTGTAAGTATTTACGACTTAATTTAAAACTAATTAATGAAACGCTAGACAATAGATATTTTGAAGATTTTTATTAGGAAAAGTTACAATTAAAATTAAGCAACCCATTGTATTGTATATTTTTAACATGGTTAAAAAACTAATTGCTTTAAATAACAGTATAAATATCATTCGTAATCCCAATCGCAACCATGAAAGAATTTTTATCACCACTCTTTAATGCCGTGTGCCAAACCAGTAAAAGGTTCCACAAATGTACGCGTATCACTTCGCTAAAAACCTAATGGATTTTTTATTGCAAATTAATGTAATGCCAAAGTCCAATAAGTGAGGCAGTATTATCCACACAGTAAACACACTTTCCACGGTGTAAAAGATCCAATTAAAAGTAGGTATCATTTGCCAAATTACATACGTACCCTTTCCCATTAGCATCGCCTTTCTAATGTGAAATTGCCGAGTCGAACTAATAATATAATATTATTTATAGAAATGACATCACTCGGAGCTGGGATGAACGCAAAAAGTCTAATTGATTGAAAGGCACAAGATATAGTTACAGAGCCACGGGCTGTTTCATTGTTATAGGAGTGCTTTGCAAATTGATAGAGCAAAAAACGCGTGAAGAATGTATCGAAAGAATCCATACCCTATTAGTACGGTTCAATAACCTTCCTATCAGTGGCGGCTCGTGACTTTTGAGTGAGCTAGAGTGCTAAGATTGAAAAATACGACGTTATGGATGTTTTTGCAGCGTCCTTGAGGTGATTTTTCACAAAAAACGGCGCTATATAAATCATCCAAGTATGATTATTATTGTTGAAGCCGAAAATAATTTTTTTTTTTTTCAATTTCAATTTTTTTGTATGGAGATTTACAAGGTAGGTAGGGCACTGCCCCACCTACCATCTAAATATCCATACAAAAAATTGAAATAAAAAAAATAATAAATAATAATAATTTCGGTTTCAACAACATCAATAACGTCGTATTTTTCAATCTTAGCACTCTACTCGAGCTCACTCAAGTCACGAGCCGCCACTGCTTCCAATAAAAAAGCAGAATTAATAATAATATACATATATATATTTTTATTGATTCAGTAAAGTATTCAAGTTATATCCGCTTCTAAGAAGGAGCAACTTTTTTACGATTCGCAAGGCTTTGATCTGTCCAATTTTCATTAACAGACAAAATAAAAAAGGATAGCCATCAACTAAAGCCTTTCCTTCGTACAATGCATAATGAAGCACAGCTGCTAGCAAATCAGCAGTTGTCAATAATTAGGTTCCAATAAGTGCTAAAAAAAGAAAAGGCCGCCAGTATTATGCGGACTCCCAGAACAAGAGGTAAATTTGAAATTCTGAGTGAACGGTGGTGTATGCACGACAAGAATATAGACAAAATTACAAAATAAAAACACATACCATAGTTACGTGCTAATTTTCATCGTTGTAATGCAGAAACGATATTTTTTTGGATACATCCTTAGGTACTTAAATGATGAATTAATTCGTCACACAAGGCGTATTTCATATTTACCAAATATCCAAGAGAGCTGAAAAAAAATTTTTGGCATACATTTTACAGTTTTTAGGTCTTTTGCTAAATTTGAGATACTCCTGTTTGTGTTGTGTGCGACGAATTGTAAAAAAAATTGTTACAAAGTATCATTATTGAAGAGTAAATTTTAATAATTTTATTTAATCATCGAAGAAGATAATATTAACACATCCCAAATGAACCACGAAACCGAAAAAACAACAGAAAATAAAATGATTTCAGTCGCATCTTGGACTCTAACCCAGGACCTCTACCTATCCGGGTAACCGCTTAACCAACTTAGCTAATGAGACCAGTTCAATTTACGCCATCTACACCGATATCATACTACAAGTTCAAGACTTCTTAATATTATCCTCCATTTTTAAATCCAATATTATTGGCTGCTATCCTTATCAATAATTAAATATTACAATAAGGTTTACAAACTTCAATAAGTTATAAAAAATAATTTGAATATTTAATACTTTTACCCTTACTTTTAAGTTATTGCCAGATTACGAGTCGTCAAACACTACTTATTAGCTCCTCTGTGTATATACTTTACTCTGTGGTTGTAATACAAATTATTCATAATCATGCAGTTTAAGAACTTTTTAGAAGAAGAACAAGAAAGTTAAAATATTTAAAGTGTATTGTAGGTAACCGGGCATAATTACAATTAATCTAGAAATCCAATCTAAAAGTTCAAGAATGTCTCATGAAAAAGACAGTGCTTCGGGCACTAATATTATAGGAATAAAGAACGGAAGAAAATATTGAATTAAATAATTAATTATTTTGATTGAATTATGCTTGGATGTAGCGGAAATGATTGCAACACCTACTGTTGAACACTTAATCAAAATCAAGATGTTTAGGATGCAAAGAAGAAAGAAACAACTCCGTGTAAAAGAGCTTGCTAATGATACCGTGTCGGTAAGTTGAGCTTAAAAAAATAAAATAATAAACAAATTCCAAAGCCAGGAATTAAAATATTTATGATAAAACGTTAATGTGTCAGAGAAGACATTGATTAATGGGCTGTAAAGATTAGGCAATATTTGTATTGTCTTTTAAAATGTTAATGAATGACGATACGAAGGAATTTGCATGTTTTGTGATCACGATATAGTTATTTTTAATGTATGAGTCAAAAATCGTCAAGAAGTTTTGGAATAAGTTGAGAAGTTTGCATAATCAATCATTATTAAATATATTGTATTATTTCTTCAAAAAATTTGTAGTCACTCTGTGGCGTCATTATTTATAAATTAATAAGAATAACTCAATTACATTTAAAAAAAACTGCATTATTGATGTTGAGGTAGCCGAAAAAGAATTTTTTTAAAACATGTTTTAAAAATTTTGTTTGATGATTTTTAAGTTAGGGGGTTCAATTGACCAAAATGAACCCACTAGCAATTTTTTTTAAAGATAAACAGTATACAGTATACTGTTTATCCTGACCTGGAAAGCTTTGCTTTCGAAACATGTTGATATTTATATATTAAAAAGGTGGTGTAAAGACCAAAATGCCATCTACATTTTTTACTTGAAATAAACGTAGAAATCACTGGTTAAAGTTTGTCGATTTCGTTCTGATACACACTGTCAGTGGCATGCAGTCCATACAAACTGAAAAGCTGTGCCTACTCTAAGAAAAACGTATCATAAAAAGAAGATAAAAGATATTAAAAAAAAAGACAAATACCCGATCAAACCGTATTTGGTAAGGAACTTGGACGCTCATTTAATCGGTTGATTACAACAAGATGATAATGAAATGGCCATTTTAAATATCCAATGCAATACAATTCATACCCCAACTTGAAAAGCTACACACTGCCTATCTTTGATCGTAGACCAATGCACGCCACTGCACACAGTATATTTTACACGGAAGAAGACGGAAGACGCAATCGGGGATGTTCCAGGAAGACATGAAATGATGAAGTGATTAAAATATTTGCAAGCAAGGCACAGTAATCCCGTGATAATACCGACAGACTTATATTGAATTTTTTTTTATAACTTATTGAAGTTTATAAACCTCATTGTAATATTTAATCATTGAAGAAGATAATATTAACACACCCGAATTTAAAATGGATGATAATATTAACAAGTCTTGAACTTGAAGTATGATATCGGTAAAGATGGCGTAAATTGAACTGGTCTCATTAGCTTACTCGGTAAAGCGGTTGTCCTGGATAGACAGAGGTCCTGGGTTCGAGCCCCAGATGCGACGGATACCTTTTTATTTCTTTCTAGACCTGTAAAAAAAATCAATAGATTTCTCATATAAATAAAAATCGGATAGGTATATCCGAGACTCTATTCCGATTGCAATTATGTTCGGGAGGAACTTTGTAATATATCATAAAGATAGCAGCCAATAATATGGGATTTAAAATGGAGGATAATATTAACAAGTCCTGAACTTGAAGCATGATATCGGTGAAGATGGCGTAAATTGAACAGGTCTCATTAGCTTAGTCGGTAAAGCGGTTGTCCCGGATAGACAGAGGTCCTGGATTCAAGTCCCAGATGCGACTGATACGTTTTTATTTTAGGTTGTTTGTTTGACAGGTATAGAAGGTGCACAATGTGTTCCTTAACATGGCAGCAATTTTAGCAATTCTATTCGTATATTTTTAAAAATGACTTTATCTCCTACATAATGAGAATGATTAAAGGAGGCACTACTTACAAACTTTTCACTTTTCAAATTGCAAACACTTTAAAATATCTCACTCTTTGCGCACACCTGTCGGGAGATTTCTCTTCTAAGAATCATTAGACAATTGCCTATACACAGACCGAGAGAATGGTATAATGTATAATGCACAAGTATAAGAAAGGACGTACTCTTCCGATTAGTGTTGATGTAAGGTATGGACAGTTTGAATGGCAAGAAGAGGCTTGAGTGATACCCGACATCAGAGGAAAGCGCAGGAAATCTAAATGGGAAATCTATGCGGTATTAAACAGCATGATGCATTTGTTTGCGTTCATAATGCACCAGTGATTTTACGATGCAGGTGCAGACTGCAGAGTGCTCGTGGGTGTATGGAGATATAGACTCTGTGGAGACTAGTGTTCTGGAAATATGAATAGGGTTCATGACACAAGACCAGGTGGACATTGGACAATGCATGGAAAGGTGGTGGTGTTTACAGATTCATAGCTAATAATAATAATATGTGAATGATTTGTATAGCACTGTTTTTGAGAAAAATCACGTCAAGGGCGCTGTACAATTATTTTATTTTTTTCAATGTCTCTATTATCACTAACTATAGTCAATCTATTATTACTACTTATGGCTAACAATGCATTCACCGGTTCATCGATCAGCAATACCAAACTATATGTACAATGCATTTGACCCATTGACGTGATGCCGTGTTAAAATATACAAATTATTAATTTTACGTAGACAGATAATATTCTACAGCACCATACTCATTTGTCGGGTAACTTGAGATTATTATATAGAACTATTTGGAGAAAATATTGGAAAACATATGTTATTGAAAATATTCTCAGAATCGACATGGTGAAAGATCACCATTCAGAATCATAAAGCTACCTGAAATGACACTCGAGTATATAGAGCTATCAAAATACTGTTATTGGATTTGTGGTGGTTTGGTTTGTGTAAAATTAAAATTACCAATAAAATACTGTATCTATGTTTCCCAAAGCTCGCAGTGAGATCTAGCGTCATGAATTTTAAACAGATTTTTCAGTCTACAATTTCTAGATCATAGCAACTATTTTAATTTAATAATCAACTATTTTTATTTCTACCGTGAACGATGGATCCTTGAAATATTTGTAAAACAAAACCGCTCTAAGATTTCGTAATCAGCAATCATTAAATCAACACCATACGTGTATAGTACTCTTGAATTGGAGTTGAATATAAAGTACAGAGAAAGAAAAGTAAAATATAACACGAAATGTGTAGAATTTCAATTAAATTCTTAATTTGTTAATTTTCAAAGTAATGACAGTAACCAACGTCAATAACCCTCCCTTCAACAGGATAAAAGGTAATAAAAAAAAACGAATGAAATACTAAAATAATAACGTATTACCTTCATGAAAAAGGAGTAAATTCCAATTTTTGGGAAATTTGAACATGCTAGGACGGTTTGACTAAACTCATTATGATGGATGTTTATTTGAAGTACGGAAAACCGTGACTTCATGCGGCAGTTGGTACAGAATGCCTAAAATAACCAACAGTTTAAACATATATTTCACCCGAAACGTGTGTGAAAAAACTGAGTTGAACGAACTCGATCAGGAGAACATTACGCAATTATCATTCTACTTGTATATCCCGCATTTGGTTTTTCATACCGAATTAACTACTATAACTATTATTAATTTTAATAATGCCGGGAATGCTGGTTACATAATAAATACTGCATGAAATGTAAACTGCATAACGGGTGTTGAGTGATCACTGATATTGAAAAACATTATTATAATAATTGCAAAAAAATTTCACAGACACATGAAACTAGAAAGCGTACTAATTAAAACGCGAATCAATCTACACTAGAATAATATTTATCGTTGCGATCAAACTCACTCAAAGCAACAAGGACACAATATTTGTCGTTTCGATCAAACTCACTCAAAGCAACAAGGACACAATATGTGTCGTTTCGATCAAACTTACTCAAAGAAACAAGGACACAATATTTGTCGTTTCGATCAAACTCACTCAAAGCAACAAGGACACAATATGTGTCGTTTCGATCAAACTTAGTCAAAGAAACAAGGACACAATATTTGTCGTTTCGATCAAACTCACTCAAAGCAACAAGGACACAATATGTGTCGTTTCGATCAAACTCACTCAAAGCAACAAGGGCACAATATGTGTCGTTTCGATCAAACTTAGTCGAAGAAACAAGGACACAATATTTGTCGTTTCGATCAAACTCACTCAAAGCAACAAGGACACAATATTTGTCGTTTCGATCAAACTCACTCAAAGCAACAAGGACACAATATTTGTCGTTTCGATCATTTAAAACTAAAATATAAAAAAATTACTTTTCATCCGTACTAGATATTTACTAAACCTTTAATTTAAAAAATAAATCATTCAGTTTGGATGGGCATTTTGGCGTCAAAACCAAAATTAAGTTATGTATGAAACAGGCACCGCAGCCGTTTCTATTAAGTATGTTAACCATTATGCTACGGAGGTTGTTACAAACCGAATAGTTATCAATAAAATATGCTTTTCCAGTAGTAACTTAATGAGTATTTCTCGAGCTTCTCTTTGACTTTGCCGGTAAATGATTATAACAGCATCAATAAAAAAGTCACAATTCTTGCTTCGATCAAAGATAATCACTTAATTCGTGTAGAACAACACACGTGCTGGATCAACAATAAATAATACAACCCTGCCTTTGAGTGATAACTCGATTAGTGTAAAAACTATGTACCTCGTTTTAATAATTACAGATTAGTCTCAATTCTGGTTTAGAGTAATTACTTTATTTGTGTTAAAGGCACGTACATAGCCCAAGTGTATTGGTTGTTTAAATAATTGGTGGCAGGGGCGTGCCGCTCGCAATGAGCGATTTTTAGGATAAAATCTCTTAGTCACGTTGAAAGAGCCGTTTACTATGTAGAAAATAAAACTTTCTTTCGGTGAAAAGTAAAGATTATTAACAGCTTGCTGCAACTTGAAGAAAGGCTCTGGACGCGCACACATTTCCATAAGAAATATTTCAGTGACGTAAGCGTCAAATTCCGAGATTGCCAAATAAACAAAATAAAAACGAAAACATGTTTTATTAAAAAACTAGATGAATTTATACATAAACTTGAGTGATTACGAAGCTTATTAAGATGCAAAACAGTACTAAAATGATGCAATGGGAAGTAATTCAAAATCATGTGTTTTTGGTTTGAAAATTTGATGCCCTAGAAATATCATAGATGATTTAATTAAATACTGCAAGTAGAACACACCTTGGCCTTTCGTTTAACGGGACATTTTTTGATAAGCCTTTTTATAAGCCTAAAAAAAATAAGGTATCAGACCTAAAAAATGTTTAAAGAGCAAAATCTACTAATTATTAACCCCATTTCCGATATTGTCGTATTGTTCTGTGTGGAAAATGAAGTTTTTTAGAATATGACCGAAACACATTTTAATAATTATGCCAGAACTTTACAGAATAAAATAAAACACGCATTTTGATGATGTTTTTTCTTTTGCGTAAATCGAAACATGCGGCCGGTGAACTTTAACCTGCATAAGGAGTGCGTGATTTCGTTCGAATTTTTAAAATCGAGATTTATCTACCAAGCATCTTTTCTTAAAGTTGGGTACTAATATAACATTTTGAAAGCTTTCTATAAATGACAGAAGAAACTTTTTCTTTATCTTAGGAATTCAAAGTTGTCATTCTTTGTGGTCCTTTGTACAAGATTCTTCAATTTCGAATTTTTCAACGGAATATCATATGCCAATAATAACTTTTATAAAAAAAACTACAGTTTTGATGAAGATACAGAAATCAATATTCTTCATATAAACAATAAAGGAAAATAATTAAACAATTAAACTTGGAGGCCTTAGAAATTAATTCGTAAGTGTATTTCGTTTAATTAATTAATAATAAAAACACAATTAATTAATTAAAATAAATACACTTTGTATGAATCCACTTTTATTTTGTATATATGTCAACTAGTTTCGATTCTGCTGAATCTTCATCGGGACTGAAAAATATACACATTTTTATAATATATTTCTTTTAATTCATCATGTCAATCCACAAAGTGTTAGCTTATTATGAAAACATAATTAATAACAACAAAAATCTACCATCAGTCTTATTTTGAATATGTTCCCATTCTCCACGCTTTATTCTCCCCCCACTCTTTACTTACCCCCTGGCACACCACCACTCCCACTTCAACACCTATAAATTGACTATAATTTTGGAATAATGGAAAGTTAGTATATATTCAACCCTGAAGAAGGAACGCTCAAAATAAAGCGGTGTTACACTAGGAAAATTTCTTTTATTTTTATAATGAACAACCACAAAGTATTAGCCGCAAATAATATATAGAAAACGTATAGTGTAGGGGAGGAATTCTCTCCAGAAATTCAGTTGAATTAATGTAGATAACAATTTTAAAAAATATATCACAGCACGTCCCTGGCTGGAATGCGTAAAGCGCATCGAGTTAATTCACAAAGCGAATTATTCGCAGTCCGGTGGGGTCAACCACCGAGCTGGAAACCCACCGCAGCCGACCCATGAGACGAAGAAAGTTTACATTGGTTCTCTCGTATTCACAACACATGAACACATGGCATAATGTGCTGGGTGCGTTACTGTCAAAGCTCGAAAGTAAATTCAAGGTTTTTCCGACGAATCCTGGCATTTTCTGTTTTGCCATTTTAATAAGTAAATATAAAATATATATATATATATGTTGTTGTTAGCAGAGAGCAGTATATATATATATATATATATATATATTATAGAATTACGTTCATAGTTCTCCTGATTAAGAGATCCTGTGCTGAGGCGAACTAGGTTTTGGATAAGGGGTATCGTATTAAAAATCCTATGGGATTTTAATCTCTTTATATAAAAATAAATATTTGTCTGTGTGTCTTCGATATTCTCGAAAATTACTAGACCGGTGTCGCTGAAAATAGCACAGTTTGTTCTTATTAGTGTCGGGAAGGTTTAGAGAGTAGTTTGCGTCAAACTGTTGCTATAAGGTTTATAAAATTAGTATGAAAAACATTGAACCCGCCATGTTTTATATTGAGGTAAGTCCATAGATATACCACTCTGGTTAGCCACAGACAACAAATTCAAAAGAAGAAGGTTTACTTGGGTACAATATTTTCAAAATGGTAAACACAAGTAGGTACCTACCTAAGAACTTCATTATTTAGATATATTTTGAAAAAAACAAATGTTTGGAAAGAAACAAAATTTTCAAAAAAATGTTTCTTTGTTTCATTGTTTAGAGATGGTAACAGTCATCACAAGACATTAATTTCGCCGTCAAATCAATTATGGCACCCAAACGACAAGCAAGAATTCAAAACTTAATAACTTTATTCCAAAAAATAAAATAATCCCTAGCAAGGCCGGGTACACATCATATCAATAAATGGAATTCGGGGTAATGACGATGTTTTAAGAGTACTAATTATTATTTTTCTGATAATTCCTGAAGTCAATAGGAGCTTTATCTGTAGTGTAAAGTTGATATATGCTTCACAGGAAACCTGTTGATCCAGACAAAACGATTAAGACATATGATGGGGTCAATTTAAACTCATAACCATCTACGTTCTTCTTCTTTTCTATGTGGAACGGGAATCCCACCATCTGCATCCATAATGTTATTGGTTTTATAGCCTCTAAAATATTGTCAGCTTCAAACAATTTTTAAAACACTTTTGACATGGTATTTTCGAAAAACATTCACAAATCACCCTTTATCTATTTTCCCTCTCCTTCTCTGTATTTTTGTACGAATGGGAGTTTGATAAGGAGGTAGTAATGTGAATGGACGATAAAGGTTACTATTATCTGCTGAAAAACTTTTATTAACCTTAAAATAGATTTCACATGTAATTCCTTAATTAATCGATTTCCGATAATAATTTGACGATTTAATTTGTTGGACACTAGGTGGGAGTTTGTTGTATAACTTTAAAGCTAAAAAATTCAGAGTTTCTTTGTTGAAAGGTAGTATTAATTATACTTAGGTACATTTATTTAACTTGTCTATTTGCTTTGCTCTGGTATTATGATCGTGTGAGGTGCCTTTTTGTCTTTTTTTGAAATGATACACCAGAATATTTTTTTTGTAGACTTGGAACGTCGAAATCCGTTATTGAAGCCTTTTTCCAAAATTTACGGAACCAATTTTAAAATTTCTATCAACACCGCACATTAATATACCACAATGTGTTCATGTTTTACTGGAAAAAGGCGAATATTAATCTTGGGATTAACCGGTAAATACCTCAGATAGTATAATATAATAACCATAGGGAAATTCAAAGAAACTTGACAAAAATGTTACAAATGGAGGTGTTGTGAATTAATTTAACAAACCCAACCTCAAGTTCCTAACCTATCAACTTAACCGGACCATATCATACTAGTGGTGGGCGAAGCGGCTCGGTTTAGTGAGCCGGATCACTAAATCAGCTCTCTGTTAAGACAATCCACATGAAAACTGGACGAAAAAAGGATCGTGTAAGAGTGTCTTAAGGTCGTCTTTAGGAGGGCCAAGAGAGCGAGGGAGAGGGCATTGTGCGCGGGGGACGCGAACCGTCGTTCAAACGAGCCGGATCACCTAACCGGTACACTACAAAGAGCTGATTTAGTGATCCGGATCACTACAAAGAGCTGATTTAGTGATCCGGATCACTAAACCGAGCCGCTTCGCCCACCACTATATCATATCTACCTTTTAAAAAATTGAACCGGTAAATCACAGCATTAATTACCGAAATGGTTGTGTACAAGTGTAAGGTTAGGTTAGAAATTTAGTTAAAGTAAGGATAAGTTTTGTAGCTACCTGCCGGTACCTACTTACCAGTCACCTGACAGGCGCTCATTCAAAACACTCTATTGGCAAAAACATATGAACAAGAAACAAGAAAATCAACCAAATTATAAAAAGCTAAAATTACCTTGAAAATTTCATTATTTTCTCGGGTCCCGATTGCGTAGCATCATGACTAACTTCTCCTCGCTTCAAGTATCGTGCAAATAAAACACATAATTACAATCACCGTATCGTTAATCATAATATTGAAGAATTTATAAATAAACCACTACGAATAATCTCCGGTGAGTTCATTTAATCGATTTAATCATTTATTTCATGTGTGCAACACAATTAATAGGAATTCCAACATTATTCCTACAGTTTGTTAAAAAAAAATGGTAAACGCTTCCATTTCAGACGATTGCACAACTATTTTGGTAAATACTAGAATTTACTCAGAATAAAGAATACACACTAAAAGCGTCTTCCATGTAGATTTTAATGAAAGCCAATGTGTCTTTGACTTAGTAAGGAGAAGAGAGAGCCAATGAAAATACAGCAAATACATAGCTCTGTCTCTCTCACACTGCCTGCATTGTATATTGCCATTCCATTTGATCGAAATGAAATGGTGAAAAAATTTATTTTTATTAGAAATTTAAGGTCCGAATCGCCAGACTTTTGAATCACGAAACAGGTTTATATCGGATTTCTTGTATTGTAAAACCTAAGAATTACTTTCAGGCTTTTACAGTAACACACAGGCACAAATCGATGTCATTATGGACGCTGCCATGGGAAGATGTTTGGAGATAAAGTTGTGCGCGTTTTGCGCGGTGTATTCACGCAACGAATTACGCCCTCGAGTGGTTCAATCGCAGGCATTAAACAGAGAGATTAATTCCCTATAAAAACATGGCCAGTGTAAGATTTATAAATCATATTTTGTTCATACATGCTCGATGTCATTTGATAGTTTTTTCCACAATGCAAAGTGCACGGCAGAAATAGCGAACCTTTTCCGGTAAGTATGTAAAAAAATATATACATACGAGTATACTGCCTGCGCCAGGAGTCCTCCAATTGTTTCAAGGTTATAAATCTTGAAATTTATGGATAGATTGAATAAAATCGAAAATGGTTGGTTGTTGAATAGCAGATGGGTTATTTAACACGATAGATAACACTTTGATAAATACACTATGTGTAACGAGGGGATAATATTTCGCTTTTAAGTAAGTTAGTGACGGCTGTTATTACTAATAATTTTGTGCGAAAATGAAGGAAGAATAATTGGGTTGACGTTATTTATAGAGTTTGACATTTGAAACCATATAAAGGTACAGCATTTAAGGTAAAATGTATATTTTTGGCTGCGTTTCCTGCACTGAATTAAGAACTGATGACCTACTATAAGAGTTCAGACAGATGCTGAGGTTAACAAAAATGATTCAAATAAAGAATAACATTGAACGAAAAATACCAATAATTAAAATGATAATCTTGCTATGATACTAAACATATACAGTAAGATCGTTTACAACGACCCTATTTGTACAGTTATTTGACTTTTCGCTCAGCCAAATTAAGAGTTCAGATTCTTACAGTTTAAGATTAACTCTTACAATGTGCACCAGTTAAAATACGAATAGCTTAACGTAAAATAGGCTTACAAAAACCTAATTTGACATAAAGCAAATGACTGTTTGAATTGGCTTTATGCCTACCAGTGTAAGGGCTAATTTCCGAAATATTGAGTATAAAATCGAATTAGATATTAAATTATATTTATTTTCCCGCGTGCCAAAAGTTCACCATCACTGGTGTACAGTGATAAAAAAGCAAGTGAAATTCGATAAAGATTGATATATGCAATGGAGATGGACTGAACAATAAACAAATATGATATGTTTTTATGAAAGTAAATATTATAATGAACTCTCGCGCCAACTGCTCAAGTGAGTGCACAGTTTCACTCTACTGCATCTGTGCTCTAAAGATTGTATAGAGTTTCGTTGCAATTATCGGCGGTTGTCGGAAATAACAAGCGAGAAGTTTCGGTGTCAAACTTTATAGACTCCAATAATTTAGTGGACCGTGTTCTATACCACTGTGCAATTAACTACACATTTTGTTTTATTTCAGAGAAAAGAAAACCTGAACAACGAGGAACCTTAGCTTTGAACTTCAGTACCAAAAGTACTAAACTTCACTATTGAAATTAAGTAGAACTCAAGTTCTAAACTACAGTTCTGGGCTCCGGTTTTAGAACATACCAAACCAAACGACAGAAGAATGAAAGGAAAATACTTGTTGTATTCTTAGATATAGAATACTACAAAAAAATGCCTGTAAAGTTATTTAACCGACGAAGAAACCCAGAATTGATAACCTGCAACCACTCACTTTGAGAAATTTTAAAACATGCGTTTCACAATTGAGGCTACTAAAAAACCGTAAGTGCATGTTATAGCCTGAACAAAATTCATTATCTGTCAAATTGTCTTCCCTTTTTTGTCGCTAGGTGGCATGTAACAGTGCGTTCCTAACTGAGAGAATTAAAACATAAAACGTGCGTTATTATCCCGATCAATTTAAACAATCGAAAATCGGAGATATTAAGTACAAAAACCAACTAGTAAAAAGGTGTGTATCGTTTACAGAATCTTCTATTTTTGCAAAGTATTTAGTATGATCATTTTTACAAATGTTTCGTCATTTACTTAGAGTTGTAAAATCGTAATCGTACGGCTTGCTAAATTTTGTGATGCCACCGTTGCTTACCCTAAGCACGGTCGCGTATTTTGGTTCAGTCTGGAACAGTCGTCTTGGGTTATTCCCATGGTATACCTTACCCAAAGGACCAAGTAATTGAACAAATAGTAAAGAAAACAATAAAAGCAAAAACATGGAAAAGAATACTAATTATTAAATACGTAAGGTCGCAATCACGCATGAGTACTTACTTGTGGCTTCTCGCTTTTTGAAAAGAGGTACCGAAAATAATATTGGCTTGGTTAAATTGCTTCAAAATTATTATACATAAAATACCGGTCAGTTACATTTTTGAAATTCCAAGGCGGAATGCGCCAGCGAAGAAAAGTATTCCAACAAAACAAACATCCAGGCAAATGCCGTTAAACATTTTCTCACAAATAAATCAATCAACGAACCTAAATAGCCGAGAACACAGGAACATTAATTCACCAGATTAGTTTGACGTGGCGGTTTAAAATGGGTTTAGTAACAGCCAGAACCAATCAACGAATTAAGAAAACATCTAATGAGTATACAACGAAAAGTGGCCCAGTCAAAGTCAGTGTTCTTTGGCAGATTGAGATTGAGGATTTTTGCATGGATTTTAAAGTATATTTTGTTTCATATAGGTAAAACATATTCTGACTGGCGAAGCTGTGAGTTTGTGTCTATGCAAAGAATTTCAGTATTAAATCTACCAATAGACAGGGAACTTGATTTGGCCACTTTTAGTTGTGTGCTCACGAAAGTTGTGATACAGCCTTGTTTAACGTTGGCATGGGTTAAAAAAACACAACAGAATCCACATTGGATTGAAAACAAAGCAAAAAGTCGAAAGAAAATGAGTGTAAACTTGAAAACAGACATTTATTTAGCATTTATTAAACGGTTTGATAACAGGTCAACATCCAAATCAACTGTTGTGAATTATCTGATAAGAAAGCAATTTGTTGAACGGGAGCTTGTCTTTAACCACTAGTTAGAGATGCAGCAGTGCGTCCGCAGATTAAAATAGACCTTAGGCTTAGATTCTCAGCGAGGGAATTGAGATGGAAATTCCATTTGGTCTACATCAATGTCAAGATTCACTTTAAACAGAGGTTTAACTCACGTAAATGCTTCTGTGACTTTTTACTTGCATAATATTATATTACAAAATGAATTCCAAGTAGACATACTACTTATAAATTAGAATAGACTTATTCCTGGAAGGATAATACCATGTAAATATTTTTAATTTAAATAGAAACTGCGTTAATGTAATAAGTGCATGAAATATAAATAATATAAGAAAAACTAAAATGAAATGATAAATTTTAAAAATGCATGTAAAAATTCCTTTTGATCTACGATCTAAAAATATTTAAGTACCTACGTAATGTAGCAATCATGTTTGTCTGAACTCTGAAATTTTTTCTGTGTGTTCTGTTAAAGGTATACTATCAAGCATAGGGGGTACTTACTCAAATCACCAGAGTTTTTACTTATGGCAGCGTAATTGCAATTTCCAGATTATCCAGAGGTTAAGCCTAAACAAATGCTAGTTATTTTATGCTTCAGCAGAAATGTGTTTGATTCAATTCCAGTGTTTTATTCATTTCAATTGACATAGAAATCCAATTTAGCTGACATCAGTTTACAGATTCACTTTAATCGCGAATCAAACTTGGGTATATTTTATGCGTCCGAAATATATAGTTAAGTTTTTAATCATTGAAGAAGATAATATTAACAAAACCTAAATGAAACATGAAACCGAAAAATCAAAAGAAAATAAAAAGATATCAGTCGCATCTGGGACTCGAACCCAGGACTTCTGTCTTTCCGGGGCAACCGCTTTACCAACTTAGCTAATGAGACCAGTTCAATTTATGTCATCTTCATTGATATCATATCTCAAATTCAATATCAACATCATCCTCTATTTTTAATCCCATATTATTGGCAGCTATCTTTATGATGATTACAAAGTTCTTCACGACCACAATTGCAACCTAAATAATGTCTCGGATAAATATCCGATTTTTTTTATTTATATGAGACATCTATTGACTTTTTACTAAAAGTCTATTCAATTTTGAATTATTTTATTGAAGTTTTAAAAATCTCATTGAAAGACAGAGGTCCTGGGTTCGAGTCCCAGATGCGACTGATCTTTTTATTTTCTGTTGTTTTTGTCGGTTTCATTTAGGTTATGTTAATATTATCTTCTTCAATGATTAAATATTACAATGAGGTTTTTTAAAACTTCAATAAAATAATAAAAATTAAAAATTTACATAGTTAAGTTATGTTTATATTTTAAACTTCCAGTGAAGAAACAGGGCCTAACCAGTAACCAAGTCAATGTAAGAAATTTCCAATTTGACTTGATGGCATTTTATCGTCCGAGAACGGTAGCTGCTATGGTTGTCAGAACAATATTTATTATGTAAAAGTTGCCCCTCGCATTTTCAGGGCCACGGAGCGTAATTATGCCCCGTTATTTTTATTTATTTCCTGAATCGATACTTTATTTCTTATCATATTACGGCAGAATGGAGTTAGAACAGCCGTTTTTTGGACAACGGTAAATCTATGAACATTATATTACTTTTTGCAAAACATAATTGGGCAAAAACGTAGGTACTAACGTTTAATGATTTAGAATTGTTTTTATCGCGTAGATTCATGAAAACGGTTGATAGATAAAAAATCAACCTTGTTCTTATTTCTAATAAAACTAAACTATAAAGCAGTAATCTTTTTGTTTGTCTGAAGCAGCAAAAATGAAAGGAAAGCTCTGGCGTCATGAAATTGAAACAGCTTTGTCTATCTGCAATTTGCGGATTAACGCAACTACTTTCTTTTAATAACTAACTATTGTGTTTATTGGTAAAACTCCAAATATTTTCTTTAAAAATAAATTTTGATTTCAGCTGTATAGAGTAGCTCACAGAATAGAGAATTTATAATTATCACAATTATTTTCAAAGTAAATCGGTTTTACAGGTAATAAATCATTTTAAACACCGTCCAAATTAAAATTAGGTGGGAGTAGATAAAATCATATACGTAAGTCGTCTCAATTCAGTGATGCAATTTCTACCGAAATATTGAATCGGTATTTCAGCGAGAAGCTGGGTAGTAAAAAACTAATAAAACATAATTTTATTTTATTTCACTTCTATATAATTATCGTACATACAGTTTTGAGGTACATACATTATATAGGTGCAAGTAATGCGAATAATATTCGTAACAAAAAATTGCATTTAAATATTTTTTTTATTTATTTCTTTTATTATTTATTAATTAATTTTTTGATACATGCATTCACACAAACAAGGTACAAAGGCTATAAACTTCTTTTTTTTATGCATATATATATACGTTTTTTTAATATTCACTTACTTAATACATAACTTAAAAAAACTTAAAATAACTTAAAATGTTGAGATTCGTAAAGAATGCAAGGCTGATGTAAGCGTAGTGAGCAAGATTAAGAAAAGGACGCTTAGATGGTTTGGGCATGTAGAGCGAATGAACGAAGAAAGGAGTGTAAGGAGAATATATGACGCGAATGTGAATGGAAGAAGAAGCCGGGGACGTCCGAGGAAGACGTGGCACGATCAAGTGAATCAAATACTTGAGTCGGGCCATGTCAGAAGTCGGAATAACAGAAGAGAATGTATGAGACGTTGTATGAAAGTGAATGAAGCAAGAAGTGTATGCGAATATCGAGTTGTTTGGCGGTCCGTCCTTTCTGCCTACCCCTGCGGGGAAACGGCGTGATGGTTAGTTAGTTAGTTAGTTACTTAATATACATCTGAACACATGTACAAAAACCTACGTGTAATGCATATAAAGCAAAAAATCCCACATAGGCAAGGCCAGCGCGTGGGAATACCTGGTATCAGTTAGTGGCAGTATATTAGTATAATTGTATTAATACATGGATTTTGAAGGTAAGTTAAAGAAAAATTATAAATTAAATTAGAAAAATAATATGAAAAAAAAAGAAAAATGGTGAAAATATACAATCATAGCAGGAAAAGGTTGATATCTTTCGTTTTAATCCAGTTTTTTATAACATTTTTGTATGTGTGTAAAGACGATGTGTTTGGACACTTACATTCTGTAGATAGTAAATTATAAATTTTAAGAGTTATAATGTTTCGTGTACACCTCACTAAGAGAACCTGTGCTGAGGTGGTCGCGTGTTCTGGATAAAGTGTTACTGTATGCTAGGTAAGTAGCCGTAATAATATGTAGACATAATAATAATGAAGTGAAAAGATATGACATATTTGATACCACACGAACAGAAGCAATTTAGAAGAAATGAGTAGAATAAACATATAAAAGATAATTTTTAAGAATTTGAAAATATTACCAATTCATTTATACAATAATAATCCATTTTAAAGTAGATCTATTATATTATATTATATAATTACTAATTATCTTGGGTCATGTTTTGGGGTAAATAAGTTTTGGAAAAATTGTGTAGTAGGTACCAATTCATTTATACAATAATAATCCATTTTAAAGTAGATCTATTATATTATATTATATAATTACTAATTATCTTGGGTCATGTTTTGGGGTAAATAAGTTTTGGAAAAATTGTGTAGTAGGTACCAATTCATTTGTATAAATTTTAATTGTATAATAATAATCCATTTTAAAGTAGATCTATTATATTATATTATATAATTACTAATTATCTTGGGTCATGTTTTGGGGTAAATAAGTTTTGGAAAAATTGTGTAGTAGGTACCAATTCATTTATACAATAATAATCCATTTTAAAGTAGATCTATTATATTATATTATATAATTACTAATTATCTTGGGTCATGTTTTGTGGTAAATAAATTTTGGAAAAATTGTGTAGTAGGTACCTTTAATTTTGATCCAATCTGAGATCTGTTTTTATTTTGTGTATTATTACTTTATAAACATTCACATACCATCCAGACCAACCGGACAAACCGATTTTTTTTTATTTACCCGCTTGCAGGGCAAATCTTTGGATAAATTCTCCAATTCCCCGTATTTGTGCGCAATATAACGCACAATTTCACAATATCGACATTCTTTACAATACACTTTCAAAATGTCGAACTGCAGTAATACGTACGACCACAAATTGATGCACGCTTATAAAATGTATCGAGAGCATCTCCTGTCCCGATCCTATCTTCCCCTTCCTCTCCTCCCTTCCTTCTTATTTTGTGTTTTGTAATAAAACATATTTAATTAACCACTTTTAGCATAAGAAACGTTGTTGGCTTACCTTTTGTAAGACTTCCTTTTATATAAATCTGTATTAAAAGAATCTGTATTAAAAGATGTTTGTTTATTACAAATAAATAAATTATATGAAATTTTGATCCAGTCGGAGATCTGTTTTTTTTACTATTGTATGAAGCTATCACTTTGTGGTTATTCATTATAATGCAACAAAGTTTGATTGTTTCATTTGATTTTTTTATGTTTCATTTTGTGTAATGGTGTAATTTTGATCCAGTCAGATCTGATATTTATTTTATTTTGTGTATTGGTGTAATCTGTAGGTTGATTCAGACAATCATATCCATAAATTAAAGGAATGAACGCGTAAATTGCTTAGCTAACCCAGCCGGTTAGTGCTTACCTAAAGTCACTTATAGAAAAAGTTTAAAAAAAATTCACGCATCGGTGCGCAAATGCGACCACAGCCCGAAACACTGTAAATAACTAAAAGTGCAAAAAATAAATAAAAAACGTTAATATCTATTAAAAACTTCTTACACTTTTTAAGGTCATTTTATAAATATTTTCCAGTGATAAAAATTACAAATATTTCAAATAAATACAAACTCTTCTTGTGCCATCAATCTTCTAATAAATATCATACCTATACTTACATTTTCTAATAAAACCGTGTTCATCTGAAGCGACCTGCCAGGTAAGTATGTTTTCCTGTATCTGTTTGTACATTATTAGATGGAGAATAGGAAGTAATATTTGTACAGCGCCCTTGAGGTGATTTTTCACAAAAACGGCGCTATAAAAATCATCCAATTACTATTATTATTATTATTATTATGCAGTTATACAGTTTAATGGCGAAGTACTTAAATAATCTTTGTCCGTGGATGGTGTGCTTTAGTGGGAGGTGTTAGGTTTGTTGAAGACCTGATTATTATTGAGATGTGAGATTGTAAGGGTATTTGGAGTTTGGATTTGAAGAGGTGAAGAACAGACGATTTGGCGTAAAGTTGTCTAATTAACAAAACGTCAAAAAACTTCAAAAAATTATCAGATTCTCTACCGTATCGCACTTGAAAGATTTTATTTTATTTATTTTAACAGTTGCCTTTTGTGCGTTTACTAATGGATCTAAAGAAATGTTGGTTGCACGTAGACCATCCGTGATTAAAAGGATACATTAAATAATAATTTAATATCTTCGAACGTAAATAAACAAAAAAAGAAAAGGGTGCACTTACATGGACAGCCATATCAACAAACTACGTAAAGTACCGTAGAAATTGAAAAATTAATGCATTACGAAAGAAGAGTTAATAAGTAGATATAACCATGAGTTACTTCCCATGAGTTGTTTTCCGAAGAATGTGGCAGACAAGTTAATAGAATACTCAAATTGATTAATACCCAATAAGTGCCATGCTCTGATCGTTGCCAATTTGAAAAGCAACCGTAAACACTTCACTTATACTGCATACACCAATCAATGCACGAAGCAGAAGACAAATGGTGGAATTTCCATTAAAATGAAGAGTTTAACGTCCGCATAATAATTCAATGTTCATCAGGCAAAGTCTTCGTCTTTTATGGCGCTATGGGTCCCTAAGGTCAAGCCCGGGCCATTGACTACCACCGCCCACCACCGTTAACTACGCTGTAGCTCTTAACAGTGGGGGAGGTGTGTGCACATATAAAACGATCCCTTCAGGTACAACCTTAATTAGAGATAGAAATATTACGTTTATTTTAAATCTGTTGATGTTTTTTTTTAAAGTTCCGACTCCATAATATCACATTTTCCGACAATTTAACCGAACTTAGTAGCAACTAATAATATTTTTCCCCCAAACTTATATTAAAGAATCATTTTATATCAGGTGTTTGAAACATGATCCCTTTGGGATAATTCCATGGGAATCCCATTTCTAGCATCGATCAACTCTGACTTTCGCCATCGACACCGTTAGAGGATGGGTCATCTCCACTGCAGCCAATTATAGCCCAATAGAAAGATACGAGTAGGTACCATACGAAGAGGACTGGACTTGGAGAACCAGATAACTTGGATTCTGCTATTATCCAACTTGACATCTCTGGACTTGCCAACCACCACCCGGGAACACAAATCCATCAGCAACCAATAACTGGATAGCTGCACAAATGACGGAACGGAAATGTAGAATATTAGTTAATTTTGAGTTATTTCAATTGTTATTATTATTACCATTACGTTCAACCACCATAATATGGGCATGCACCTAGTTTGGTGGGTCAAAAAATAAATCGTAAACCAAAAAAGGTACCTACTGTAATTAGTAACATACTTACGTGATATTATAACAGTTCTATAACAAACAAACAAAAACTTGTAACATGCATAATATGATTTTTTTATTTAAATTTAATGTAAATCAAATTTAATAATGTTATTATTAAGTTCTGCAAGTATTTTTAGTTTTTATTATTGTGACGGCTGTTTCGGCGTTTAAGGCCGTTTTAAAAATACTTGCGGAACTTAATAATAACATTATTAAATTTGATTTACATTAAATTTTTAAAAATTAAATGGAGTTTAAAACAATTAATGCATAATATGAGGTAAACCGATTATTTTGATTATTTTATATCCAAGCCAAAAGGCGTTTTGAAAATTGTTGGCAAACACTTGGCAAACTTCACTTCTATGAACGCGACGTAGCAACAAACTGCAACTGAGAGATGTAAATCAGAAATAATACATAAAGTAAAAAAATTTAACACAACAAAATAGTAGAAGCACTTGAGTCTAGCTTTAGTTAAATTTAATGTGTCTTTCGTTTTGAATCGTCAATCTAGCGAAACGAAGCACACAATGGATGTTTTTCAACCCAAAACCATAATATTTTTACTATACTACAGCACCAGAATCGTTAAAAAAAGCAGTAGGATCATTTTACCCCGAGGGATCATTTTGTATACGTCTCCTCTACCTTTGAACCATACTTCTTCTCACAACCGAGATGCTGGCTGCAAGACTTCAAACAAAAACTGAACGAAATCGATGCTAAGCCGCGATATTTACTACTCGGTCTATTCACACATCTTTCGCTGCCGGTAGCTAATATTATCGCGGAGATAAAAGGGAACGCAGGGAAGAGAAAGGGAGATTGTTTCAACAGTTAAAATGAGCAGTTCGTAAACATTCGGTGTGGTCTCACAAAGAGAAACCACAAAAGACACGGATTTCTACGGGACCAGCGTAATATTTTGTGGACAGAAACCTAGAGAAAATAACATCTTTTAGCTGATACATAATGCCTTGTCTAACGTAAATATGATATTCATTCATATGTTTGAGAACATTCAGTGTGGTCTCCCAAAGAGAAGCCACATGTTATGGGATATGGATTTCTGCGGGGCCAGAGTAATATTTTGTGGACAAAATAAAAGTGTAAAATCGTTTAGAATATCCATAGAGCAGGAAATTAGAATATCCCTATTTCCTCGCCAAAAATGGATAAAGAGAAGCCACAGATAATAGGATAGTTTCTGCTATAATATAGTAATATTTCGTGGACAGATAATTTTCGTTCAGCGTCAACAGGATCATTTTATTGGATTATTAGTATAATTTATTTTAATGTTATTCTTTGTTTTGACAATTTATAGTTTAATTTAGTATGTGATTGCACCTTTATGTTAGAATTTAGTCAGTTTGAACGCAACGAATTAATTTACCTCAATTTACTGCACCTTTCAAATGTCAAAGTTATAAAGTGCATCAACTGCATTATTCCTTCTTCTTTTCTCACGTAATTCTCAGTAAATAACAGCTTTCGTTAACTTACTGTAGATATATTCAAGCATTGCTAGATCACTGCATTATTCATCGCAAATATAATATCAGTGTTAACAATTAGTGTTTTAATCTACCAAGTAACAATAATCCATCTTCGTCAACTTCTCGACCCAACTCAATCCACCCATAAAGTCCAAGACTTACAACCTTGGGCTGATCGAGGAACAAGTTTAGATAAACTAAAATCGTTTGAAAGATTCCGATAGATTGGAAACGGAAAAAGCTGGAGAAAAGTCGTCCAGAGTCGAGCTGTTGAGTAAAAAAAAAGGGGTCGTAAAAATAATTCGTTATCATGTGGAAAATGAAAACCATGCAGGAGTGTTGGGTACGCGTTGACCATGTCTCCTAACTTTTCATCACAGTCGAAAGGGTTAGTGACTATATTTCCCCAGAACGCCTTCCATTGAAATACTAGTAACATAGACACAGCATTCCTAACTAATGTCTGTAACGATTATCGGTTCGTTAAGATGGGAGAATCGAACAGACTTTTTTTACATAAATCACTTTTAAAAGACGTTCACAGGTCAAGATACATCAAATGCTACTAAATTGGTTGCCTAGAAAACATGACGTTTCATAAATCATTTTTACTTTTCATCAATTTGGTTGATCTGCGCGTTTAGGCGTCAGACAGCGGTTATTACTATAATTATGTAAGTAACAACTTTTAATGGCGTTGCATCATTTCAAAGTTGAAGAAAATTGAAGTAACTTGAAGAAAAAACCGCGAAGAAAAACTTTCATTGGATATGACTCTAGTTGGTTATAATCAGTGCCGGATTAGACACTGCACGCCCATGGGCAATCCAAATTTAATCACGAACCCAAATTATTCTCCTATTCTGATTACACTAAATTCTTTTGTTTAGTTAAGGTCAATGATCTCCTGGTTGAGTGGTTGATTCTCGGCTACTATCCGGAGGTCGCAGATTAAAATACCAGCGTGCGCAAGTTAAATTTATTAGATTAATTCGTATTATTTGATTATTTAATAATATTTGCATTCAAAATAATATGTGGTACATTTGCGGCACGTTACAGAGTGGAAGATACTATCAGTATCGCCCTGATGAAAGACCACTATTCAGAATCGAAATGTTGCTTGAAATGGTCTTAGTCGCGTTTGGTGACCAAATCTGAATAGCCAAGTTATAATAACCCCACCTTCCTCTCTGCCATATCCTTCGCATCATACCCCAAATGGGGATGCCATAGTATCACTGGCTCCGGGCTGTCGGGAGCAGATGAAACTCTTGTGTGGTATTCACATAAAAGAAAATAAAATGAACTGAATGAAAAATGTTTCCAAAGGAAGCTTGCTACACTTAAAGTAGAAAACCATTTTTTTTTAAATATACTTAAATTTTCTAATAAAACCGTGTTCATCTGAAGCGACGTGCCAGGTAAGTATGTTTTTCTCTGTTTGTACATAATTAGATAAAGAATAGGAAGTAATATTTGTACAGCGCCCTTGAGATGATTTTTAACAAAAACGGCGCTATACACATCATCTAATTATTATTATTATCCCGATGAAAATAAATGGGTTTCCATATTGTCTTTAGTCAGCGTATCCTGTCCTCATTTATAGTATACGATTTTATCAAACACTATTACGAAGCCCTTGCCCTTTTACCTATACGCTCATATCCATAAATGGTAGAGTTGCAAAACCGAATTAACATAGCGAAGCTAACCGGTTAGTGCCTAGCTAAAGTTATTCACGGAAAAGTTTGAAACTATTCCCAGTCCGTGACATTACAAATAACTATAAATATTTGTAAATGTAAATAATTATTGTCGACAATTTCAGTAAAATCCGAGAACATTTTTTTTGTTGCTTTTTCGTACATTATAAAAATCTGTTCTCCAGTCTTAAAAAATAATATTTAAAATAAATATTAACTCTTCTTTTGCCACTAATCTTCTAATAAACGTAATATCAATAACAAATAAGAATAAAATAGCAATATCATGCGTGTAGTGTTTTCTGATATTGTCTTCTGTGCGTGCAAAATCGTATCTTCCCAAGCTAAAACTTTATAATATAACGCGACAATCTGGAGTAACCTGCCAGGTAAGTATGTTTCTGTATTTGTTTTTACATAATAATAAAAATCCTAGCAAGCAAAATTTTGTACAGAACTCTTGGGATGATTTTTCAATTTAGTTCAATTTATATCTAAATATGTTTTTGAAAACTTCCCTCGGGCTGTAGTTTAGGCACCGCTGAGTTAGTTTTTTTTTTTTATATATTGAAAATTATATACTTTTTTTAACCGTTTTCGCAAGACTCCCAAGGGGGGCGGGCCCATGGGCGTTTGCGTACTCTGCTACGTGGTAAATCCGGCACTGACCGTAATGGCGGTAAGTAATAATGGAAATGAAAGTGAAGGAGGGACGTTACAGAGAGGAAAGCCAGTATCGACATAGCCGCTAGATGCTGGCTTTATCGACTGGCGATCCAAGCAAGAACCAATAATAATGTAATTAAGTGTTACCGGGATAGCTCAACGCACTCCGCGCGAATATAAACATGCAAAGTGGCCGAACATACGAGATACGAGCCTTCCACACAGCGATCAAATGATTGTATGGAGTGTTACTTGAAAATGTGAAATTTACTGCCAATCTCCTTTTCAGGTTTTTTTTTTGAATATCGGCTAAGCCGTAATTTCCCGGGAGAATGAGCATCTGTGACTATGGGATCTCACTTTTCTTCCTCTTGAAAGCCGGATTTTCGGCCGACAAATCGCTAGAAACCGGAGTGTTTGCCGCGTTGTCCCAGCTGAGTGTAATTTCGTAATTACTCACATGTTTTACGCAAAATTATGTTTTTGTAAATGGTACCGGCTTACCACATAATGTGTTTATGTATTCATAAAAATTATAAATAGATATATGTCATAAGGTTTCCCGGAATAGCTTCATATATTTGTCATGTTACAAAAAAGGGTTAAATTTAAAAAAAATAATACATTTTTGAAGTTTTACTGCATTTTATTTATTTTTATGATTTTAATCACCAAAAAACTGTGTAATTTAAATATTTTCATTCATAAATTATTGATTTGCAAAACGATCTAAAATCGCACATTCCTAAACGGTTTGAACTGGCTACAACGTTAGTACGATGTGGAAAATACTACTGGTTGGTTAGACGGCTATCACCGACGGTAGCCGGCGTGACGTCAACAACGCCAAATTCAAGAAACAAAAACGAACATGCCGTTTTGGCGGCAAATCAAAAATGGCACATTAAATCGTCAATTAATCATAATTTATTCGTCAATAAAAAATAAAATATAAATACCATCATTATCGCCATTTTTTGTCGACAGCAATAAAAACAGTGAAAATACCGGATTATAGAAAAATATCACAACCTGGCGGCAGCAAACAAAATAATTTGTGAAACAATCCTATTACGTTGCGTCTAATTAGGGTAACAACATTTTTGATAAATACCTGTTCAAGCACTTATACGAATTATGTTTGACGGTAAAAGTGTAAAAACTACAGGAATTACGGTAAATTGTCATGCAGAACTGCGGCGATGTGCATTGTCATGGTCCGCCATGGAACAACGAAAGTTGAAATTAACGCGGCAAATTTACAGAAGCAAGATGGCGGCCATTGTTGTCGCCTGGAAACTGTCTGTCCATTGCTGTGGCGAATGGCTACCCATTGTTTTGGGAAAATTTACGGTTTTCGCGACATTATTATTATTACTATCAATTCGGGGAGAAAGTTTCACTCTTTGCTCGGCTAAATCCTAAAGTTCGAGTGGAAATGACGTTGTTGTTAGGCAACGAAACACCAAATTGAAAGAAAGTATAATTATTTCAAGTTTTCCGCCGATTACGAAAATTACAGAAATAAAAAGCTGTGACGAGGCAGTTTTATTTTATTGAATAACGTAATACAATGGTAGATTATTAAAAATAATAACAAAAAACGACGTAAACCCTACAATGAAAACGGATTGGATTTGGTTTAGTCTTAGTTAGAATCCCTGTCACATTTGATTTATTTATCGATTAATTGGAAAATGGCATCAATTAGATTTTATTTAATTTGCCCGTCAGCTTTTGGTTTGATGTTGATTGTTATGCTAAATTACAATTTTTATAAAAAACTAACGTGGACCATAAAAAAATGGTTTGTGACGACGCCAAATATGGCGATAGTAACACCGGGACCTTACTAATTTAAAATTGGAAAACCGAATCTTTGGCTAAGTAACGAATCTATTTATATAATTTATTGCCAAAGATCAGGCGAAGAAATTAATCATCTAAAACTTGCAGATGTCAGTTCGGTCCATTATCCAATTTCCGGCAAGAATCAATCATGCTTAAGAAATGCAAAAGAAAGTAAATGAAAGAAAAAAAATTGTTTTTAAAATTTAGAAGTGTTAATTCATCTCAGTTCGAAACTCTAGCGTTTTTCTATGCTTAGGTAAATCACGGTGGGAAATTGCGGAAAATGATTACTAGCTTGTTATATAAACTGAGTTGACAGTATTATAAATAGATCGAATAGAATTGAATGACAAAAGTCAACAACTTTTCTGACTATTGGATGGTATATTTTAAAATTAAAATGGAAAAATGTTTGAAAAAAAAATATCGACACCTATTAAAAAAAAATACATATTTATTGTAAAGTGCCATCTATTGAAAATGTTTTGAAATCCACTGAGAACTGCCATCTATTGAAAAAATATATGAAATCTAATGTATAGTGCCATCTATTGAAAAAATATCAAATGTATTGTATAGCGCCATCTATGGGAACAATGTACAATGTTTTGTAAAGTGCCATCTGTGGGAAAATAATACAGTTAAATGTACAGTACAAACGGTGAAAATTCTGTACAATAAAATAGAGAATCATGGAGAATATTTTCTGATATGAACAACAGATGGCTAAAAATATCAATCCTTAACGCCCAGAAAATGGCGGTAATGAACATAATTAAATAAAGATACACAAAATAACAAATAAAAAACATTCTGCTCAAAAAAATACAAATAATTTTTAAAAGGGATATGGAAGTGAACAACATATATTATATTATAATGTTTATCGATTTACATATACGTATCACCATAATTTCACAATACACAGCAGTTGGCTCTTGCTCTAAAATTGGTGGATATCAAGGTATATAGAATATGAATAACTCCAACTGTTCCAAGTTCCGACTGTTCCGAGTTCCGACTGTTCCGAGTTCCGACTGTTCCGAGTTCTGACCGAGTTGATAGTTTTAGTGACATCAAACTGTTCATGTATTATATTGAATAGGCCTAAAATAAGTCAAATAACGATTACCTGTGAAATGTAATGCGATAGTTTTGATTGCAATCAACTCTATAGAATTGGATGTTGATAGAATTATTGATTGGAGTAAGAGGAATCAGATTGAGTTCAATATTTCTAAATGCTTCATTATTTCTTTCACAAGAGCGTGTCATACTTAGTTTTACCGGTATAATATGAACGCCCGTTTAAAACCTATCTCCACTATGAAGGATCTTGGTATCGTGTTTGATAGTAGGTATGATATTTCATACTCATATTGAAGTGACCTGTAGAACTTCATTAAAAATGCCGGGATTCGTCGTACGTACTGCAAGGAATTTTAAAAACACCCGGGTTCTCATAATATTATATAACTCATTAGTAAGGAGTAGGCTTGAGAGTGGGTCGGTGGTTTGGAGCCCACATCAGGTGAAGTATTCCCTAATGTTGGAGACAGTTCATAAGAAATTTTTGAGATTTCTCTACCTGAGGGAGTATGGCTACTACCCGTGGTTCTATCCTACCGACTTTCTCCTAGGTATGCTCGGAATGAACCATCTGCGGGTCAGAAGGGATGTACACATTGTTACATATTTCTTCAGACTGATTCGCCGATGGTTCGAAAATTCGGCTATCATGGAGAGCAATAATTTCCATGTTCCCGATGGTTATTTCCATCACCCACAGCATAGACTGTTTTATCTCCCGACCTGCAGGACCAACTTGCCAATGGTCATGCCGGTGGGGAGGGCAAACTTACAGTCAAATAGAATCACTTCGGATATGGACATATTTAGCATCAATGAAGCAGTGTTTAAACGTAAAGCTTTGTTGCTACTTGTATAATACCAGTATGTGTTGTATGCAATTTACTGAGATTATGTATGTCTACCTTCTTTCTTTTAATTTCTATTATTTTTTAGAAGTAATTATTTTGGATGTTGTAAATTTTTTAAAGAGGAATAAAGAATTGAATTGAAGTAATCTTTTTACTACTTCTATTTTTACAAGGTTTGAATACGCAGGAAACCATAATTACTGTTTTATTTCTTAAAATCTTCCAATGATTGCTCCCCGCCAGTAAATCCACGAATGATGAAGTCATGTATTCGAGAAATGGGTAAACCCGCTTGGTGCCAAATTTAGGTTGTCACATGGTTGTCTCTGGCCATCGAAATGTAAGCAAATTCGGATATTATGGCGCGTCTATTCATTCAGACGTCAGTGCAGAAACTATATTTGTTTGGCATTTTGTAATGAAACATAACGTCATTTAAATTGGGTTAAAATAGTGACGACTTATACTAAGTTGGTGGGAGTGAAAAAAAATCCTACCTCATGCTCCAGAACCTTCTGATCCAGCTGTAGCCTCGACCATCCTGCTGCAGCCGTTAGGCTTAGTGGGGGCAGTCGGCCCTCCATCTCCCGTAGCCAGCGACGAAGGCACTTCACCTCGTGGTCAGCGTCTGAGGAGACAAATATACATACTGATCATCATGTCAGGGTTATCATTGGGAATCTGATGTGTCTTTTTGTAGATGGTCTACCTGTTACTTTAGTTACCTTTCGTTAAGGCAAAACAAATTTTCGAATGCAGGATAATCATTTTTGAGAGAAAGTATGAATTCCAGAAGGAATCCAAAAAAATTGTTGTTCCATTTTGATTATATTTAGTTAATTTATTTTAATTTCCGAGTGTGGTCAAATATTTCGTGAGATAAAACAACTATAGGTGGATATACTAGTGCGTCGTGGCATAGCAGTAGAGAAATGCACATTTTATATAAACGATGCCTACTCAATCAATAATTGAAACAGCATCTTTCATAGAGACCAGAAAATTGCTCATTAATTTAATTCAATTAACACCATACAGCGGTTTTGGAAGAAATTGTGTTTGGATTCAAAGGTCGTGAATATCGTTTCTTCCTTTTAACCTCTTGAAAGCTGGGATTTTCAGCCGAAGAATTGTTAAAACCCGGGGCGTTTTCTGCGCTTGCTGAGCAGTGCGCCAGCTGAGTGTAATTGTGTAATTACTGAATTTTTTTTGCAAAACAATGTTTTTGTAAATGGTACCATCTTACTAGATAATGTGTTCATATATTAAATAAAATTGCATTTATTTATAATAAGCAGTTTCCCCAGAATAGCATTATATATTGAGAGAAATGATATTTTGTTTCTCATGTTACAAAAAAAAATGATAAAAAAATACGAAATAATATTTTAAAAATAGCATTATTAATTTGACCATTGAATAAAATTTATTTGAGTATTGTATAAACATATTTAAGGCTCAAAATCCCGAGAGAATGTGACCATTCAGAATCGGCTCCGTAGAGCGCGCTGGCATTCAACAGAATAATGTGGATGTGCCATATGATGTGTCGGCGTTCCACAGGTTAAACATATTTTTTTGAGTACCTAAAGTGTATTGTTTAATTTTTGTAACAGACAAATGCAATAAATAACCTTAAAGATTCTCATAACAATCAGATGCAACAACATAGATATCATTGCATCCAAACTAACTAGGGGTGGTCCGACGCTCCGTAGGGGATCCGCTTGCATAGCGTGGGTGTAAACTGTGTGCCCTAAAGATTAAGTGTAGATTTACAGAATTCAATAATACTATGTATGTGTAAAAGTACTATGAAATAACCAAAATAAATCAATACGCATGTATAATCTTACCAGAACCCGTGTGATTGGCGCTGGCATGCTCGGGGCTCATGGCGTGCTGCACGCTGTCCCACTTCAAGGCGAGGTGTCGGGCACGCCAGGTGACCTCTGCGCACGCAGCGGCCCCTCCGCGCGCCAGCACACCCGCCACTTGCTCCATGAAACGTTGGCGCCGATTCTCACAAGCGAGTATCTCCGCCATTCGGGCCTGGGGAACAGATAGAATTATATATTTATTAACAATATTCTCTACGAGACTGCAAAATTTTTTTTGTAAGGTAAAACATAACACACACAACATATCGACTGGCAGCTTCAGAGGTGATTTTTCACAAAAACTGCATAGTGTACGCTAATGTAGAACTGTTTTCACATAAGGATGCAATGGGCTTGTGAGTGATAGGAGAATTATATCAAATAGTATTAGGGTGCCTAGTGTGCGGCCAGACTCGGCAGCCACATACATTTCCATATATCACACTTGGCTGCAACCAACCAAGGCTGCCGATCACCATGTTTCGACTGACTCCGGCAGCCAACGATATCTGGCTGCCTGTTGCGTTTGCTTGAATATATTTTCATACAAATTTAAAGATCTATCGGCCACCGCAGCCTGGCTGCCTGGTGCGCGGCTAGCCTTAAGTGACAATACCTTCAGCTCTTGAAATTTGATGGCAACATGCCATACTTGCTACCCGAGTTGTACAAATTGGTTTTTTTCATACATTGTAATAGATTATCTGTGAAATATATTCTTAATAAATTATAGAAATTGAAAATTCAAAAAATTTATATTAGGTGACCTACATGTCAAATATACGGAAAAATACTGGCAACATGCTATACTCGCCTCAAGCGGCCCGGGCTATAGCAGTTCTAGACGATATTGCTAATGTATAAAATACTTTATTCTCTTTCTAAATAATTAAGACAGTGTGCGAGCAGTGAGGCTTTAAATGTTAATACAATCCTAATAGCCTCTTTTAAATACATTTATAAGTATGAGCAAAAAATGAGTAAAATCATATATAGGTAAATAAAATTTATTTTTTGAATTTTCGATTTTAATAATTTATTAGGAATATATTTCATATAAAATGTATTAAAATGTGTGGAAAAACCCAATTTTGCCAACTCGCACCGCTAGGGGCGCTAGTGTAGCATGTTGCCAGCTCAATGTATGGTAAATGTCAGGAGCTGTGCGTATTGTCATATTTCTACGGTATTTTGTATTTGACTATATACACTCATTGTTTAGGTGTATTAGTGGCTGTTACATGCTGATTGGGCAGTCACTCAGACGGGCTGGGACTATTCAGTATATGTACATATTGTTACTCATACTAAGTCGATTGCAATCCTATGTGGGAACAGTTCGACCGAAATAGATTTTTTCCAGTTTTGTGTCAAGACTACTAAAGATCTTCACAAAAGTAGCCACCCAACTGTCCATAGCCAATAAAATGACATTCCAACGAAAATCTGAACTGTCCCAACGTCACTAAGTGGCTTTGAATACTTGGCGAAATGTTTAATTTATTTTTATTTTTTATTATATTGCAAGTGTTGATAACTTTCATTCGTTTTTTGAAATAGGAAAATGGCCGGGGCCATTCAAAAATTTGTTTACTGAGTTTTTGTTTTTAGGTGGGCCCTTGAGTGATTAAAGGACCAAATTCATAGAATAACCCGATTAAAAAAAATACGCAAGATGACAAGGATAACGCTGAAAATAATAATGTCAAATTATGATCTTGCCACTGAGAGTTGTAAGGACATAACCTCTCTTTCCGCTACACGCATTGTTTATGAGTTATAGGTTAAAACAAGACCTATCAGGAGTACATCCTTATTCATGTTACAATGACTTTGGGAAATATTTCAATCTAGACTTTGGTACCTACTTTAAGCATTCCAACACAAAAACATTAATTTATTATGTATATCAAGTAATTAGGGTTTGTACCGCTCTCAGGGTTCTGTTGGATAGATTCTCCGGAGTAGCATAGACCTCCTCCTGCATGTTGGTGAGCCACTGGCAAAGCTCCGTGAAGTCGGCTATCAGCTGCCCGAGACCCCACTGGCTGTTGGACGATGGCAGGTCCTTGGGAAGGGTCAGCGATTGTGATGGAGTGGTCTCTGCACTCAATTCTCCATTTGCTTCCTGTGGACAAGACAAAATGTTTTACATATGAACAACATTGTGAGGGAATTTTTTTTTTTTTTATACATTAACTCTACACAGGAGACCTTGGGGAAAATAATTTCCCTCAGGGCCTAAGTCATCTTTGAGGATGCTGTATGGAGGGTCTGTGAGGAAGAATACAGAGGCCGATAAATTGTTCCAAATCCCAGATATTATATAAATTAACTACATAATTTGCATAATTACTGTTTTCAAATTTTTGCAGACTTCTGTACAATAAAACACATTATTATATATTTAATATAATATGATGAACGTTTTGACCTAGGATTAAGAGTCAGCATCCAAAAGTACACACTTTGTAGGTTGCTAACTGGAGAAATACTATGAATGTTTTATCTGTAAATTCTACAAAGGTAATTATGAAAATGTACGAGGTTTCAAAAGACAATACTCCTCAAACTGTAATATTTTAAATTCCATATGAAATATGTACTGGAATATTAGATAAAACGTTCAAATTGCTTTCACTGGTTTTCAAACTTCACCTATTTTCAGAAATTTTAAATATTTGATAAATCATTTGCAGTATTGCTCGAGTTAGCAACCTCCAAAGTGATGTTTAGAGCTATTTTTGAGTGCTGGCCCTTAAAACACTGAAATATGAAATAACAGTTTTAAAATTTTATCACCCAAAGAAAAATGTATCAGGTGTCGGTGTCATCACTTTTCAACATAATCTTAAATCAATTTTGTCAAATGTTGACCTGATTTTTTAATGTTTAAACAGATGACAAAGATGACAAAACGAAAACATGATTGACAAAATAAATTTTTTTATAAGTAAACATTACAGGTTGCATGATTGGGTAAATCATAACCTCATGAAACGAGGAAAGTTTATGATATCGGTTTTTTTTTTTTTTTAAATTTAATTTTGCAAAAGAAAAAATACAATGCAAAAACTCCAGATAAACTTCTTTTTTGTAGTTTGTCTAACAAGAGCTTGTTATTTAAAACTTAAAATTTACAGACAAGGTTACAAAAGATGTAAAATAAAAAGATAAAAAAATAAATAAATAAATAAATAAAAACACAAACATATGTAACAAGCTAGAAAAAAATATTTCTCAAGAATCTCACTCTAAAATATTTCTACAAAAATATATTAAACAAAATAAATAAAATAAAAACATAAACGAAAACAATAAATCATAAATAAAATTTTTGGAAATATTATTCTAATACAAATAACTTCGTTCAGCTAGCCAAGTTTTCAATGTGTTTATTAATGGTTTAGTTTTAATACAGTTTTTTATTTCAGCGGGTGACATATTTATACAACTTGGTAGCATGCGATCTAAAGTTTTTTGTCCACATTTGCTTTTATGCTTAGGAACCATTAATCCTTCATTAAAATTGAGGCGAGTATTGCAAGTGTGCTCTAGTCTATTTGTATTATACGAGTATATAGGGCTATTATTGTGGTGAAATATAATTTTGTACCACAGAATTGATCTAACTGAAAGAATTTCGGGACTCTGATAAAAGTATGGAATATTATGCCTTTGTTCGTATAAACTTTTATGAACTAATTGAAATTTGAAATAAAGACTGAGAAATAAAGATAAAAAAATGTATTTGTATTAATTTAATTAAGGACTTGGCGTTAAATCGAAGGTTTATGTCAAAATATGTGAATATATTTTATAACCGGTAATGTTTTATCACTCAATATCGATGAAACTGAGGAAGCTAGTATTAATGATGCACCTTATGAGATACATGAAGCTGTTGGGAGTGGAAAACACCAATAGCTGCTGGAAATATGACGAGGATAAAGAAATGCACATTCATTTATGTCCTAATATTCCACCTTTATGTGAAGGACGAAAGAAGATTCAAATACCTGAGGGTCCATGTTGTAACATACATATATATTGACTACTGCCAACAGTGGCGTTTCGTGGTCTTTTCAACTGGGAGTTCAATCAGAAATTAAAGATATTATATTTCGTCAAAATGTACTTACTGTTGTAAATTATTATTACAGCGGCAGTCACACAATTTAAATACAGTTGATGGGATAAATACTATAATAACTAGCAAATTGCGACAATACGGCGTTTGTCGAAACTTCCTTGACTTAGGAATATAACGTCTTATCAAAAAAAAAAAATTGAATACGAAAACAAAAGTATGCATTATAATGTTTGTTTTACTAGCAGATATAAAGTTTTTTTTAGAGGTATACAAAATTCAAAAATGAATGAATTTTCCGCCCACTCACCGAACCTACAACGAGCATAATGATCATGCGGTTTCAACTCTTGTACAAGCTGGATCTTGTAAGCTTTTAAGCCAAGATCTTTCCGCAGAATCTTCCACAAAGTGGATGGGCACAGCTCCAATTGCTGTGCACGATGGCGAATTGACTCGTTCGGATTCTCCTCAACACTACGCTCCACAGCAGCAATAGCTTCTTCTGTGAGCACTGTTTATCGTCTTTGTGGATGCGTATTATCCACTAGAGTGTACGTGGTGCGAAAACGTTCCATGGAATATCTTCCGAATATCTTGCTTGGATGGACGATTATGTCGACCGCAAAAAGGACGTAGTGCATGGTAAGTTTGGGGAACCGAGCCATGATTTTCAAAATAAATTTGCACAATTTGCAAGCGCTGTTCTGACGTCAGTCTATTCATGGTGAAATAGCAAAACGTACTGACTAGAAATCAACAGTCAACTGTCAAATTGACAGTCCGTAGAAAGAATGTTGCCAGTTTAAAAACCAAACCTCTTAAAATGTGGGAACAGGAAAAAGTAAAAACAATAACATTTATTATATAAATAAAAATCGGACAGGTATATCCGAGACACTATCTAGAAAGAAATTATATTCGGGTTGACTTGTAATCATCATAAAGATAGCAGCCAATAATATGGGATTTAATGGAGGATAATATTGACAAGTCTTGAATTTGAGGTATGATATCGATGAAGGTGGCATAAAGTGAACTGGTCTCATTAGCTTAGTTGGTAGAGTAATTGTCCCGGTAAGACAGAGGTCCTGGGTTCGATTCCCAGATGCGACTGATACCTTTTTAGTTTCTGTGGTTTTTTTCGGTTTCATATTTCATTTAGGATTTGTTAATCTTAAAAACATTTAACTTGCATCCTTATTGTGCAAAGTTCAGCCGGCCGGCAAAATGACACTTGTCAAACTTTCGAGGTCACGTGTCTTCAAGCATTTCTTCTTATCGCTGCGTGCAAACTTCAACATGGTTCGGCCGAAATTATTTGATTTCACCGTCAGGGGGATTGTGATGTTTTGGTTTTTTTGTATGAAGTATTTGCTTGGGATCGTGATCCCATATGTGCTGAATTCATACAGCACAGCACCTATGGAAATATCGGGTTGCTCTTCGACCGTAGTCCGTGGATTTTAAATGCGGAATTTTAATGACGCGCTGTTTATAATGTGCTTATATAGTAATGCAAGTTAGTCTTATTTTCTCATATTTTGAATGGGAGTTAGCCGCACAAACGTTGTATAAAGAAAACCGCCACTGGCTGTCAAAGGAATAAGGTGAAACATTAGAGTTAGCACATTAGACCTATGGCCTGAGTGCGTACACAAGGTATCCAGACCGTCAATAATAATAAGAAATGTTTTATTACAAAATCATTTCGCAAGTCCATATTGAGCAAAGAAAATGAAAATCACAAAGCTGGGATGATGAAAGTAAAATTGTTGACTGACCTTGCAAGAGTCGATGAGCTGGTTGTCCATGATGTAGTTATAATTGTGTTGAAGGGCAGCCCAGAAGTCATCCTTAGCTGCCAGGGTGGCAGAGGACAGGGACTGGGCGCTCTGGTTGCTGTGAGTGGAGCCCCATGACCTTCTCCACAACTCGCGGTTGGGGTCCTTGCTGGAAATTCAAAGAAAAAATTTGTTTGATTTGAAGCAGTTTGAGAGTTTATTTTCCCAAGGGTCTGTCACACCATAAAAAAAATTTATCCAAGAAATTAACAGGACGGGCATCTTAGTCGGCTGATGCTACTACAGTCTTCAAAAATATATTAAATTGAGACCACTCCGGGAAGAGCGAGATACAATCTCTATAATACGATTTGAGAAAGCTGGTATTCACAAAAAATAGCTAATGGGTATAGGACGATCTTGAGAAGACGATCCAAAAAAGATTAAGAAAAGGACGTTTAGATAGTTTGGACATGTAGAGCAAATGAATGAAGAAAGGAGTGTAAGAAGAATATATGACGCAAATGTGAATGGGAGAAGAAGCTGGGGACACCCGAGGAACACTTAGCACGATCAAGTGCATCAAATACTTGAGTCGGGCCAGGTCAGAAGTCAGAATAACAGAAGGGAATGTATGAGCTGATGTATGAATGCGAATGAAGCAAGAAGTGTGTGCGAAGACAGAGTTGTTTGGCAGTCCGTCCTCTCTGCCTACCCCTCCGGCGAAACGGCGTGATGGTTAGTTAGTTAGATCCTAAAAGGAATCTTTAGAGCTATGCAAGAAAATGGTATGTGGCGGAAAAAGTAAAATTGTAAGCTATACCAGCTATTTGAAGAGATGTTAGGAAAGACTTAGAACTGACCGTTTCTTGGTAAGGCTATGGTACGGCCGCTCCTGGTTGGGCGGAGCCTTCATGGGACTGGCGCCGGGGCCCTCTCCAGCCGCGGCCCCCTGCAGTGAAGACAGCGAGAAGCTGTTCTTCATTGAGGAGTTCTCGAAACCTGCAAGGAAAAATGCCATTAAAATAATAGAATTTATGAAAAATCTTACTCAAACAATTGTGTGCCCGGGGGGCCTCACACTATCACTGATAAGTTCTGGTTCCAGCACTAAACAGAGAGTATTATATGGGTACAAATATATTTATGTTATTATATGGAATGGATTAATAAAATTATAACAAACTGAAAATTTTACTCACTGGTTCCGACAGGCATGATGACTTCGACGGAAGAATCAAGGGCAGAATCTGAGTGATATACTCTTTCTTGTTCCTCTTCAGCATTGGCTGAAGAAGTAGAAGAGTATTTCAGCCATGGTTTCCTTTCCTTTAAAGACCTCCTGGAATTCTTCCAGACTTTCAAAACGGTGACCTTTCTATCGAGCCTCTCAACTGGCCTGGGCGGGTCGAATATTGACTTGGCCGGCACAACTTGATCCCTTTCAATGACTAGAACTCTGTAGGGAATCCAATCTGTTTGTGTTTCCACTGTGTTTGTGTGTTTGGCCGGAAGGCTTAACGTTAAATGGTTAAAACTATGTAATTTCTCCGGTCTATCACCTATGTCGGGCGGTTTCTCCCATGACTTATATTCGACTATTGATAATTTAGGTGAGCTAGGTTTCGATGCGGGGTTGTACGGAGATGCGGCAGTTGGACTAGAGTTCGATGTTCTCGTATCTTTGTACGGCTGTTCAATACCGGAATCGAAGGATATCGGACCAGAACTGTTTTCAGGTGAAAGGTCTATACAAGGATTGTCTAAGTCGCCTAGACAATAGTTAGGCAGTGACCTGAAGGAGTTGTGATCTACTGGAAGAAGGGACACATAATCACCGCAGTTACTGCAGTAACTGGACGAGTGCCTGGAATATTCCGATTGGTGGTTGTGAGATTTTTTATGTGCGGTTCTAAAATTATCCTCTTCGTTTTTGGTGTTAAAGTCGTCGGGAAAGGATAGTCGTTCGTTTATGGGTTGGGTGCTTTCGATGTGGGGGTCGGGGACTCGGGCTGGTGCTTCATGGTGCTGGGGTACTGGCTGGGGCTGGTCTTCGTCCGCTACATCTGACTCCGAGTGGTTGATGGAGGCGAGGTTCTCTGGACATTGACGAAGCTGCTTCTTGGCCCTTCGTCTGCCAGTGGCTCTGAAAATAGAAAACTCATATTATTATCTAATCTATAAAAATTATAAATAAAACAAAACCGATCTGAACTAGATAACATTTGAATAAATGACAAAGCATTTTTAATAGTGCATGAAAAGTCAATAGTTAATATTGTGCAATACAAATTGACGGCCTCCATGGTCGAGGGGTAAGACTCTCGACTACGAATCCGAAGGTCGCGGGTTCAAATTCAGACGTGTGCAAGTAAATTTTATTTAATTAATTTGTGTTGTTTCACAACTGATTCATTTAAAAATAATATACAGTATATGTGCGCACGTTTCAGAGTGGAAGATACTCTCAGTATTGCCTTGGTGAAAGACCACCATTCAGAATTGAAATGTTGCTTGAAATGGCTTTTAGCCATGCTTGGTGACCAGATCTGAATAGCCAGATATTTCCCCACCTTCCTCTCCACTTCTCCTTCTCCTCCCCAATACCTTCAGCCTCACAACATTCCCCAATTGGGAATGCCTTAGTCTCACTGGCTCCAGACGGTTGGGAGCAGTTGGGACTCTTGTGCGGAATTCATATAAAAAAACGAATAGTTCATGCTGTGGGACTTGCTCTGTCAGTTCAATTATTTTGACATCACTGCTGATCGCGGAAATTGTTGGCTGCTTCGCCGGTAAACCGCAAAGAAAATGGCATTACTGATAAACCAGATTAAATGGAAATAAATTCATTGAATGATAGCTGCATCTCGCCAGAGCCACGACATCGCGGAATGGCGCCAATTTAAGATCAAATAATTGGCCTGCAGGTAAACGTACGTACTGGTTACATCGTAGCGTGTTCGTTTTGAGAAAACTGGAACGGAAGTTGCAATGCCAAAGGAAGCAGTGAATAATTAAAATTATTGGATAACACGGACTGAAGACGTCACTTTAATAGCAGTGAATACAGAAATACGAGAGATGTCGCGCCACGAACAGATGAATGAATTAAATTACTTACATAAAACTGCAGACGCGACAGTTAATTGAATTGGTAAAGCCGTGGCTAGAGGAGTTAATTAAGAAAGTCAAGACAGTTATTACATTATTTATCTTGATTCTGTCCAAACTTTTCGTGAGATATGGATGGAAGAAATCCGGACTCATAAGACACAAATAAACTGTATTCGGATTGGACTCTGATATTTGGAATAACGAAATGCAGGAAGCAAATTCTTCTACCGATAGCTTAACAACAAGAGAAAGAAACAAAGATATGAACATTGAAAATAGGTTGAAAGCATTGATACAGACTCTTTAATATGTTTCGGTAACAAAATTAGATAAAACAATCATGTACTAAATACCAATGCTATAAATACAGGAAAAGAGCATTTAGCAAAGAATCTTCTGATTTGATAAGATAAAAATATACCGCCCGTAAAATCGGGGTCGTAAATTTCATCTACAACGAGGTTCGTCGGTGTTATGCCGCTCACGATCAGGGCGTTGATCTCTAGTAATATACGACTATATAGGTTTATTTTTACTACGTAATTATAGACAGAAGAAGCGACTGAACGCATCCCGGAAATACAAAAAGATAAGGGTCCAACAGTAAAACCTTGAGGAACACCGCATTTCACACAGAATGGTAGAAACTTACAAGAGATTAGTTAGATTGGAAACAGGGAATTAAAGCAGGAGATAGCTTGATAAATACGAGAATTTAATTAACTGGTTAATGGTCAATCGCAGCATTAATCAGGTAATCAATAGGAGATTACGCGCGAGTCGTGTTGGAGGTTTGAAGAGGTCGATACGTTTTATTATAAGATCTTCCTATTTCACAATTTAATGCGGATAAATAAGGAAACGACGAGGCATGTCTGCCTCTCCCTCGCGCGAAAAAATGTGAGAGTTGTTTCTCCACTACGCGTTACACGTTGTTGCCAGGGATGGATTTTGCACGAAACAACGTGTATAAGCAATTAGTATCAGTTTGATACAGTAAAAGGCCACGATCTTTTAATTTCAATGTCCATTAACGGGCTTTTGGACAATACTTACAATTGAATTGTCAAGTAAATATGAAACTGAGAGCAAATTCACCGTCATTATTAGTTTAATTCCCTTTTCCTAGTAATGTCGGGAAATCCAAGGATCCCTATCTTGCACTACGTTAATGACCTCGTTCCATTGTACGGCAAGTCTCTCCTTACACAACTACTATATCAGATTTCTTCATTTAATCTGGGACGGCCAACTGAAAGGCTAAGCACTTTTCAATTAGTTTATCCTTTCATCCTTACATATGGACAAACAAAGCCTTCGAAATCAAGGGTCTTTTGGCTTCCAGATTTAGTGTCCATGTCATATCATGTTTGGACGATTTAAGAAGTAAATTTATTATAATACGATCTCTTGAAATATTAATATACACAGATTTGCTTACGGTCCTGTTAGTTCTTATAGTATTGATATTTAAAATCCACTTAGCGTGCGTGACCACAATGTTAACTAGTCTGCCTTGAGACAGGTTTTCGCCAACGTACCAAGGCAGGTATGTTGCCAAAAAAGCAAACCGCGATAAGCTAACGTATACTACATTCGTCACACCGCTTGTTTTAACTAGCACGCCGTCAATGAAGGGGAGTCGCCGGTGCCAATGGGAGGACAGATAGACGAGAGTAAGAGCTATTATACACTCTATACTCTATACAGCTGTTGCTCTTTTTATCTCGAGAGACTATCGCCTCGATGAAAGTGATGTTCTCAATATTTAGAACACTTTGCAAGATTTACGCTCATCTTCATATCGGCATAGGCTTACTGGATATTTCTATTAAATTTAAAACATTGATTTATTAATCGATGGTCCTTACCCCAGCTGTAAATTATTTTTTTATATAATTAGATGGAAAAGCAGTTATTATGTGGGTCTTTTTGATTTTTTTTTATTTTACGGATTCTTTCGTAATCCTCTACCTAGCTGGGGCTTATACAAATACCTCTCATGTTTTCTAGCTAACTAGTACTGCGGCACTTTGGCCTTATTACTATCACCATCTGATGGTTTTATTTAATTGACTGAGTTTATTATTATTATATTTCATGAGTTTTTAGGGAAAAGATCGTAACTGGATAAAAAACCCTAAACAAAAAAAAAGGAGAAGCAAACATTTAGTTCTGAACTATTTACTCTTGTTGTCTTTTAATTTTACTGAAGTTAAATATTTCATGTGGGTCATTTTTTTAAACTAATTTATACCGGTATGTGGCTGAGTTGGCATCGCGTTTGGGTCCCGCCCAGGCGTCGTGCTTTCGATTCCTCTGCTGGCTAAGTCCTCCAAGCAGTATCTTCAGCTTACAGTGGTGGTAGCAGGAGATTTAAAAATATTATCATGTTACTCGTAACCCGAGAATGTTTGTCTTTGTTTAAAAAAAAAAAGTAGTTACTGAATTCACAAATACGTTCTTTAACTACATAACCGGGAAGTGAAAAGACGCATTTAAAAATGTGAGTGTTACGGCATTTGAAAAATGTTAATAAATTGACAATGGGTCAAAATGTCATCATGGTAAGGATTTTTGGTCACTTATCGATATATTATGATTACTGTATTTCAGGGATGGAGAACCTACTTTTTCAACTGTACCAAAGAATATGACCAAGTCCTAAAAACATCATGAATGTACGAAAAATTAAAATCTCAATTTATTATAAGGGTTGTGGTACTGTGCCTGTCTCACTAGGAGAACCTGTGTTGAGAGTGGGCAAAGTTTACAGTTTAGAATTTATAGTTTACAAAATTTAAAAACTTTATCAAAATAAGTTCTTTTATAGAAATACATTTATTATAAACATACTAAAAACCAGGACCACGCGAATATTAATTTATAACTAGTGAGATTTTTTGATTCGTATCAATTTACCAATTCCTAGCTTATAGTTCGAGATATTTAATCTCAGTCCGTAAGTTACCAAAAACTGTTTAAGTTGAAATGCTTTTCCCAAAAACTCTTCAAGCTGAGAAGCTAACATCTGGATAACAGATCGGTGTAAATATGAGAGGAGATGGAACCACATATAATAGAAACAAGCCAATGAATGCTATAGAACAATCGATTGGTAATCATGAATATCGATTTATTTTCTTGCAATCCCTACTGTACTTTATTTGAATGTATGGCTAGTAGCCGACGTATACGCACGAGATATTAATATGTTAAAGTATTTGTGCTAATGAAAGTGGTGCGTTTCGTATGTGAACAAAGACGGGAGCTGACCGTCTCTTACTTTTATGATCTTTATTTACTCATTTATTTATAACGTTTATTTTTCAATAAGTTTGTAAATTTACATATTTTATTTTAATATATTATAGAGTTTTAGTAATTGACAAAAATATCACTGCTCAGCTATACATTCCGGAGCCCGGAGTACGGATGGTTTTCAGCAGTGCCTATAGAAATTATATGAAATTAAGGTTATACCAAATCTCTACACTCAAATAAAATAAACTGAAAATAAAAAAAAGTTGTAAAATCTAAAATAAAAAATAATAACAAACATTTTTTTATAAAGCTGTTTACAGACTATAAGAAACGCCTAGAATATTTCAAATTAGAAACATTAAATGAATGTCGTGAAAAAATGAAAAACAAATTTCGTTTCAAAATTATAAATAAGCATGCAGAATCTTCTCTCATAGCCACAATCAAAATAAATATCTACCACCGTCTAAGAACCACCGAAATTTTCCATATTCCTTTCCAAATAACCAACGTAACCTTCTCCCAACCTCTTGTGCGAATGTGTCGACTAAACAACATCCACTGTAGTGGCAGGATTGCGGAAATATTTGGCATTAGCCCCATAACTTTATAAAACTTCTAGAATCTCTTATTTTCACTTAAGTTCACTTGACCAAAGGATTGTTTTCTCTTGTTACTTTTTGTTGCTGTTTATTATTTTTAGATGTTGTTGTACACCGGTTGGTATTTCTTATTTTCATTTTTCTTTGTATTTTTTATAATGTTAACCCTCTGTTGTGTACATTATAAATAAAAATAAAAATACATAGATGGATATAATAGCGGAGAGTGATGCAGACAATGCGAGCAAATCGAAGAGGACCAATTAATAGTCCAGCAGGTAGACAGATTACCAGTGGAGGATAAGAGTGAAGCGTGAGCCGAGAACGCCCTGATGAAAGTGATGCTCGATGCTCCAAATTATTTGAGAAGAATAGGCCCAGTTACCTCTCGCCTCTTTCCATTGCGGTCAGTTTAGATAAGATGCCATTTATGAACCACATTAGCAGTATCAGCTTGAACAGTTCATTGACTTGGCCAGTTTGTAGTTGGTAACTTTTCACGATTTATAAAATGCTGTTCTTTAAAACACATATTTATTGCTCTTCGACAAATTCTCTGGTAAAATGGCAAAGTAATAAATTCGAATTTAACTCGAAAGATAAATACATCCATCAATAAATAACAGAGATAAAACCCCTTCTCAGACATAACCCGTAGTACCTACTACCTACTAGAGGTGGGCGTTTCAGTTCACTTTTCAAAAATAACTGTTTAGGTTTCTCAAAATAAACGGTTACTCGAAACTGTTTAAAAATAACGTAATAAATTACAAAAAAAAAAAATTGAAAAAAAAATGGTTGCGGCGAAAGCGTTTCACATGAAAGTGTTTCGTAGCAACGGTCAGCGACGGAGCGTTTAGTAGTTTGGTAAAGTGTTTTAAACGTTTCGCGGAGAATTTTCAAATGAATGGTGCTATATTGGAATAATTTCTCGTGGGTTTATTGCGGGCGTAGTTACATTTTTTTTAAACAACAATCCCAAAATCCACGAAACTATTTCAACTGAAACGGCTACGAAAAAACGGTTTCACGTTATTTTACTCACTGCTACTACCTACCTCCATATTTTACGATATATATTTTTTTGCAATAGTAAATTTGGTTAATAAGCGTATTTTAAATTTGTTTTAATCGTAACAGTTTATTTCAAAAATGTATCCTTCTCCCAGTTGCCATTTAAAGACATGTATATTTCATTTATTTTAATACATTTTATACAAAAAAAAAAAAATAGAATTAAGCAAAATGTAAACATTGATAAATTACACATACCATAGATAAGCTACAATACAGGTGTCCGAGTCGACATTAGTTTCTAACTAGGCGGTGCCTGTTCTAAGAAACTAATCATGCCGTGGCCATGTCGTGCAAAATTTTATAGTTTTTGTAAGTTTGCGTATAACATCAATTTATAAAGATGTTTAAATATAAAAGTAGTACAGGAAAAATACTAAAATACAATAGGAAAAAATGAAAAAAAAGGAAGAGAGAAAAGAAATTAAACTAAAGGGTAATTTTACTAGTCAGTTTTAAGATGTTTTATGGCTTTCTGCAGCACCACTGAGGTGATATATCAACAAAAATGACGCTACGGTCTTGCCGCTGAAAGCTCCTTTGTAACGCTTTGAGACGGTTAAGGGAGAGATTACAATGGAACTATCAATGGAATACATATATAAAATTGGCTTAAAAATAAATTGTTTTAAAATTTACCGTTTGGATGGAGAGCGCCAAGCGAAGGTGGTGGGGCGGCGATCAGGGCGACATCTGCCGGCCGCTCGCCGAAGCGTGGGCGACTGCAAATACAAACAAAATAGCAAATGAATAAAAACAGTCAAACAAAACATAATCGTCACACACTGAGAGCATTGATTGCACATCAATGCTTGAAAAACATTCTAAACTTACGAACTATTTATAAATTATTAGCTGACGTGTACCCGGCCTTGCTCGGGGTTATGGATGGTTTGGAGTAAAGTTTTGAGGTTGTGAATTCTAGTAAATAGAGTGTAATTTTACGGTGGAATTATTATTGTTAAGAATAAATATTGTTATAACTACCCCTACCCCTACCCCTTTCACCACACCATCCATTCAATATCCTTATCAGTATTTACATGTCTCGTAAACATACTCCCCAAACACACACAAACTCATCCCCTTGCTCCTAGTATTCATATATATATATTTTTAATATAATTAAACTATGAAAATTATATTTGGAACTTGGATCGTAGAACAAAACAAAACAGTATTGGGATGTTTGAACTCGTAGCACCGAGCTAGAAATTGGAACGTTGTAACTGAAGTCGAATGTTCCATTTTTGTTCCCAGTGCATGTCGTTTTTTTATCAGAAATTTCTTCGGAATGAAAATGACCCCGGAGTTCAAGTTAAAGTATAGTACAATGCAACTGTGGAAAAACTACATTTTACTATCTTTAATTCGACCCCGTAGGCCATTCCAACGCTGAGATATAATGCGTAATAATTAAACAAACAAACATACATATATACTCGAAATTTGTATATTATATAGGTGATGGAATTTTAATAATCGGCCTTATCTATGAAGCGCAAGTGAATGTAACAAGAAGTTGGGTATCAAATGTTTGAGTCGTTCATGTCAAGGGTCGTAATAACAGTAGAATGTGAAGATTTATGCATTGTGGATGTTCAATTATTAGTGCGTCTCAGGCTGTGAGCTGTGTGGCGTTCCAGCTTCTCTGCGTACCTCTGCAGATAAGTGGCTATTTAGTTAGACACTGAGTAGGCAGTGGCGTGCAGTCCATAAAGGCAGAAAAGCTGCGCCTAACCCAAGAAAAACGAACCATGAAAATATATTTAAAAACACAAGTAATATCTGATCAAAATATTGTTTTCCATGAATTTAGTAAGGAACTTGAACACTCATCTATACAGTTGACAACAACAATCAACGGAGGATGATAAGAAAATGACTATTTTCAAATATTCAATGCACAATTTCTTCCCGAACTTGTAAAACTATATACACTCTATTTTTGGTCATAGAGCAATGCATGCCACTATGAGTAGGCAGGCACGTATACAAATCTAACTCAAGATGAAACCACGTATTTGTGCGCAATATATCGACATTCTTCACAATATCCTTTCAAAATATCGAACTCAAGTAATACGTACGACCACAAACTGATGCACGAGTATAAAATGTATCGAGAGCATCTCCTGTCCCGAATCTTCCTCTTCCTCTCTCCCCTTCCTTCTTATTTTGTTTTATCTAATAAAACATCTGTACTGAACCACTGTTAGCACAAGAAACCTTGTTGGCTTATCTTTTGTTAAACTTCTTCTGTATATAAATTTGTATTAAAAGCTGTTTGTTACTTACAAATAAATGAATAAAAACTTAAAGGGTTTTATTTCAAATACAAAGACCGAATATTTAGTTTGACCCTTTTATAAATGTTTTATAATTTGATTACTGCAGTCCAATTCACGCGAAACAAACGTGGAGAGGAGTGAACTAGGCTGATGCCAAAATGGGTAACACGCGACCTTTGCGTCCAGCCGTTGAAATGGTACGTTAAGGCAAGTCTATTAATTCTGACTTCAGTGCCTACAGTCTAAGAACTTTTTTCACTGGAAACGTTACACATTTTAAATTGTAATAACACGTGCACAGTGAATATTAGATGCAAGTAAGGGTGTAAGAATAATGACCCGTCTAAAATAGTTATTTTAACACCGCACTTACACACCATTTAAAAAAACCTATATTTAGTTCAAACAACACTTGGCTAAGTGATCACTGTTTTTTTAGAGCTTCTGGTGCATTCATTTCCATCGCAGTGCTGTCAATCAATCAATACGGTTTCCGTTCACTTTCGTTGGAAAAATAAACGCATTTACAAAAGAAAGTGATCGAGCCTACGACGAGGGCTAACCAAAGGCGTACCGCTGAGAGCTCCTATGTAACCTCTACATCTTTCTAATAAACGAGGTATGTAACAGAAAGAGAGGTTAAAATTAGGGATTGCTAATCCGGTTTTTCGGATTTCTCGAAACCAAAATCCGCATATCCTAATTAAATCCGAATTATTTTTTATGAGTATCTTCGGCATGATGTAAAAAAACATTTATGATGATTTATTTAATTTAATTCAAACACTGAAAGAAAAAAAAAGATTGTGCACAACCAACCATCATTTTACGAAATACGATCTATTTATTACTTGGAACTCTATCAAACTAACTACGTACGAAATGTGTCATTTCGTCGCCTACAACACAAACAGGCGTATCTCATATTTAGCAAATTTCCAGGAGAAACAAAAACAGTTTTTTTTTGCCGGATTCTTACACATTTTATTATATGTATAGCTAATGGGATTTTAATTAAGCATTTTTCTTTACCCCATTAGCTAAACACGTAAAAAATGTATCCAGCAAAATCCAGCAAAAAAAGATTTTTTAGCTCACCCGGAAGATTGCTAAATATGAGATACGCCGGTTTTTGTTGTAGGCGACGATATAGTCTCTAATTGAGAAGAAATGGGGCCGTTACAGTTAGAGCATTTAAAACAATAAATTATTTCATTGACGGCCCATAACTCCTGGAATGCTATAAATAGCTGGTACTGAACAACTACCGCCATGGTCGACACCACGACCTGCTATGTATTCCATATGGCTGAACGGGCGTACTTGCCCAGTACAAGCATGACACGAGACATGAGGTATGGGGGCTGCTAAATCTCTAGGTTGCTTCACATTTTCAACATTGGTCTTGAAGGTTCACGAGTCATATTTGTCAACCATTTTTATTTTTAAGTCATGTAAATTGTTTCACGTGTATTGAAATAGGATTAAGAAATCTGTAATACACAATTTTTTATTTTTTTTTATTAAAAGTTAACAAAGATAATTATTTTTCATAAGCACACCCTTTGTACATTTTTTTATCTTGTATTTGAAACATTTGGTTATCGGGATAAAAATTTACATATCACAAATGCATTCAACCATTTTTTTTTAAATGTCTAAAATATTAAGTATTGCATAACTGGGTGCGTTCGTTTCATAGGACATTGCATTGCAAATGACTCCTTTTTTTCATTTAAAATCCGGATAATCCGTGTTCCATATTCAAAAATCCGAATATCCGTATTGCAATCCCTAGTTACAAGTAGAGTTATAAGCTGCTCGGCCTTTGCCGCGATGGGCATCTTAATGTCCAAATCATGAGTTGTGCGGAGCTGGCCAAAGTGGCCAATGGAGAAGTAATTGATTGTGAGACATTACAAATAATGGCAGTGAAAATAGGTGTTAAGAACGCCATTAGTGGATTCTGTGTTCAATTTCGTGGTGCCTGCGAGAAATGCAGTAGAAATCTGCGGTGCCTATTTCTTGAAGAAACGTTTATTTTAATGAGATACAAATTGAGAGCCGGATTAAAACGATTGAAAGAGGAACTTAAAAGGAGATTTTTTTTATCGAACAAAGCAGCAAATCTGCGCGCTTAAGCAGCAAAAAACTCTCGAAACGTGAGTTCTGAGGTTATGAAATTTGCCAAACCTTTGCTCTCCAAATTTTTTACTTCAATGAAACTGTTGTTGTCTGGCAATGTCATTTCCATCATGAGCTATGGAGCTTTGAAATGCCCTTAGAAATAAAATACATATTTAAGAGATGGGAGATTGAAAGCTCTGGGAAATCAATTCGAACTCAATCCGCTCTGACGAACGGATTGAGTTCGAATCTCACAGCGGGTATCAACAAAATCGCATTTCAAAAACCGATACGCTCAATGGAAGCGTCAGTTTTATAAGTTCAAATAAAATCAATTCGAACAAATATACACACTTTGTAGTCTACTGACGCAAGAAATACTGTGAATGATTTATCTGTAAATTCTAAAAGGGTGGTTATGAAAATGTGTTAGGTTTCAAAAGACAAAAACTCTCAAAACCTACGTACTGAAATTTTAGATAAAACGTTCAAAATTGCGTTTACTGGTTTTCAAACTGCACCTGTTTTCAAACATTTTGGTATGTATTTCATAGAATTTAAAATATTACAATTTGTGGATGTTTTTATTTTGAAATCTTATACATTTTTCTAACTACCCGTGTAGAATTTACATATAAGTCGTTTGTAGTATTGCTTGAGTTAGAAAACTATGAAGCGATGTTTAGGGTAATTTTTGAGTGCTGGGGGACTGGCTAATTAAAAACTTGACTTACAGAAAACAAAACAAAGAAAAGTACAAATTTTATGCAAGCAAAAATACAAAAGTCTGATAAATTAAGTCATTAAATTTATAAAAAAGGAATGAAACAAGTTGAAGCTGTTTCTACCTGAATAATCTTCATTCGACCTCTGATCATTTCAAAATTTGAACACAATTCAATAATATTCCACAGTGAAGATTGTTTTCATACGGTCGATTATAAAAGCATTCATAAAATGATGCACAAAGTAGTCACCTATGTCTCCAATGATGTCATGGTACGACCAAGTATATTATGCAAATCAACCAGTTCCTTTAAAAGGATAAGTTAATATTCATTTGTATTCCAAGAAGTTGACAACGAATCACTTCACTTCTTATATGTAGAATGATCACAGTACACAGTACAAAATATTACGTCATACTTTAATGCAACGTTAAAAATAATAATCTTATTCTATCTTCTTCTTAATAGACAACACAATACGCGACAACACCACAAACTACACATATCAAAAATACACTCTTCAAAATACGGACTGAAATCATTGGAATACATTATTTACACCAGCTATAACAAGTTGCCCGAGGAATTGAGACATGTGTGCGCTTTGGACAAATCTCGAAATGATGTTCTGAGATATTATTTAAAAAAATGCTATTTGGTAAACCATTTATCATAGATACCAACTCTGTTCTGATAGCCGTCCTTAAGCTTTGCAGATTCTGATTTATCTTGTAAAATGTTATGTATTTCTATTGTAAGTGTATGTTTCGAGCCTGTACATTTATTTATGTTATTTTCAAATTGTTTTTTTATATTTTCATTGATAACTTTGTTAAACGTAGTACTATGTAGCAACAATTAACAGTCCCTAAATGAGTTGAATTCATAACACTTGGGAATGCAACATTGTTGTATGTCTTTAAATTAAATACATTTTTTTTAATATATAATGTAGAATGTCCTGTGTTTATTTTGTAAACAAATCTACAGTTTTATTCCGAGCTGGACGAAATTTTGCACACTTGACTTTCGAAACAAGAAGGTCACTGTCTAGATGAGATTTCGAAAAACCACCCCCTTCCCCCTTTCTCACCCCTTAAAGCAGTTGACTTCAATACTTCTTGACGAAATTTCATGACGTTCAAAATAGGAGGAAAATTACCGGGTAGGGATAGGTATAGGGGTAGGGGTAACACATCACAACCTCAAAACATTGCTCATAACCATCCATAACACCGGGCAACGCTGGGTACTTCAGATAGTAATATATTAAAAATATATTGTATTATGGTTTATCGCCATTTTAATGATAACTTAATAAGTAATATCCGTAAATAGATAGGTGTCACACAGGTCAATGTGATAAGTTAAAAAAATATATGTTTGGAGATTAGAGTTCATAATGACGAATCTGTATAAATGCAGTAGCGGCTCGAGGCATTTTTCGAAAGTGGGTATATTTATTTATTACGTTAATTGTTTTGCGTTAATAAGAGTTTCATTTATTAATTTACGACATAATAATGCCATTTACAGCTGCATTGACCAGAGTCATGGGATCTATGGCAAACCGTTCGTAATAATTTTGAGTGGCGGAAGGATAAAAACGACGAGAAAGGAAAAAAAATGGTAAAAGATAGATCACTTATTTAATATCGATAATTTTGAATAAAAATGTTTAAAACACTATTTTAATAAACACATATCCATGTTTACAATTTGTTTACGCTTACATGTATTTTCAGCATACGTCAGTGGCGGCTCGTGACTTTTGAGTTAGCTAGAGTGCTATGCTTGAAAAATACGACGTTATTGATGTTGTTGAAGCTGAAAACGATTTTTATTTTTTTTTTTAATTTCAATTTTTGTATGGAGATTTAGATGGTAGGTAGGGCACTTCCCCACCTAACATCTAAATCTTGAAATTTAAAAAAAAAATGTTCGGCTTCAACAACATCAATAACGTCGTATTTTTCAATCTTAGCACTCTAGTTCACTCAAAAGTCACGAGCCGCCACTGGCATAAGTTGTATCCTGACGAAGGAACCATTGGGGTTTCCAAACATGTAGATATTTATTTATTAAAAAGGTTTTAAAAATATGTTTTTATTATTTAATTTAAAATGATGACACAAAGTGAATTTGCATTTATTTAAGAAGTAATTTATTTTGGCTTTCACGATATATAGCAGTGGCGTGCATTGCTTATGACCAAATATAGGCTGTATATAGTTTTTCAAATTAGAATATGAATTGTGCATTGAATATTTGGAAATAGCCATTTTATTATCATGTTTCACTAATTGTTGAATAAATGAGCGTACAAGTTCATCACCAAATTCATTGAAAAAATACATGTCGTATTTTAAAAAAACAAATTTCGATTTATTTTATGGTTCGTTTTTCTTAGGGTGGGCACAGCTTGTCAGCTTTTCAGCCAAGGTGATAGAGATATGTCCACGCTATATGAGATCTGAGGCACGCCACTGAGATAGAGATACCATTTAAGACACAAAATATAGTACGAGTATAAAAAATATTATACTATTGTATGAAGCTATCACTTTGTAGTTATCCATCATAATCAAATGAAACACTCAAACTTTGTTTAAACCACATTTATTTTACGTCATTTTATATTGGAAAAACAAGCCGTAATTTCGCCAATAGAATCAAAGAACACGTAAGATGTCTTAAAAATAATAATTTTTCTGAATTCGATAACCATATTATCTCAAACAATCATAGTGTTGATAAAAAGTAGAGGGTTCAATATTCTTCACATTAATAGTAAATGTAAACGCATAGATAATTTAGAAGCCTTGGAAATTAAGAAATTCCTCAATAATAATGAGTCTATTATTAATAATCAAAAAAAAATTATCTGACAGCCCTATTTTATTTATGTTTCCTTTCACCCCTTCCTCAATCTCTTCCCCACTCTTTATTAATCCCTAGCCACGCCCCCACCCCCACTGTGCCACTAATTACGTATGTTCTTCTATAATTTTGTAATATTGTTCAGTATACACTTGCCCTGACGATGGAACAGTTGTTCCGAAACCGGTAGGCGTGTAAAAATGTGGTTTAAAAAAAGTTTGAGTGTTTCATTTGATAAAAAAAATATTATTTTGATGTACCAGACGCGCCAAATGAAAGGCTCTTTTCTTTCATTCAAGACTTTGTTTTTAGTACCACGAGCCGCCAATGGCGATAACAGTTGGTCAAAATAACGACCAATTAAAACCAGAATGACGGTAATATTATTTGACAGATCGATGATGTAGGCGTTATGTTATTTTAGATTCCAGATAGATGATGCAGCTTCCCAAGTAACCACATTTAAATTAGAGAGAATGCACCAGCCCGAATGCAACGTACGAGAATAATAAAGCTTTAGTTCCCAGACTTTCCAATAGATTAGGGGTATAAATAAATCGAAGTTACAACAACGTAAAGCGTAATTATTTATCTCTTCCCACATAAATCTTAATAAAGTGCACTTAGCTATTGTAGAAAAGGGAACATGCATCATGGAACTTGCATTCATCTTCATCAGAGAACCATTCGTACAAATAGAACCGAGTCTGTTCCACTTACGTATGGAATCTGTAAATACATTGTAGAGGTGAGTGTTTGATGGTCAGCACCCAAAAATATACACTTTGCAGGTTGCTAACTCAAGAAATACTGCGAAAGATTTTTCTGTAAATTCTATACAGATAATTAGGAAAATGTATAAGATTGCAAAAGACAATAATCCTTAAGGGCGAGAGGGATGTCGGAGCGGAATTATTTATTATTTCGAAATATTGATAGTATTATTACGTAATACGATAAACATAATGTTTTTAATTAGAAAAATATTCAATAAATATTTTATAAAGGCTTGGCATTTATCAAAATCTAATAAAAAATATTACCTTTTCTGACCGTCCTATTGTATGTTTTACAAAATATTAAAAATATTAATATGATTTTTAAAGATGAACATTTTATTTTTATACCTTTCTCGTTAAGTTTTTGTAAATAAGCATAACCAAAGATTTATAATACGCATTAAAAAAAAATCATTAAAGTTACGTAGTTTTTATGAAAAAATAAACTACACGCTGTCCTTTTTTAAATTTATCTTATCGACATGTTAAAAAACACCTTCACAGCATTTTTTAAGGATATTCAACTTTTTACATGCTTTTGTAAAAAATGCGTAGAACGGTCAGAAATGTGTAATATTTCTGATTATATTTTGATAAATATTTTATAAAAATATTTTATATTGATAAATATTTTATATGATAAATATGATAAATATTTATCAATATATAATCAGATAATATTGCCCATGCAAATAAAAAAAAACGCAATAGATATTTTTCTCTTTAAAAACACCATGTTTATCGTATTGCACAATAATATTATCATTATTTTGAATTTATAAATAATAACTACCCAACGTCTCTCTTCCCGTTAAACGGTAATCTTTTGAATTCTGTGTGAAATAAGTACTGGAATTTTAGGTAAAACGTTCAAAATTGCGTTCACTGGTTTTCAAACTACACCTATTTTCAGATATTTTGGGTGTGTTTCACAGAATTTAAAGATTGCAGTTTGAGGATTTATGTCTTTTGAATCCATACACACTTTTTTTAATACCCGTATAGAATTAACATTAGATTTGTGGTATTGCTTGAGTTAAAAACCTGCAAAGTGATGTTTAGGGCCATTTTTGAGTGCTGAACCTTAACTTACAATTTAACTGCTGTACCCTGTACCTACTATTACAGGAGAATATATGGCGCAAAGTGAATGGTAGAAGACGTCGGGGACACTCAAGGAAGGCATGGCGTCTCAAAAAATCGGTTCATAAAATGACTGGCGCGGCCATAGATATCAAAGACGCGGCAGTATCCATTACTGCCATTAAAATTGTGAATTGTACTGAATTGTGACTCGTGGCGTCACGGTTATACGTTTTTCCCACGTTCACTTTGATAGATCGTAACTTCGTCATTTTTGGAGATATCGAAAAACTAATTTTACTATCGTTTAACTTTTTGATAAAATAAATAAATTAGGAGACAACCTTATTTTAAGGAAATATGTGTGAAAAATCATCCGATTCTACAAAATAAGTTGTGCAAACATCGTACCATTAATTTCTAAGTACACATTTGATTATTATTCTAAACAATGTATGAAGACCTCGGTTAAGTGCGCACCGGCAGAAGTTTGGGTGAATTTATTATTTATGGCAAACTTAATTAGAATCTTGTAATACATAGCGCAAGATTAAAATCGAATTAGATGGATTGGATAGAGTATATCCCACGGCAGTAATATGCAAATGTTCATATTTTCAATCTCGTGTTCTTTTAATTAAACTTCATAAAAACTGGCCGATTGAACATGGACATTGCGGTCAGAAGATATTTCATTTGCGAAAACAATATTATTTCGAATTAATTACACAAAGTTAAAAATTGATTATTTATATTTATTAGGAATAAAATTCCACCGCGAATTATCAGTTTCAAAAACAGAAATAATTTAATTAAAATAGGTAGTTTTTCTAATACTAAGTAAACCATGATGAATCCACGTGAATACCTCAACACAGGTTCTTCTAGTGAGGTGGTCACGACACATATAACACTGCATTCACAGTATCACCTCTTCAAACCTACCTTACACTCCACATTATAAAACACCATACAAAATACTTAAAAAAACATATTCTGCAAAATGGCACTGTATAATATATATATATATATATATATATATATAAATAAATAAGGATGATACTGAAAGGTTCTGTTTAATAACATAATTTTTTTCCAGAAATTCGTCATTTTTATTCGTTATTTTTAACGCCACAATCTAATATTTTAAAATAAGAAAGTAATAATGCACGTACTAAGCTTTGTCTATGGTTTTGAAAAGCTTTATTGCCATAAAATGGAGCGCAGCTAACGTTACGTTGAAAACACCACCTATTGGAATATTTTTTTCTAAGATAATAATAACCTATATGCAAAATACCACGGTTTATGCTGAAAAATAAAAAAAAACGTTACGTTGAAAACACCACCTATTGGAATATTTTTTTCTAAGATAATAATAACCTATATGCAAAATACCACGGTTTATGCTGAAAAATAACACAACTTTCACAAAAATAACTCGAATTTCTCCAAAAATAACACGGAATTCACAGAAAAATACTTGTATAAAAACATTTCTCAAAAAAGCATACCCAAAGTTTTCCCAAAAAATTACGGGAATATTTCAGGTTCCTATATATTGGTGATTTTTTAATGTCGTTCAGTAAAACAAATGTCCACAAAAGGGCTTAGCTTAATTAGAAATATGAACAGCTTTGAAATCGTTAATATAAGCGACAGCTAGTCTTTTTCAAACAAATTAAAACTAATAGCGAGAGACATTAGGAGTATTTAAGAAAGAAACAAACCGAGATAACAAAAAGTAAGCCTAAGGTGGGGAAAGGCAGGAAAGGGAAAGTATTCTTCTACACCTATTTAACTTCTACAATAACACATGGGTTGCCCTAGGATTGTGTTCTTTCAAACGTCAAATGTGACATGTGTCATTTTAACGACAAGTTAAATACGCCGAACGAAATTTCCTGCAGCTAACGAGACGCAACGAAAATTTCGTTAAATTTAACGGCGTTATTTTTGTACCTCCTTGTACTTATGATTTCTGTCCAAGTTTTGTACGTTTTTCTACAACCATTTACGACGGATGGTTTGGTTCTGAGTGGAAAAAAGAAAAGCTAAAGGAAAATTCATTTCCAGTCCACAAATAATCCCGCAAACTAAAAGGTGGAAATACATTTTAAGACATTCCATTAGTTTACTACAATATAAATTTACTCAAAATGCAGAAACATTACGTACCTACCTAGGGATATTAATGACAGTTTGTATAATAGGTACTAGACTTCAATCGAATTCAAATATTCAAAAAGTGCATCTATGTTTTTTTATGTATTTTATTTATTTATTGTTTCTTTATGATACATTTATTATTAACAATACCATTTTTAACCTCACTAGGATTAAGTCTGTATCAAGATTAACAATAAAAAAAATTAATACATTAATAAAAGTAACATGAAAAATAAAGATTTATAATTTATTTCTTCAAATGATGTAAAATAAATTTGTGGAGTCATATATATATTAAATCAATAATAATTACTTTGTTTAAAACCACTGTACTTAATATGCAAATATCTACATGTTTCATGAGCAAAGCTCCCCCTCTTCAAGATAAACAATTTACATATTAAAAAACTATAGGCAAGTAATAAGAAAATAGAACAAATTAAAACATTTTTTTTTAAAGTTATGAAATAGGTAAGTAATTAATTAAAAGTGTGAAAATAATAGAAAATATATATATATATTATAAAATATTAATTAAAAAAATTCCATTAGGAATTTGAAATAATAAATGTTTTTATTATTAATATACGAGGTGTGTTCAAAAGAAATGGTGAATTTTGGATTTCCGCGGGCTGTGTACATTCGACTATCGATTTTTTTTTGTTATGTTGGTACACATATGTTTATCATATGTTAGCATTATCAGCCATTTTGGATCAGTGATTTGTTTTTGACAACTGGAAAGGTTAGTCACGTTTTTGTGAGTTCTTCGATTTTTTACTTTAGGTTCGTTTTCTGAGGCATCATCAGTACGATTGAAGTGAAATTTTAGATTTGCTTTATTTTCTATGTCCTCATCAGCATTTCTTCAAAAAATCCAATAAATTGATTCTTTTTAGAAAAAAATTGTTAATAATTGCTAATCCTATGGAGGAATATCCTAGTTTGTTCGGAACTTGATAGCCGTTTTCTGGGGCATCATCAGTCCGATTGAAGTGAAATTTTAGATTTGCTTTGTTTTATATGTCCTTATCAGCATTTCTTCAAAAAAATCCAAAAAATCGATGTTTTTCGATTTTTTACAATATTTTTTTTTTAGTTAAAAATCGAAGAAAAAACAAAACGTGACTAACCTTTCCAGTTGTCAAAAACAAACCACTGATCCAAAATGGCTAATAATGCTAACATATGATAAACATCGATAAACAAAAAAAATCGATAATCGAATGTTTACAGCCCGCGACAATTCAAAATTCACCTTTTCTTTTGAACACACCTCGTAAATAAAATAAAGGAAATAGCATGGCATAAAAAAAATTGGTTATTGTTATTAAAAATTATATTAACAATATTATAAATGTAGTTATTAATGAGAAAATAAATTTAAGAGATAACAATTTTTTTTTGATTATTAATAAAATTTAATTGATAATTAAAACTTTTTCTAATTACTAAAATTTCAAATTCATCTAATTATAAATCAATTGTATTTTTCTGTAAACTTTTTAAACCTTTATTTATGTCAAAAAATGATTTGTTTGCAAAATATGGATGGCAAATTAAGAATAATTATTATTACTTAAACACCTTAGGTGATCCTTAACTCTAGTATTTAAATTTCCGATATTTGATATTTTAAATAAATCCGGGGTCCATAAATTAATTTGTAACGATTGTACCTTTTTTATACAGGAAAGACTCCAAAAAAGTTCCTGAAGAAATGGGTTTCAAAAGACAAATCCTGTTTTTATTATGTAAATCATGAATTATGTACATATTTTGGCATTATTATTGCATATTTTGGCAGTGTTAGTGATTATTTTGGCATTGATAGTGGATATTTTGCCATTTTTATAGTGTATATAGTCCGATGTATAGTTATAATTGAAAGAATCTAAACAATACTAGACATGAATCGAACTTGAATCGGTCATTCTTACAATATGAATCGGTCATGTACGAGTATGTCGATGATTTTTTTTTTAAATGCAATTTTACTATCGTTTGGGAAGACCACACAACTTGTACTATTCGATTTGCATCGATTAATGATGAATGAATTATGTTTACACAATAAAATGAATGAATTGATTCAAATTAAAGTATCGAGTTTCATACCATACATGATAGGTAAAGCCATCCCCATTATAAGTGAATTGTTTTATGTTACAGGATACCGGGATACATTTTTAATATCCTGAAATAAAATGGCGGATAGGGGTGCGTCCATTTAGGGGGCCAAGAATAAATATTCAGGAAGAGGGGTGGTTTAGTTCATAGGATCACCATATTTTGGTTAGAAAATGAACAGTCGTATAGAAGTTTAAGAATTTTACAAATGGTTTTCAACACCAATCATAAGTTTACATAATAATATAGTGGTTTTACGAGAAGCATCTATTCACCACTTGAATTAGCTACGAATTTTTTTTATTTTTTTTATGAATACCGCACAAGAGTCCCAACTGCTCCCAACCGTCTGGAGCCAGTGAGACTATGGCATTCCCAATTGGGGAATGTTGTGAGGCTGAAGGTATAGGGGAGGGGAAGGAGAAGGGGAAGAGGAAGGTGGGGAAACACCTGGCTATTCAGATCTAGTCACCAAACACGGATAAAAGCCATTTCAAGCAACGTTTCAATTCTGAATGGTGGTCTTTCAACAGGGCGATACTGACAGTATCTTCCACTCTGGAACGTGCGCAAATATATTATATATTATTTTTATATGAATTAATTGTGAAACAACACAAATTAATTAAATAAAATTTACTTGCGCACGCCGGGATTTGAACCCTTACCCCTCGACCATGAAGGCCGTCATATACGTATATGAGATACCTAATGTTAAATAATGTACATGCTCTTAATTATAGGTAAAGTAGTAAAAGCCGTAGTCGTCGCCACGACTTGTTCAAGATACCACACGGCAAAACAAATATTCTAGCACAGCATAGTATGATAAGAGGAATGGTGCTATTGAATGAAATATCTAAAAGAGTAGATATATTTAAATACTTTTTAAATAACCTTAAAACTTTTTTTGTATACCTATCTTCCCAAATGTTAAGAATGTTAAAATGGGAAGTTTTTTACTGCAAATGGATGAGTAAATCTGTAGTAAAATAATTTTAAAATAAAAAAACCTCTCGAACAGTGATCTCTGGAGTCATGCAATTTGCAGTTTTACCTGTCTGGAATGTAATGTTCAACGAAATTATTTTCAATCAGCAATGTGATTGCGATCGCGAGTTTAAGAACCGTTGAAATATTAATTTACATGCCAAAAAATAAGGTAAGACGCCATATTGTTTTTCTTCATATATTTCAATTGCTCAGTATAAAAAAATAATGTTTAATTTAGGGCGAAGCCTAATAGTAAAACTAGTAACAACATAAATAATAAATCATTGCTGGGTTTTTGACTACTAAAGTTGTTAAAAAGGAAAATGTTTTTGGATTTGACTCCAGGGAAAATATTACGGTTTAAAAATTATATTCATACAGATCAACAAACGCCGATTCAGAATATCCAAAAATTATTATATATATATACGTAGAATTTATAAATCGTTATTTGAAAGTTAATAAAAAATTATCTCATCAAAAAACACTGTTGTGTAGGTACCATTGTATTCGGAACATCTGATGGTCGCGCATATTCTGGTTTTGGATTTGTATGGAAATTTTTATTTGTCGATTTTGTTTTGTGTTTTAAAAATGTTTTTTTTCTTAGTTTCGTCGAAATTTTAATATAATTTGGGTGACTTTAAGCTTTATAATTGTTTTCCAATATTAAAAAAAACTAATTTTAATTAAAGAAATAAGAATATTTATGGGCACACCAATTGTCAATACGGATATCATGATAATGTTAAGGTTAAATACTATTATTATTCTTTGAGTTAAAGCTTCTAAAAAGGTACATAATTGTATTACTTATGTTTAGTCATGGTTTCCTATGAATGGAATATAAAATTATATACGGTAAAGCTCATCCTTGTTTTGACACTTGAATTTCTAACCTCAAAAGCGACCGGCCATAGATTTGAACCGTTTTGGCGGGCTTTGAAAAATTGAAACTATGTAAATTATTTTAACTATGAAAACTACCTTAAAAAAATAATACATATACTGGTATTTAAGTTCAAACGTCATTATTGATAAAAAAAATAATAAAAAATGGGCTGGAGTAACTTATTTCTGAATCTTGGCATTTCAGGAATGTGTCCAGGAAAAAAATCAAACCATTCACTAAAATATCTTCAAGAAACCGTTAAATTATGGCCACCTTATCATTCATCCCGAAACTAAATAGCTAATAAATGGTTCACTGTATTTCACAGAATAATTCATTCGTGACACGTATAATTTAAAAACACGCAAAGTGCGCACAGGCGAGCTTTTTGATTGATAGCTAAACCTAAACCAACAACACCTTCGATAAAGTAACCAACCAGATGGATACGAAAAGGTACCCATGGTTTTAGAATTAATTACAGCGTTAGATGAATCATCTGTCAAGCGTCACTACTGTAAAAGTGTTAACACCTTTGCCTAAATAAGGCTTGATTATGCAATGTGCACGTGCGCACGTGAAAGATACGAGTAAATACAAATTGTAGTACACGACTAATACTCAATTAATAATAATAATTGGCTAATTCTAAAGCGTTATTATTGTGAAATATCACATCAGGGGATCGGCACACAGTTTGAAAATACCTTAAAGCCATAGTTAAATTAGGTCCATTACATTTTAAAAGATCAGGTTGTTTGTCCTCTAGTACCAACTATACTGACAGCACGAGCAATAATCACAGGATGTAGGTCAACTTAAATATGTTTGTTAGTTATAGATCTCTAGTTTTAAGCCATAGTTGTGTCATATAGCAGTATTGTGAATTGACCCACATGGTCATAAATATGAACTAGTTATAAGTCTTAGTTGTATATTGGCAGCTATAAGTCATAGATGTAAGTTACCAGTTATAAGTCTAAAGTCATTAATTATAAATCTTAGTCAATGTTAGTTATAAGTCACTAGTTATAAGTCTCAAGTCATTAATTATAAATCTTAGTCATAAGTCACTAGTTATAAGTCTCATATCATTAATTATAAATCTTAGTCAATCTTAGTCATAAGTCACTATAATAAATCTTAGCTGTAAGTTATTAGTTATAAATTAAATTAATTAGTTGTAAAGCTAAATTACAGCTAAAGCGGTGGTTAAATCACTATAAAGCTGATCGCTAATGATAATCATTGGTTCAAAATTGATAAATATTTAAGATTAACTGCCTTCTGAGTATTAGGAAACTAAAAAATTGTAATAAGTCTTAAACTAAAGTGAAAAACTAACATAAATTACTAGGTGATCCAAGTGGGTTAACAAGCTGAAATAAAGGCATTTGACGTTATTCGAAACCTTGCATCTGAATTTGTTGCTTATCGAGGGACGAATCAAATTCAGAAAGATAAATTCTAATCAAATCCCTGTACTCTACCACCCCTCATAAAATTTGCTTTTACTTTTACTAAAATAAACAAGAAAGAACATTTCATTATTAAAATATCAAGGTTATTCGAGATGCAAGAAATAGCATCTCGAATAACATGTGCTTGCAATATCATATCCTCCGCGTGCAAAACTGTAACTAAAGTTATCTAACAGAGTTAATCTCAAGTGACCTGGCAGGTGTTCATATGCTCTTGTATCTATCTGCCTGTATATAATATAAATATAAATAATATGTACCCTTTAACGCGGCATAACGTTCATTGGTCAAATGCATTGTACATAAATAGTTCTGTATTATTTAACTGGTGGATGCAATCTGTTAAGCATAAGTTGTTATAATAGATTGTTTATTAGTTAGTAATAAGATAGAGCATTGGGAAAATATTAGTACAGCGCCCTTGAGGTGATTTTTTCACTAAAAACGGCGCTATACAAATCATCTAAATATTTCTATTATTATTACTAAAATAAACACTTGCCGCAAACGTGTTTCTAGAGTGACCAAAGCACACAAGAAGAAATACTGTCGAAATCGAGACGTGTACCTTCGTTACCTTCGAATTTCAAGTGGAAATAAAAGTTTGGACATCTGAGAAAGCCACTTGAACACATCGACCACTCATCGCATATCCAATGTCAGTTTATGTAGTCATGATTTGATATCCAAAATAAGTATTTTGGTAAACGGATGTGAATATTTAAACGTTCTAGCTATCTCAATTTTACGGTCAGAAAATCTTTGGACGTGGAGGTATTTATAACCTTTAATCATCGATCTGACATCCATGAACGTTCTGACCAGGTATTCAAAAACTACCAACAATAATTAACTATGCCTCTGATATCGCAAATTTTGAATCGTAAAATATACCCAGCTATTAAAACTATGCTATTGTGCTGAATGAATAATCGAGGACCAGATAGTCAATGTTGGTATTATTTGAGATCCGTATAATCGAAATTCTGACGATAGAGGTTCCAAATAATAGAGATTCTAGAGTAGCTAAGTAAAATCTCTCATAATTAGATCTGAGATAAACAACAACAACAAAAAAACATAAGAAAAATGGATGCCAATTTATGAACGATTAATTTATTTCTCATTACATCAGGAATCTCATCAAGAATTATGAGAACACCCAAAGCGCAAAGAAAGGTGAAAATAACACAGATTTGCAGGTAACATTTTAAAATCTAAAATAAAAGTTTGAAACTCTGCAGGCCATCTCCACTGATAACATTATAATCACCCTGATAACATACGAGACTATTGTTTGATCAAGAGATAAAATGTCGTAATTTAATTCAAGGCAATAAAACTGCAGCATTTTCAAATCAAACAATCTGTTATCTTCCGCGGTACTTCTGCCTAATGTCTAATTATTTCACCAGTACCTGGTGTTAAAAATGTGTTAGAAAAACGGGTCTCAGTTGCTGGTGATGCAAGATGCAAGCCAACAGTGTGGTTTCATAACAATTGTGTGTTTAGTTCAACATCTTCATCAAACAATACACTTATGAAATATTCATACAGACTGGTATCATGTTGGGGATCCACGCATGAATAGACCCATCAAACAAAAAAAACCTCATTACCAAGCGTAGTCTGCCCATACAAAAATGAATTTAGGCTTCCAAGTTGAACACATAACTTGATGCGGTAATTTGGATCTTGGCTCCCGCTCCTGTTTTTTTTTGTATGCTTAGGCCCAACCCAACAGATATGAAATTAGGGGACCAAATAACAATATACACATTTTTAACAATGCGTTAGCGTTCACAATATTACTCTAATTTGTGTCAAATCATTTTCAACCCTATTGTCCTACGGCAGCGAAGTTTCAAAGATATTCAAATTTTGATGAAACATGAATAAGGACAAGTTATGTTAAGCCTAAATGTTAAAAGAAAAATAAGTATTTTTAATGTACGGTCCCATTAATGTCAATATAGCTGAACACAAGGAATGGAGCCATGTAATTTTTGAAAATGGAAAAATAAAAAGGGGATATTTTTGTGAAATTATCGTGTTTTCAATGAACATAAAAATAAAGGCGGGAAAATGAAAACAAATTTAAACTGAAAAAGAATGTCGTAAATTATAACCCCACGTTTTACATAGGCAAAGTTGTGCGAACACGATTGCGACAGCGATTTATAGCATAGCAATTCGTTAATAGACGATTATGATAGCGTTTGTCTTTTTTATCCCACAATACAGGCCGTTCTTGTTAGGCAGATACAATTTTCTACTTCAGCCATGTTGAAAAATAGCGTCGCGTCCACTACACGCGAAAAATATCTAATTAACTGATGCGTCGCTGAAATCCCGGGCTGCATCACACCATTCGTCGCTTGTTATTTATCACGTATGACCCTTCCAAGATATTCTAATCATTTGAAATTTTCGCACCACGTTGCATCGTGTCGTCGTCGCATGTTCCTTCGCCCACGTAAGATGGAGCGTAATGAATTTGTAGTGAGAAAATACCTATTTAGTAACATCTTTAGCAGGTGTTTGAAGGTTGGGCTATTTAACTAAACTTTTATGAACATTTACACGCTAATGAACCATATTTTACAGGCTTATCAAAATTGAAGCATATCAAGTCAAATAAGTAAAACCGAAATAAAAGTGAAAAGGTAGAATACAAATTTATGTGGTCATAAATACAATGCACAATGCAACATTTCAAAATCAGACAACCAAACTACGTCATGAATATTGTGACCAATAAAAACGGCCACATAAAGGAATTCTACGTAGGTTGAAGTATCACATAAAATGCACGGGAAATGATAAAAATACCCGAGACAACATTATGTTATTTTAATATACAAAGGTGCGCTAGCGGTACTTTGATTAGTTAAGGGAACGTGAAATATTTACTACAAATGTTAAGCAGAAGTTAGTGGAGGCAATGCACGCGATTTAAAGAAAGCGAACAAAGGAATAAAATTTATCGGACTTTATTTCCGTACGCTCCGAATTCATTTAAGTTTGCCCTAGAAGTTTACGGATTCCTAGGCAACAGGACGGTAAATAAAACATACATAGCATAAAATCAATTACCAAGTTTTATAACGCCAAAGTACGAGGTCATATACTTTCGTAACGCCAATAAAAAAATAAATAATTTAAGTAATTAGTTATGAGAATGATACCCGTCCAAACCCATAAAACTTTCAAACATTTTTCATAGCGGCATTTCAATTTTAAGGGATTTTTTAAGTCGATTCAGGTATCCCACAGGGACGCCTATTAGGTCCTGTTTCTATCAAAACATCAAGTAATTAAATATGTCTGGGCAGTAAATAATACAGCGGTATCCCAACCACCAGCGCCCCGTTTAAACTTTATGATCCGGAACCAAACGCACGCACGAACAAAAATGCATACAAAGTGCCACGCGAGGTTTTTTAACGGAATACCCGTAAAAGTAAAAGTGTGCACAGGCTATCTCGAAAGAACGAAATAGAGAATATTTTGAGTAACTGTTAACCAAAAATACAAGTTATTCAATGATAATAACAAGAATTCTAATATGGTAAATAGGCAAACAATAATAAACCTTGAATGGATAATAAAAAAATCACCTTTGGGAATTTAATCGTAAAATTTTCTAAATAACCCGTTTGTTGAAAGGTTAGATTTTTCGAAGCTTCTCAAGGCCAATGCATTTTTAGTGACAATAATTGTAAAAAACTCCAAACACCCTTGACATAGCGGATTAAGCAAAATCGTTGGCTTTGGTCAGAGGTAACGAGTTCAAATTATTACGATGCTCGTCCAAGAGTGGATGATACTTATAGCCCTGGTGAGAAGCGAAATTACATAATTGAAAGATATACTTTTAACTAGATCTGAATAGCTAGCTTCTTTCAAACCTTACATTTCTTTCTACCAGCCTTATCAACATCACAACATTCTCCCAATTGAGAATATCACATTCTCACTGGCTACGAATATTTGGGATTCTTGGTCGAACATAAAAAATTATATCCACTAATCATGTCCATAAGATGCAGGTATTATGTCAGTACCATTTCCTTGTATTCGTTTACAAATGCATAAAGAATGCACGGAATGCATGAAAGGATGTAACACCTACGCGATAACAGACCTGGTACGAATGAATTTAGTGACGCGGTCGAGAAGAATGCCGATCTGGATTAGGCAGAACTCAAGAATGGGCAAAATCAAGTTCAGCGATGACAATATTAGATTATGTTCGATTAATCGAATTAACACCTGAATGAGATGGGATAACGAATGTTGAGTAGTAAATTGCGATTCTGGTCTGATTGCTAAATAATTCTTAATAATTAATAGGGATGAAGGAAGTGGGGAAGGAAAAGAGGAAAAGGTTTTGTTAAGAGTTGCGAAGGGAAGTAGCTTTAGTCATTTCAAGCATCTTTTGAAACTGAATGAGTGATCCGTCACCAGGGTGATGATATTGAGAGAATATTCCACTTTGTAAAGAGATGCAAAGTGAATTTTATACAATTTTATTTGGCCACGTTGGGCTTTAAACATTTAAGGCGAATCAGTGAAATCACTATTTCGGTTAATCTTTACTAGGAATTGGCATACATTAGGTAAACCAAAAAATAAGCTTTGGATAAATTGAAACATTTCCTATAGTTTCGCTTGATTGGAATTAAAATAAAATTGGTAATTACGTGATAAAAAATATAAGTACTAGTACTAAACAACTTATTATTTCCGCTTTAAATACCGCTTTATAGCTAAGATTATTTGTGACAGTTTCCCTTGATTATTTTTTTTCTTAATAAATTATTCACAAAATAAATAAAAACCGATTTTTGCGGTTACATCAAACATTTCTAGAGTCCGCTTGCCAAGCGATTTTTACGCGTATTACCCATATGCGCGGTGACATAAGGCGCACTTGAAGTGGAATAACACAAACCTGCGCTATAATGATATGTTATTAGTATTATACAAAGCTTGTAGTAATATTTTTGGCTGGTTTATTCCTCTGAAATCAGACTACCAAAAAAGACTTAAGTCAACACGCAAAATAATAGTTCTACAAAGGGATGTAGTTCAAAATAGATTGTAAGAACTACGTTATTTTTTATAGAAAGCAGCCACTTTGTTGTTAGATATATTTAATGAACATAAAACAATAGCTTTGTTTATAACCACGAGATTTATTTAATTTTATTAGGACCGACCGGTTTCGCTTAACACAAGCATCATCAGGAAACAAAATTAAACTGATCAAAAAAACATAGTGTGTGTTTATATATACAAAATAGAATAAGACAGAACATAACATAGAACAAAGAAAAAATGAGATAGCATGAAATAGAAATCTGACATAATAACAGAGAGAAAGAGACAGAAGTGTACATAATGGAATACCAAGGAATACCTGAACAGGTAATTATGGGATAATGGGAGAGTTTACGAGGTTATAGGAAATATACCTAATATTGGGCTATTGGAAACATTTAGTTGATTATTAAGAATTTCGTTTTTGTTTTATTCTATTTTGTATATATAAACACGCAGTATGTATTTTTTGATCACTTTAATTTTGTACCCTGATCATGCTTGTGTTAAGCGAAACCGGTCGGTCCTAATAAAATTAAATAAATCTCGTGGATATAAACACATTTATTGTTTTATTTTCATACATTAATTTAAGTAAGATAAAATTTAGTATGCAAGTTATAATTAGTAAATTGTACAATTAGAAATAATTAAAATAAATTCAAAATAAAACCCCAACATCGGGTTCCAAAACCAATGAGCGTACCGTTATGCCACGGAGGTCGTCATACCTACAACAAACATAGGTAACTATTAAATAATACAAATTCTGTGGCATGTAGACATTGGATTGGCTAACCCGCAGCAGGTAAACATAACACCTTTTTCACACCGTCTAATGAAAAGACTTTGTTTGAAATAGATAGTGAAAACTGATTGCGATATATTTTGTACGCGCAATGCGAATTACATGCTCATGTTTGTACAATTGAACAAACATATTCGTGCGTAATAATGTATGGCTACCAGCAACATTGAAGAAATAATTTTAAAAATAATAAAAAATCTTTAAATGAATTGGAGATACAGACAAACTTTCTGTGCAGTCTGATGTGTCAGTACTGTAGCTATGGGGAAACCAGTTAAAAATGTTCTTCTGGCCGCCTACACAGATTTATACATCTGCAAGTACCAATTTCATACTAACGATGTGTGAAACGGTTTTATTCTTTGCATAATTCCCCTGTAATGCTTTTATGATTGCAAAACACTTTATTTACCCTCACCCTGCAAAGTAGGTAAAAAAAATCGCTAACACGTGGAAATAAGTTAATGTTATTAATGAATCCCGACTGACTGCTGTTGAAAGGCAGATATGATCATTCCAAAGATAGAAAGAGGGCGCCAATATGAAGAGCGTTTAGAATAATAAGTGGCAATTCTAAAAATCTTAATAAAACAAGACTTATTAAAATAGATCAAAAATCTCAAGACGAAAGTCTTAAGTATCATTTAAAGAAACACTATGTTTTTTTCAAACCTATAACATGTTAAATAACAGAACAAACCCGTTTTTTTTATTTACGATTTTTTTCTATCGAGGGAATTTCATATAATTACATTTTTAGCCGGTTGACTGATTAGAGATTATCTTTTAAAAAAAATTTTTTAAGTACACAAAACCTCCAGTTTTATATTTGTAATATATTGACCGGCCATTGGCTGAGTTGGCATCGCGTTTGGGTCTCACCCAGGCGTCGTGAGTTCAATTCCTCGGCTGGCTAAGTCCTCCATTTACGACACAAGCAACATCTTCCGCTTACTGTGATGGTAGTAGGAGATTTTCAAATATTGTGTCAGGTTATTCGTAACCGGGGAATATTTGTCTTTCTCTTAAAATATATATATACATAGAAATTCTGTTTTGCAGAGCCTTAAGTAAGTCAAAAAAAAAAAAAAACGAATTTCTAATATGCTCGTTCTTCTTGAAAATGATTTGTTCTCCGTGAACAGCATACTGACAAAAGCACCATTGTAAAAGTAATCCAACCTAAGCAATCAGCAATAACAGTATTGACCGGGGGACAATGGCTTCCACTCTTTACACAATGTACATAGATATCATTATATTGTACACGATGTCTTGCGGAGTTGGCGATTATCATGTATGTGGGGCGTTTACTAGACCGGGTAATTCTATACCCGACGACAACCTTTCATAAAAGTGAAATAGCACATCATGCATTATGTGGAATTTAATCAATGGATGCATTATCACAGTAATGCAGAGTGCAAAAAATACAAATGTTACTAAATTCAGAAAAACAACCGAACTTAGAAAGTTCAAGTTATGGGGATTTTAAAAAAAATAATTTTTTTATATGAATACCCCACAAGAGTCCCAACTGCTCCCAACCATCTGGAGCCAGTGAGACTATGACATCCCCAATTGCGGAATGTTGTTAGGCTGAAGGTATTGGGGAGGGGAAGAGGATGGTGGGGAAACACCTGGCTATTCAGATCTGGTCACTAAACACGGCTAAAAACCATTTCAAGCAATGTTTCAATTCTGAATGGTGGTCTTTCACCAGGGCGATACTGAGAGTATTTTCCACTCTGGAACGTGCGCAAATATACTACATATTATTTTTAAATTAATTAATTGTGAAACAGCACAAATTAATTAAATAAAATTTACTTGCGCATGCCGGGGTTTGAACCAGCGACCTTCGGATTCGTAGTCGAGAGCCTTACCCCTCGACCATGGAGGCCGTAATACTATATATAATTAATGTAAAAATTAGAAGCCCCCTTTAAAAAATGGCCTAATTGTCAGCAAGTGTTAGGAAAGCAATAAAGATTTAGCTCAATTGATTGATGTAAATTCTATGGATAGGTACCTAAAATAATTACGTAAATATTAATTAGTTGAAATAATGAAATAAAACAATCAATTTCACAACCACGAAATTAATTTAATTTATTACAACCAGACTAATAAAAAATTATACATTGTGTGTGCTTATAAAAACTTTTTTTATTATTTTTATTAATATTCTACCTCTATAAAGAAGATGCATTCATGCTATTTTGCATACCTTTATAAAAGCGCTACAATGACGTACCTGTTGACGAACTACTGAAGCAGTTTAACAGGTTTGGATTGAGAGTATAATCAAATTGCGATCAATTAAATTCATCAGATGCTAATTATTATGCAGGCGTCTTGATCTATAGATACTGATTGAGGTTACGTTTTCCTTTAAAGCACATAAATTACTCATCGTTATTGAATATTATAAATATTCCAACTTTAGAAAACAGATGCAAAATAAACGACCTAACCTTTTTATTGACTCCTGTCCCGATCCTATCTTCCTCTTCCTCTCTTCTCCTCCCTTCCTTCTTATTTTGTTTTTTGTAATAAAAAAATATTTACTCAACCGCTTTTAGCATAAGTAACTTTGTTGGCTTACCTTTTGTAAAACTTCCTTTTATATAAAACTGTATTAAAAACTATTTTTAAAAATAAATAAATGAATTAATTTAAATTAATAAACTGTAAAATAGATTGTTCCAAACTTCTGCATTTATTCAATATACACATACCTAAATGAACGACTTGACTAATATTCGCATTTTGCATATGTATATCTCATTCCAACTATGGCTTACATTCCCCAGTACAACGTTTATACAGTCTTAATAATAAATTAAATTTTTAAACGATGTGAATGTATTTGACAATTATTTGAATTTGGCAAACTTCAAAAGACGCATGAAGAAGCCATTTCTAGCTATTTAATAAATTATTGTTAACCACATTTTTAAAATTCTTATTTAATATTATCGTTAATTTGGTGGATATTGTCAAAACACGTAATATTATAATTTATATTTTCTATTTCCTGTATTTTGTTAACTCTTCCGCTTTTCATTTTACTTTTTTTATTATTTCATCATACTTAAATATTCTAACTTCTTAAAAAATATATACTATCATGTAAAAGCCCTCTTTTGTCGTTTAAATAAAATAAGTAAATAACATAAATAGATTCTACACGCAAGAGTGGCGTATTTCTCCTAAATACTCGCGTGGGAGGAACGGGAGAACATAATCCTAAAGGGATGACAAGGCAGAAGATAGGAATGAAGCAACAAACTTAAAGGGCAGTGGTAAGAATACCCTGCATTCGACACAGAGTTCCAGAGGCCCAGAGGAATATAAAATGCATTAAGATGAATCTTCCGTGAAGCGTTGGGCGGTCCAGGAAGAGCGAGACCAGTTTTTATTATCCGGTTTCGGCATTCCGCGGCTGTCCGCTGACGCAGTGTTAATCACTTTTGCTTTTATTCCATCCACGGACAACGGTGATTCTTCGTGGCGTTCTGGGCTTGAGATCGAATCTTGGGCGGGCCGCCTGCACCGGTGCACGTGTGCGATTTGTTTGGGATTAAATCACACTTGTAATAATTCGAGATCAATACAATGTTTTACAATTGTGTGAATGAGAGGTAGTTGAACACTGGATCGAAATAAAATATTACGAAAGATTGAAAGAGTCATCATAGTAGAACATCAGATAGACACTAAGTTCGGAGTATCAGGCCTTAAAGCTTGTAATAGACTACAGTTAAAAAGTTAAATAATTTATGTATTTCTTTAACTTAATAAATTAATAATAATAATACTACCACGCGAACTAGCAGGTTCATAGCGAATGATGAACTCCGGTATTTTATTTTATTTTTATAAACGTCGTTTCCACAGTAAAAATAATTTTCAAAGCTAAGCTTAATAACGCTCGAAGTTCGGCAGGGTACGTGTGACGTCATACGTACGTAGTTTTGTCGGTTAACAGTACATTATTCGCACACGGTTAGGTATGAAAACAACAAATTCTAAAATAAATAATTAACAATAAATCAAAAAAACATGAACACTTTTGTAATAATCTGCATACATTAAAAGATATAAAGAAATGAAAAAGGCACTTTTTCAAAGATATCAAGTCCTACCAGACACCCCAAAAAGACTCATTAGCATTCCGTAATTTATCATTACTAGAAGATAGAAGAAATATATCCGAACAAAATATCCTTTACAAAATCATTAATAACGTTGTTGACAATTACTACCTTCTAGAAAACATACATTTCCGCTGTTCACTACGAAACACACGCTCAAATCAACTATTCCACATCCCACACTCAAAAACTAACTAAACAATTTTTCAGAAGAACATGCACAAAATACAATATCTTTTCAGACGCTGATGTCTTCCATTTATCCTCAGAACAATTTAGTAAATTCATATCAGAAAAAAATTAATCGCGAGGTTACTTATAACTCCCTACCGCTGTGTGTTATATTATTTTTATATTGTTAGATTTAAAATGTATTTCATTTAGTCATTGGATTTTACGTTATCTATACAAGTACATATATTTAACCGCCCTAACCATACGAACGTACGTGATACGGCCGCTATATCATCGCCCAAACGCAACAAACCGTATCACGTACGTTCAGGTTAAAAAATAACGATAACCGAAACCCACAAAACGTTCGTGATACGTCGTATACGTCAAGTTCGTTCCTGCGTTATCGCTTTTAGTATGCCGAGGTAAGCCGAAGCTAACGGATGTGTTCGGTTGTTTTCGTATTCTCCCATACAATTCACGCCGCTAATCAGTGATACTCCAAGCACGTGGAAAAAAAAACCGATGTTTTTTTACCTACTTTTTGAAAAATAACCCAAAGGCAGGGCGGTTAATTTGTTTTATTTAGTGTTTCTTAGAAACTAGATAATTTATTGTTATTATGTTCTTTTTCTCATAAATTTCTGTTCCAAAATCTTGTATATATTTTTATTTCTGACAAGGTCGAGGGGTAAGGCTCTCGACTACGAATCCTAAGGTCGCGGGTTTAAATCCCGGCGAGCGCAACTATATTTTATTTAATTAATTTGTGCTGTTCCACAATTAATTCATTTAAAAATAATATTTGCGCACGTTCCAGAGTGGAAGATACTCTCACTATCGCCCTGGTGAAAGACCACCATTCAGAATTGAAACGATGCTTGAATTGGCTTCTAGCCGTGTTTGGTGTCCAGATCTGAATAGCCAGGTATTTCCCCACCTTCCTCTCCCCCTTATCCTTCCCCTCCACAATACCTTCAGCCACACACATTCCTCAATTGTGGATGCCATAGTCTCTCACTGGCTCAGGACGGTTGGGAGTAGTTGGGACTTTTGTGGGGTATTCATATAAAAAAAATCTCTTTCTATTATACCAATCATACAAATGGAGCGGTCAAGTTCTGCCAGAACCCGCCGACCAATCGCAGGGCGTTTAAGTCGCTAATGGTTTTAATCGTTTTAAATAACGATCTATTAAAATTCTACATATACAATATACAGTCAGAATCAGCGTTTGTTGATCTACATAAATATATTTTTTCAAAGCCATAATATTTTTCACTGGAGTTCCTTATTGTGGTTTTTTCTAAATAAATATATGTATCACGTCTTTTGAAGTCCCCATTGTCAGTTAAAACCCTTAAGCCATTATTGCAGGACATTCCAAGAATGTGGACCCAGCGCGTTAAATGGCCTGTCCCAAAATGTAAAGAAGAGATAAAGAAAGAGCGTAAGTATTTTAGAAGAGGGAGTTTCACACAGGCAGAATAGCGTACATTTAATAATATTGAGAGTGATCTGCATCATTATTTGTTTCTCTAGGTTATTTATTAGATGGCTACGCTATAGCGATCAGTCGTTCACGAATGAGCCGTTCATTTGTGCTGGCTCATTTTAATGGGCCACGAGCGTACGACTCCTGTAAACCGTACCACGGCTCAATTGAACTATGACTCTTTTTGACAAACCTTGGAACCACTTAAGAAAGATTGTTTATTTATCTAAAAAGAAAACATATCTCAGATGTTCGATTTTTTGTATAAAATCATCGTATACGTGTCTAATTCCCACAAGGCTAAATTATGCCCACGGCCGTGGGACTTGCAATTAATATTTGGCGCCATGATGCATCTTAAACCAGTTATTTTCAAGGGTTCACACATTCTTGTGTAGAAATAATAATAATTATCGCATTTACACATGTGTAGGCAGTGTACAGTAAGTGAACGGCGTCTGATAGTCTGGCATCTGGACCAGGTTTTGTACCTACACCTATACGCTGGGAGCTGGGAGCCATAGGAGCTGGGAGTCGTATGAACTGGGGTATAAGCCGGCTCTTAATATGTGCAGGCTCTTAAATGAGCTGTCGTTCAATTGAGTCGCACGAAGATATTGAGCTGGTACCGTGACTCAACCATTCAAAATGAGTCACGGCCCATCGCTACTACGCTGAGAATATTTGTCGGTATCTTAGTTTCCATATCCGCCGGCGCTTTTCAAACCTCGGATGAATAAATCACCTCATGTAGATACCAGAAGATCTACGAGATTGAAGAGAGATAGTAACGAAGTACTTACTTGCCTCAGAATAATGCCTGAACTTCGCAGTATGGTATTCTTCAGACCCATAAATCATCAAAACCAATAGAATGAAGTACCTACTAACTAATATTGATTTAGTACATTTGATTTATTTGTTTGAAGTAGAATAAATAAAGGGCTACTAAATGGGCGTGTAATCAATGGCGGTTCGTGATCTAACTTATTGGGAGTTCAATCGGAGATTTTAAAAGTGTTTTACATATTATATATTATATTTTTCATCATATCACTGTACCAGAAATTAGCGACCTAGCAAAAAGAAACAATTCGGCGATTCATTAAAGCATCCGTGGGTAATGAATAATATACTGCCGTAGGTTACAAAACAAAGTATTAAATACGAAAATCCTAATTACGTAAGAAATATTACTGTTTGTTCTTCTCATATAAAAAATATCATGTTAAGTGATTAACTTTTTTTAATAACGACTTAAAAAAGATGATCACAGAAAATACTATTCCGTACAAATCTTCATATGGCTGCGCGCAGGGTCGGCTTGTAGATTCCGAAGGATTGCACGATCGACACGGTTTTCCGCCAAAGCGCCACGAGAATGACAATGTATAAACTATTCCTTGGGGCAGAAAGCCCCATTGAAGCTGAATTCATAACGTACATATGGAAAAAAAATAATCGGAATCGCTCTCTGGCAGTATATACGAATGGGTGGAATTTTAGCAACGAATTTGAATGGCGCGCTGTTTAAAATGTGATAAAATTACGATACATATTTGGTGGTTTTTAAAAAAAAATTATGGGAGTTCACTGCACAAACGCACGTCAGAGAAAACCGTCACTGCTTGTAAGAAATAGGTATGTTAGTTGTAAGACTCTAGTTTTAAGCCATAGTTGTACGTCATTTTGCAGTATTGTATACACAATATGTATTTGGTCATAGATATGTATTAGTTTTAAATGGGTACTGGGTTTATATATGTGTTAGGTTTTTATTCTAGTTATGCCTACTTAAGTTTAAATTGTCACTAGCTATAACTTTTAGTTGGTGAGTGACTACCTATAAGCCGTAGATGTGAGTCACTAATTGTAGGTCTAAGTAGTTAGTCCCTAGCCATAAGTCTTACTTATATGCCATTAGTAATAAAGTTTAACTGTAAGGTATTGGTTGTATATGTTATTTTATTAATTGTAAAGCGCCCTTGAGGTGATTTTCTCACGAAAACGGCGCTATAGAAGTAATCCAATTATTATTATTATTATTATTAAGAAAACGTATAATGCCCGCTGTAACCAAAGGGAACCATATTCTTAAACCAATAACGTCGAGTCGAAGCAACAGTCGCAATAATTTATTATTAATAAAAGCAAGAATGACAAAAGAAAGTGGCACTGGGAATTAATTGCCGCTGCATTCGGATATTCCTCTCTTAATTCCGTTGGTGATTGTGCAAGTCGCTCAGATTTCCATAAATAAATTGCGCCTAATAGGTATGCTGCTGAGATTATCCAACACAAGTGGGACAAGCGTGGATTACAAGGCTTTCGTTTTCAACTTAAGACGATGCAATGCGAAGTAATGAAAAATCATCTGTTTTGGTTTGAAAGTTTGACGATCTAGAATTATCAGAGACCATTTAATTAAATACTGCAAGTAGAACACATCTTGGCCTTTCTTTTAACCGGGCATTTTTCTGGTGCGTATTTTTATAAGCCCAGAAAAAAGGAGTATTAAACCAAAAAAAATGTTTAAAGTGCAAAATCTCCTACTCATGAACCCTTTTTCGGATATTGTCATATTGTTCATTGTGGCCAATTAAGTTTTTTAGAATATAACCTGAAAACATTTTAATATTTATGTCTGAGCTTTGCAAAATAAAATAAAACATGAATTTTGGTGATGTTTTTTTTTATTAATTGATAAACTAAAGTTCTTAAAAACTTAAGACAAGATTTTTGTGCATAGCGCAAAGGGTAACAATTATTATTTTTATAAACAATAATTATTAATCTAAAACACTCATCCAAATTGAAAAAACCTTCCGAGCAAAGATAAATGTGTTAATGTATTAATATTATTATTATTATTATTCCATTATTATTAATTAATAGTAATGGAACACTAGTATATATTGATTAACTTGGCGGGTTTGCGATAAGCCGACGTAGCTCAACGGTAGAGCATCTAACTGGACATTAGAAGGGTGCGGGTTCGAGTCCTGCCGGCGACATTTATCTTTGCTCGGAAGGTTTTTTCAATTTGGATGAGTGTTTTAGATTAATAATTATTGTTTATAAAAATAATAATGTTTTTTTTTTTTAAATCGTAATATGCGGCCAGTGTTAGCGGGAATTTCAACCTTACCGCCACCTGCATAAGGAGTGCGTGATTTCGTTCGAATTTTACAAAGCGGATTCCCTTAAACAGATTATGTGAAACATTATCGTTGGTTATAAAGATGCAAAATATAAGTTTTTGCGTGACTTTATCGACATGCAAACGATCGCATTCTGCATAATTCCCCCATAAACCTAACCTAATCTAAAAACGTTTCTCTTCCTTATTTTTTTATTATCGTATTTGGCTGATCCCAACACAACCTATTGGCTTGGGTTAGGTTAGGTTTAGAGCGGAATGTATAATGTTACCGTCAGCATGTTGAAAAACTTGCAGTTTTATTTTCAATTGTATTTTGCGTCTGTATAAGAGTGATGTACTAATTCCGCAAACCGACTGAAGACAGGTGGTTCTAATTCTTATGAAAAGTCTATAATAATCACAGAGCTACGTGAAGATGGATCTTTCTGAGAACAGGAGATACAACCGGATAATCAGCATAAAGTATCAAGAGTACGGTTCTTGAATACGAAGCAGAGGCAGAGAGCATTAAGAATAATATTATCGACATATTCTCAGTACTTTTATTCAGCGGGTTTCCAACGGAAACGAATTTCCGGAAACCAATTGTTATAATTTTGAAATTTCCGGAAATCTTGTCATTAAATTTTAATTTAGAAACAAACACGTATATGTATAAAATGAGTGGTGTACAATGAACAAAGTTTTAGAAATTTATTACAAGGATCGGTACCAATGACATGTCTTAGTGGAATATCTAGTGAGTGGTTACATACATTTTACTGGGCGGGGTTCGTACAATATGCTAGGGAATGATACATGGTAAAGATAAAACGGTATATGAAAATTGTGTATGTGCGCGTTTGTGAACGTGTACCTAAACGTGTATGTGTCTGAATTGGGCTATGTAGTGGAAAGTGGTGATTGCGCATTGATGTTACGAGTAATGTTTTTCTTAAATGACGATAGGGAGTCAAAAAATATGTCGAGATTTGAGTTGGGACAAATACTATTGAATGTTTGGAGAACATCGGAAATTGGTGAATATGCTGCAGCGTTTGTTTTGCTGTTTAATGTGTAAAATAGTTTTGTGTACGTTAAGGTTAATTTGAACCAGGAGTTCAGGGGAGTCTATTTCATTAATTAGGATTTCATACACGAATATAGTGTTGGTTAATGTCATACTTCTCCGGTAGGTAAATTAATATTTTGTAAAAATATGATTGGGTATTCTTGGGTGTAAATGAGAGAAACCATCTATGCTTTGATATGATTTGAGATTTTGACGGCAAAAAGTATTATCTTGATTGATTTTTAGGAAATTATGCCGTGTTGCGCATCCTCCTCATTTAGCCAAAGTTTCGGACAATGTTAGTGTCCATTACTTATGCTTCAATCATTTCTCTAAAGCCTTAACGGCAATAGACTAAAAATGATCAATTGGATTTTATGAAAACACCATCGAGCATCACTCGTAAAAAATAGGTTGCCGGGGATATTTAGTACATGAATTTAGTTCGTCGAGACAGCAAATAATTTATAAATTAATAGGTACCTAAATCATCAGGTTTAATCTAATTTCACGTAGTTGCAAAAGATTTTTGTAACTAGAGTCTGCATTTGAATTTTATTTGGAAACTTGTTACAGAAATTGTATAACTCTGAAAAAAAAATCTATAACCTTTCTATTATCTAATATAATAAATTATTTTTTTTAGGAAACCGGTTTATACGGAAATCGGATGACATCACTACAAACCGAGAGTGAAAAATATGGAAGACAAACATCACAGATCGCCTGACATGGGAGCCAATCAATATTCCGTCCACGAACCGGTGGTTATTTTAAAATGCAGCAAAGCTCGGACGTCAGTTCCATCTTTTATCTCACCTTGTTTATCCAACGTAAGAAAAGGAGGCAGTATCGACAAAAGTAGTCTCGCCAACAATAGAAGCGTGGGTAGGACTAGAGATTGCAATCCTGATAATCCGGATTTTCGGATTATTAAAGGAATTATCAAAAAAAGCAATCAAAATCCAGATTTTCAAATTGAAAATTTGAATTATCCGGATTTGAAAATTGATTTTTTTTTTAAATTTGCAATGCAATGTCCTATGATATTAACGCGTCTAACAGGTTGGAAGGTATTTCAATACATGATATTATGTAGACATTCCTAAGATATGGATAAGTGCACAGATTCCACAGATTAAGTTACACACAAGTTTTAGTACAAAGACAACGAATTGTGCTTATTATTTAGCCAGAAAAAATTAAACATGATAAAGAAATATAAACGAAAATGAAAGAAAGAGAAAGAATATGAATAAAAATATTATTTTTTTATAAAACAAACACTTTGTTATAAGCCATTAAATTACCGTATTTTTACGCCAACCGGTTTCGCTTAGATCAAGTTTCGTCAGGACAAATATAATAATTAAAGAATAACACAGAGTTATCGTATGTATATACGAGTATATAGGTGCAGAAAACAATAGAGAAAATGAAATATTACAAAAAAGAGAGAAAAGAGAATAAAATATTATAAGACAACAATTGAAAAAATATTATGGGAAAGTGGGAGACAAAAATAATACATATTATATATACAAATAAGTAGTAAATGCAACAGTGTAATGGTGACATAATGAAGTTACTAAGACAGTACTACAATGATTTACACAAGATTTACAATTATTAGTGGAAAATAGATTTACAATAAAAAACACATAAATTTGTTGTAGACCACTTTTATTTTATTACCACTCTACCGGTTTCGGAAGCACCCTTCCTTCGTCACTTGATTACATAATTATAATGAAATGGATGAGTCAGCCAACATAACAGAGGTTTAGGAAGTTAATAATTGATAGGATGTGGAAGGATTCATAGGAAACATGTTTAAAATCGGACTATAGGATAAATTTGTTTGGTTATTAAGTAGGTTATCTGAAAATTTTAAATTTAAAGATATCGTAATTTTTAGTGGTTCTAAGGATAGATTAGAGGCCCTTTTTTTATTTCAATGAGGTACCGTCTTTATATGTTTTAATGTATCAAAAAAAAAAATGTTTTATTATTTTCGGATATTAAAATTAAAATTTTTAAGAAATGAATTTAAAAAAAAACCCAGATTTAATAAAGATTCAAAGTTTAAAAAAATCAGAAAATCCGTATTTACCAAAACGGATTTGGATTTGCAATCACTAGGCAGGACGTAGCGCCACAGGTAAGTTTTTATTTGTCAAGAAAGAAGACAGCGGGCAGCAACCAAGCGAGGAAGTGATCAACGCGCATGATTTTTTAATTTGTGTTTTGAAAAAATCTAGTGAATGATTTTTCTTCCGAGGATGTGGAAATGATAAAAAAAAATTAAATTCATAAATTGAATAAATTCGTGTTTGTAGCTCATTGCGTCACTATCGTCATATGAAAGATTCGCGATTTTTTATGTTTTTTTTTTTAAATATAGCTACACTGTGTCAGTATTTGAAATTGACATTTTTGGTAATTTCAAACAAAAAATAATTGATGATTGTAGCTTGTACGCGTTATTTTTAACTATATCGTAAACTAATCTTTACTTATTAGATTTATTTCTACGACCTTGAACCATATGACAGTAAAATCTATATTTGAAAAAAATAACTCGATTTTAGTTACATGTTTACTTCCGTCTTTTGACTGCTATGATGTGGGCCTTTTGGCGAAAAATTCGTAAATAAAGATTACATGCGCCACGAATCCTCAATCAGCCCGAGTTTATAAGGTTAGAATTTTTGGATGGATTAAATTGGTTGGAGAAGTTCTTGACTCGGATGGATATTGTTACTTGGTAGATTAAAAAACTAATTATCAACACTGACATTATATTTGTGATGTATAATACAATAGTCTAGCAAGGCTTGACTCTACAGTAAGTTAATGAAAGCTGTTTTTTTAATAAGAATTTGGTGATAACTGAATAATGCGGTTGATGCACTTTAAAACATTGACATTTGAAAGGCATATAAAGTTAGAGAAAATTGAGGTAAGTTGTCTATAAATTGATTGCGTTCACAATCATTAAATTCTAACACAAAGGTACAATAACATACTAAATTAAACTATAACATAAAAATAAAAAATATTAATAATTTAATAAAATGTTACTATTGGGATTAATCAATGATAATTTATTAAAAATGCCCCGTTTTCACAGGAAAAAAAACGATATTTTCAAAAATTGTTGTGGTTTAAAAATACGATTAAAAAGTAAAAAAAAAAATTAAGATTATCATGCAAGTGGCTCATTGCTTCTACGGAAAGATGGTGCATTGCCTCGCTATTTATAGAATGAACGTTGTAAAATGATGTAATTTCGTTGCGCGCACTCTGCCCATATAATAATACAGCCACACTGTGCGCACTGCGGTATGTTAAACACTGAACAAAAAATCTCTAGAAGTGCGCTCTATGCTGATTTGAAACACTGATGTCACCAATACACATAAGACCGGGGTCCAGACAGGTCAATGAAACTGATTACCTGTTCAAGAATGAATTTCAATATTAAATGTTTGACAAATTTCATTATAAGTAAGATAAAATTGACCTTACCCCTTTTCTTCCTTTAAACGAAAGATGGCCATAACCGGGGTACGAATAATCTGACAATATTTGAATAAGGAACTCCAGTTTTTTATTTTTATTTATTTATAAATGTTGTTTTCATAGTTAAAATAACTTTCAAATGTTGAATTTTTCGAACCCCTCCAAAACGCTTGAAATCTGGAGAAGTACGCATAACGTCATAAGTACGTAATTTTGGCGGTAATCGGTAAAGCCATTCCCACACGGGTCGGTATGAAATCAACAAAATCCAAAAAAAAATATTAACAAAATTTTAGTAGAAGTGACCCGTATGCGATTGCACGCAGCGTGACATCGCGCAAAATTTCTCGCATTCTTAATGCATGCGGCCGACCGACCAGTGAGGGAGCGATCTAAGTTCTGTGAGAACCTGCCGACCAATCACAGGGCGTTTAAGTATATTATGATTTCAATCGTTTTTAAATAGCGATTTATTGATTTTACGTATCTATTATAATATATATAATAAAATGTATATAATCAGCACTTGTTGATCTATATAAATATACTATATATAATATATATATATTTTTTTTTAGCCATAGTATTTTTTACTGGGGTCCCTTATTCTTTTTGATTCATTTACTTTATTTATTTATTCTTCATAAATAATAATACATATTTATTATACATTACGCAAATATATTTACTATGGGCGGTTTTATTTCGCAGTGGCAATTTCTACCAACCAAACTTTAGTGGGGAAAATAAACATGGTATAATAATATTCCAGCGTTATCCACTTAATGTGATTTTTCACAAGTAACGTGTGAAAATAGTTGAACAAATTTATGTGTAAGTATTAAAATGAATGTCTCGGGTAAGAAAGGGATAAGGGAGGGAAGGGAAGGGAACGAATAAAAGTGGATGGGAATTCACCATTATTATGCTACTTCCATCATGATAAGAGGAGAAAAAGTTGCTTATAATAATAATAATCGGACCATTTCTACAGCGCCGCTTTTGTGAGAAATCACCTCAGGGGCGCTGTAATGATGGAGGACATAGCTAGCAGAGAATTTGTCCACTCGGCTACTAACCGGGCACACAAACACGCCCAAAACAAACTTCTATAGATTTATCTTTTCAGTGTTCGTAAAGCTAAGAAAAGATTCAAACTGGGACATCGAATCGTTCGATGTGTGCGCCTATATGGTGAATGAAAGGCTAAAGGAAAATCTTCGATGAAACATCTCCAGATAAAAATCTTTAAATTGTATAAATCTAACCCTATAAGGAAGACGAAAGAAAATTTTATAGCGATCTATCTTAATTCAAATCTTGAATGGAACGCATAATTTCTCTGATAGGTCTATGATAATACTTTGATCTCTAATGCCTGTTCTACACTGATGGCGGGATGAATTTCGTGGGAGAGCGGAGAGCTTCTTAACTCCGGACCCAGAGGTCTCGAGTTCAAAACCCAGTTGGGAGAATAAAATTTCAATTTATTTATAAGAATGCGTAATTCATCGCCCACAACACAAACAGGCGTATCTCACGTTTAGTAACTTTACAGAAGAGCCAAAAAACAGTTTTTTTTGCCGGATTCTTATTTTTAACAGCAAATCCATAATTTACATATATATAACAATAAAAGTAATAAATCATGCCAATTATAAATTTTCCTCTGAAGATGATAAATACTGTGAGTAAGGTGTGACAATATACAGTTTTACATCAAATAGCTTAAACTATGTCAGTCGGGGGAGAGGAGGGTGGAGGGGAACATAGGAGTGGGATAAAGATAAAAAGGACTAGAGTAGATGGAAATGTGGTTATCGAGTTTGAGAGCGGTTGTGTTATGGATTTTAATTTAATATCACGTATAGTTGAGTCAAAAATGTCAACGTGGTTATACATTTTATTACATGTATCGCTAATGTGGTATTAACTATGTATTTTTAAGGCTTCATTTTAAACAAAAAAAAAAACAAAACGTGTGATACTCTTTAACAAAATGAAATCGTAGGGTTACAAAACATACTGACGTCTCATAGAGTTGAGCAATTAAAAAATCTATACAATAGATACAAGCTAAAAGTAACTGCTGTCAAAGTTGAGATAATGAAACAAAGGTAGGGCAAATATTAAATGCTAACTTTCACATTCTAGAACCTTTGTCTTAAAATAAGCAAATAAAAGCAGTCGTGCAAAAGGTTAATATCACAACATGTGAAGTATGAGATTCTTCATATACGCGTAATAACAAAACAATCGCCGCAAGCATTGAAACATAATAAAACACGAGAAAGAAAATCGAAAAGAAGTCTGTCGTTATATACTGTGTAGGGTGTCCATATGAAACTGAAATTTCCAGGCTTTTAAAAACACCTCCTTTTTTAGAGAAGGTGTTGGTCTGATATTTTGACACTAGTATAAGGGGGCGAAGATAACGTAGCAAATTCACTAAAACATAGAAAAAATACACTAATTCGAGAACATCGACAGGATAATTCATCTAGCGATTTCAAATTTAGATACAAACACAGACTACCAAAACATACTCATGGATACAGTTTGGCACGAGCCGGAAAGATGAGTGAGTAAGTAGGTACTCACAACTCCCGACATCACACCCACCATGCTACAAATGTATAAGTATTTATACGTACATATGTAAGTATATATATATTTAATTGTCTTAACTATATATAGGTCAGGTACTATCATGCGGTGAGCAGTGTGAGGCGTAAATGACGCCGTTCTGTTTGCATAAAGAACATGTAGTTTAGAGACAGTAACTTTAAATGTTTCATCACTTAATGATAAACAAGAAACTAGGAAACCAAAAAAAAAGAATAACGTAGCTACTAGAAAATAAGAAAAATCACTGAAAAACTGTCATCCGACGTTCATAACTAGACACTGGCAAAATGGCAGTTAATTTACGCAATCGCGTAACAAGAGGGCAACTTCTGGGTGTAAGTCTGTCTTTTGCGTTAGCTGACGCAATTTAAACCGGCCATAAACAACACATTTTGATAGCTTTCATAAACTCATCATCGTCTCTACCGTTTGTATTTATTTATTAATTCATTTTTTGAAACATACATTCACACATATAAGGTACAATGATTATAAACATTTTGTTGTTGTTTTTTTTTTTAACATTAAATTATAAATTATTACTGATTCGTATCTTAACGTAAACGCAAACTCTAGCTTTAGTGCGATACGGACTACCGAACTGTCAAAATATGTTGCTTTTCGATTTAACTTGCGTTAGGTAACGCAAAAGATACATACTTACGCTCCAGGAGTCGCCCTCTTGTCACGTGATTAGGTTAATTAACTGCCATTTCATTCTTTATTGGTTGAAATGGAACTAACTAACTAACCATCACGCTGTTTCACCGCAGGGGTAGGCAGAAAGGACGGACAGCCAAACAACTCGATATTGGCATACACTTATTGCTTCATTCGCATTCATACATCGTCTCATACATTCTCTTCTATTATAATAGTGTTCTATTCTTGAAATGGATCTGTTATTATTTGAAACTAATAAGCGAGGGCGGCTTTGTTAGTTTTTGATAATAACCTCAATTTTTAACACACATTATCTAGAAATTTGCGAGGATATAGCATTTTCTGATACAAAAATACTGAAATATAATCAACAAAATATGCGCACAAAACTGCATTCATAACTCATTTTTGTCGAAAATGGACATGTCACACTTTGATACCACAGTTCACAATTAAAAAATGGAACATTTTTTCTTAATTTCTTTGGGTACTTAACTGTCTTCCGAGAAAAATATATATGCCTTATTAAAATTGACGTTGAAGTCATAAACGCATAGGAATCACAGTGGGACTATGGCATTCCCAATTTGGGGAATCATGAAAGAACGAAAGAAGTCGAAAGGAGACAGGGAATAAGAAGGGTGAGTTAGGATAGATAATGTTAGCTATGACCTGGATATTCAGATCTTGTCAATAAACACGGCAAAAGCCAGTACGCTAAAGCCAAGCAATGTTTCGATTGCGAAACGCTGCGGCCATTCTATTTGCAATAGAGACTATCTACAAATCTTAAGCAGATAATTAAAACTTTCAGTAGTAAAAAAACTACGAAATATGCGTAATTTAAAATTAAGCGCCTAAATGATGAATCAACATTGACACTAGACATAATCACACTTATAATTAAATATGATGGTGAACCAAATTAGATGGAATTATATAAAAACAAGAAATCCATGATGTATTAAATTTAAAGAAAAAAACATCACATTTAAATTCTGTTTAATTTCCAGATTTTATCGATTTGTGGATACCCTGTAAGATGCTGTAAATAAATCATATTATCAGGATCATTTTTATAAACGACAAAAAAAAGCATAAAAATGAAACAGGGATCATTGAGCATCTTTTTAGCAATCACCAGTCTCTGGACTGAGATGGATGGCTGGGCACACGGAATTGAACAGGACACGTCGACTGATATGGAGAGTCGTGGGTTCCTAGATGGGCAGAGCAATAGTCTACTTTGTGAACGCCAATCCAACGCTAAAACAACTGATGGAAAAACTGATACCCATGTATGGTTTTTGCTAGAGCGATTAATAGCAGCGCGATGGCGTGTAAGAATGAATATTTTTATACATTTATTTATGGCAAATAGTTGCCATGTCAAGATTATTATATAATTCACAACAGGTTGCTGCATATAAGGTGGGAATGAAGTATGAAAGAATACGTAAAAGGAACAAGCAAAATAAAGAGAAATTTTAGAAGGGTAATGTTAAAATTACCAATTATATTATGCCCATATTTGTTTCTTGAACTGGAATCGGGAGTGAGCCAATTACGCAATTGAATGTGGTACAGTGAACTTTAAACACATCAGTATTGTGGTGTGAATTGATTCTGACGAGCGTAAAAAAACTTCGAATATAAATGCGCACTTAATACGAACACTAGCGGCCGTTCTTCCCAACCCAACTGAGCAACAATTGAGCCGAAATTTTGCCTCAACACTGTTCGAATGCACAAATACGCTCTTGCAAACGAAATTCTCGAATAAATTCACGTTCAATTTAGGTTATCGATTTTTATGGATTAAGTTCCCCTCAACAGAGGACTAGATATAAAAAGTGTCAACAGGGTGAAATAATGTCAGTGAAACGTCAAACGTCATTATTGGCTCGCGATGTATTTATCGCGATTAAAATATTGAATGAGAAAGATTTATTTCCGTTTTCGAAAGTCAAAACATGTTTTTCGTATGTTTTAAATGAAATTGAAGAGAACATAACTCACATGTCAAATTTACATGAAAGTGGACGGGTACTATTTTATAATCTACAAAAGTGGGCGAGCATCGCCATAGACAATTTGGTATAAAAAAAATGCTTATAAACAGGTAAACAGAGCAAATGCTCAACAAACCACTTAGCTGATCGGTGCCTCAGTTGATCATTTGAAAAGTTGGGAAGAACGGACGTAAGCGACAAATTCAACTCAATGAGTTTAATCGGTTTGTTAAGAATAGTGGTAAAAGTATTTTAGACGGTAAGCATGGAAACATTAGAAGAGAGGAAATATAGAGCATGGGAGGGAACTCATTTCAACAAAATGAAAACATCCAAACTGCATATCTTGGTCATATCCGAAGACGATAATTTATTGTCGGGGCACAAGAATTTCGGGAACTTTTAATGATTATTTCTCAGGGCTTGTAGCATATTTGGAAATGTTGTGTTGAGGGACTTTTTATGGAGAGAAAGGAATGAACCCGAATCTTGACGAGATCCACAAACCCCTCAGATCAGAGGTGGCTACCAAATTCAATAAAAGCGATTTATTAAATTGAATGAATATACGGAATAAATATACGGAATCGGAATGAATGCCCCCTTTCTCCCTCGATTTAAGTTCAAAATGGATGTTAACGTTCTTCTTTAGAAGATGGGATAACAATAAGAAGAATAAAAGGTGAAATAGCACTGGAAAATCTTGACAGCATAATCAAATCTAACAAGCCCGAAACGGGTAAAGTAAAACGTCAACACAAACTACATTATACGGAAAAACATGCTATATTTCAGATATAATGCAAGCATATATTAGATCGGTCTTAAAGGGTTAGGACAAGTAAAAAGCACTGCAGTAAGCAAGATTAATACTGTTTATTAATTTATTCGATCAACTGCTCCATTCCCTAGTTTGCTCTAGGATGTTGACGAGTGATCCACTGATATAAGTCATAACGTCTTCTTGTAAGGCAACTGGCAACTGGCAGAGCGGTGTGAGCACAGAGCACCGAGCAGGAGATCACAAACAGGGACATGACAGTCGACACGGAACCTGCCACGTTTCGAACATGACACATGGTCGAAGAGCCAAGAGACTTAGACCAGCATCTCGAAGGTCAGCGGAGATAACTGTACCGAAATCAGGTTAGACCATTGCATGCTTGATCCAATTACAAAAGCTGTAATGTTGTAACGAGCGTTCAGACTCTAGATGCTGATTAATGTCTCATTATAAGGATTGTAAATACAAGAATATTCATTAGTGCAATCGAGTAAACTCTAAGGCGTATGCAAATAAATTTATTGCACTGGTTTCTCGTCGGACTCACTCTGTATATATAGAAAACCGATACCGCAATTGCAAAATTCATAATATAGAATTTTCACTATTCTTCTGTACGGTATGGAAGCCTGGATAGTGGAGACTAAACCAACTAACGACCTAACCAACCATCACGCAGTTTCTCTGCAGGGGTAGGCAGAGAAGACGGATCGCCAAACAACTCGGCGTACACTTTTTGCTTCATTAACATTCATCCATTATCTTCTGTTGTTTTGACTTCTGACAGTGCCCGACCGAAGAATTTGATTCAATTGATCGTGCCATGTCTTCCTTGGGCGTCCTCGGCTTCTTCCATTCATATTCCCCTCACATATTCTCCTTAAACTCCTATTTTGGTTCATCCGCTCTACATGCCGAAACCATCTAAGAGTCCCTTTCTTAATCTTAATCATTACGCTTACATCAGCATTGCATTCTTTGCGAATTTCAACACAATCATACATGGCTTTACCACACATTCGCCTCGAGATTTCATTTCTACAGCATTCAGTTTACTATCATCCCTCCTCTGCCAGATCAGGGTCGGTATCAGCATCCATCCACTGCTAGCTTCGCTTCTATGGACAAATGTTTGTTAGCGACACTTAACCAAGCCAATGAAGGGTCAACTAAAGTCTCCCATAATATGTATTTATTTATTAATATGGGCTCAACTGGGCTGCCCAAATGTGGATACCCATCCATATAGGTGCAACATCAAAATATCCTGGACAACTGGATAAGTAGTTTAAAAGGATCTTCATCGAATAGTCAAGAATTGCGAAATTACTATAGATATAAAAATAAGAACACTCAAAAAGCAACTTGGTGACTTCATGAGGATATATGAATGTAAGATTACCAAACTGATAATCGAGGGGAAGATTAATGGAAGATGGAGCCGAGAAAGATTTAACAAGGATTGGCCGAGCTTTTCCGGACCGCATCTTGAAGGGATTGCTTTAAAGACACCCAAAGACCGAAGAGAGTGGGAACCGTAGGCAGAATATTGCTCTGGGTTTATAATGTACTTTTCCTGCTCATGCTGTATTGGGATATGAACCACACGGTGCATTTCCCTTCATTAACGCTGATGGAAAGACAGGTGAGAAATAACGATAGAGGAAATGGCACATACGACTAAATGAGATAATCAACAGACACAAAGAACAAACGGAAATCCGCAGTAACAATATCAGATAAAAGACATGTAACACTTGATCAATCGAAGTTCAAGGTAATCAATCAACGTGATTCATTTAACAGCGTAGCCCCAATTGAAAAACATTTATTGAAGTTAATCATCGAGTCTGTAGTAGGAACAAAGATTTATGTTAATGCAACAATAAAAATATATGTAATTCAACTCACTGAGAAGCTTTTGGTAGCTTTTGATTACAAGCCAGAAATGCTTCACATACCTGAAACAGAAAAAAAATCACACATTAGTAAACACGTATTTGATTAACCTGGTAAAAAAAGGATAATAGTAGGTACTAATGTAAAAGCTAATTTAAAGGAGAGGTTAAATTATCTACTGACGATATAACATTAACGTTGCGTACATGGGAATTCAAACATTACACGGCTTAGATCGTATAAATTATCAGGTAATGGTCGTTAAAATTCCTAGCTGTCTCTTGGATGAAAGAGAGCGATGAATGGCCGAAGGATATACGTCTAGCCGGGCTAGGACTCTAATAATAATAATTATTTTGCATATGAAGCCAAGAGCGTAACAAAGTATTATCGATGGAAGCGATACAGTGTGAGATAAGATATGATACACACGCGTATCTATTAAATGCTTGTCCTTTAGACTTATTTTTACAGTATGAGTCGACAAGGAAAGCATGAGAATACCGAGTGATGAATAATATTTGTAATATAGAACATGGTTACTTTGGGGTTGGACATTATTAAATGTAACGGTTTGTGTAAATCACTTTATTAAAACGGTAACGCTGAAGTATCATCTTGGGAGAGGGAAAAAGATTCCAGAGTGGATACTGGAAAGAGAAAATGGACATGCAAGCCAGTTTTGGAATAATCTTCGTCAGGGTAGATATAAAATAAATTAAGAATACATTTTATATTATATATTTAGTTTATATCCGCCCTGGGAAAAGGTACGATTGTGATGAAACCGGTTGGCATGTTCTGTTGAAATAAAATGATGTACAAAAAGTTAAGGTGTTTTATTTTTAATCATTAATCTTTATTTTAGATTCCGAACCTCTAGTTACTTTTTTATTTTTGCATTACCAATACAAGAGGCCCTGAGGAAAAGAATTTCCTTGTGGGCCTATGTCATCTTTGGGGATGCCATGTGGAGGATATTTTTGAGGAAAGGAAGGATAGGAGTTCTGGAAAGGAAAAGGTATGAGATGTAGGCAGGAATCTGGGGGTCAGTACGTCCAGGAGTGATAAACGTATTAATCCACCCCCCCCCCCACTGCGGTGCAATGGGTCGAGAGTCCGGCTGGAGAGGTTAAAGTGTCTCCCTCAACCGGCCTCTCCCGATCCTGCCCTCCACGCAGTTGGTGAGCAGACGCATCCGCCGCCAAGACATAGACAAACCTCACCCTATGAACCCTCACCCTGCTAAGTCACAAAACGTAGCGAACCACTTGGAGTTACCTATGGCATCCAATGAATGGTTCGGTACCCATACTCGCCTCTCAAATTGAATGGATTATTCACAAAATGTAACATTTTTAAAAATAATGTGAAAAATTGGAATTTTTACTAAAACATATGGTCATATCATAATGCGTGGGAGTGGAATAATATCAATAATGATTCATTATTGAATCTTTTATCTTATGTTTACTATAACATGATAAACGCAATACTCGTTTGTAGATAAGCCTTGCATTTTGTACCACCTACGAATCTACCGATAATATAATTTACATAGGTTCAGGCATGGCATTATATTGAACGCCATTAATTAGCTATGCCCCTTCATTGACACTTTAATGGTACTGCTACAGGAAGCTGGGTTCTTTGAGCCTTTCAGCTACGGTGAGTGACACGGGAACACGCGCCCCGCATTTGAAAACAGTCAATCTTATTTTGTACTAACTTTCATTTATAGTTTCCGTTAAATTTTTTAATATATTTTTTGTTTATTATTTAATTTAATTTTAGTATAATTTGATGTCTCAGTTCCAAAGTGCAACAACTCAAAAAGCATAATTTTGAGATAATTAGGAAACAAATTTTGGGCAGGTAATGAATCTTCCTACTGAACATTCATTTTTTTTAGATTTTAACGAAATTGTAGGATTACTAAAAAAAAATCAATGAGTTTTTATAGGATTTTCGTAGTTGTTACAGTTTAGATCTAAATAAATTGTAATATTTCTGATTTGAACGAAGAAAGGAGTGTAAGGAGAATATATGACGCGAATGTGAATGGACGAAGAAGCAAGGGATGCCTGAGGAAGACATGGCACGAACAAGTGAATCAAATACTTGAGTCGGGCCATGTTAGAAGTCGGAATCATAGTAGAGAATGTATGAGACGCTGTATGAATGTGACTGAAGCAAGAAGCGTATGCGAAGATCGAGTTGTTTGGCGGTCCGTCCTCTCTGCCTACCCCTGCGGGGGAAACGGCGTGATGGTTAGTTAGTTAGTCAGTGTAAGGTGGTGAATTAGAATTGTTATAGTATGTAACTAATAAATATTAAATAAAGTATAATTCTAAAAAATATCACCAGCTGTCATTCTAAAATAGCACAGATTACAACTTGTTACATTTTGGAACTGAAAGATATCGGTATTTTAAACATTTCCTCATATTTAACTCAAAACTGCAAATTTTTGAGTTGTTACGTTTTGGAACTAAGGCATTAAATTGAATTTTGCAATATTTTGGTCCTATTAATTTTACTGACTATTAGTGCCATCAATTTTTTGACAATTACAACTTCAAAAATGGATTCCGTTAACAACTGACTCTTGACAAAATCTTAATCAAATTTAGATCAGTCGTCAAGCATAACAGGATGACCGTTATGCTTGACGAAAAAACGCTGGATGGGGCTGAGAATAGGTGGTTAAGAGAAAGATACAAGGTAACAATTTTACTACAAGATTATGAATATAGGTAATAGGTATAAAAATCGCCTGGCAAACGGAGTTTGATTTCTTGCTTGTCATTAGGGTGCCATAATTGATTTGACAGCGAAAGTAACTATCTCCAAATAAAGAAACATTCATTTGAATATTTTATTTCATTCCAAACGTTAATTTTTTCAAAATATATCTAAATCATAAAGTTCTTAACTAGGTAACTCGTGTTTTCCATTTTGAAAATATTCTACCCAAAAAAACGTAATTCTTTTGAATATGCAATCTGTGGCTAACCAAAGGGATAACCTAAATAAAACATGGAGGGTTCAATGTTTTTCGTAATAATTTTAAAATGTTATAGCGACAGTTTTACATATTGGATTTCATTCAAAGTACTTTCTAAACCATCCCGGCACTAATAAAAATAAAACTGTACTATTTTCAGCAAAACCGGTACAGTAATTTTCGAGAACATCGAGGACAAACAAACAAACTTACATTGATTTTTTATATATATAGATTAACAAAACTGTACTACTGTTTTTTTTTATTTCTCTACTTGTTTAATACTTGCTAATATCGATGATTTTATAATATTATTTAAATCGATATTATTTTATTGGAGCCTAGTATCTCTATAACAAAACCGTTATGCAGTTATTTAAAAAATATATTTTTTCCAATTGTGTACATTGATCACAACAGGCATATTGTTCTATTATTGCGCTACATTTGTATGATGATCGTTATTTATTGTTGTATTATATAATATTGTCGAACAAAACTTCTTTTGACAAGCTATTTGCAGTGTCTTAGCGGGTGCAAATTCATATTGTATGTAATTAATAATGTACAAAAAAAATAATTCTACTCAAGCGAAACTATAGAAAAAGCTTCTATTTATGCAAAGCATATTTTTTGTATTAATAATGTAAGCCGATTCGTAGTAAAGATTAATCGAAATAGTGATTTCACTGATAGCTTCGTCTTAACGGGGGGGGGGAGGGGATTATTTGAAGTGTCGATTGGCGCCATATTGAATTATTTAAAAATTCAAAATGGCGTTAATCGTTAATTTGTGATGATGTCAAATGTGATGAGAGTTCAAACGGGACCTGTCTGTGAAATATCAATCAATACAAATGTCACAACGAGGACTAAATAAATCTCAGATTGATCAAAAAAATTATAGTACGCTTTTTTTATATTTAGTTTCACATGGAAAAGCCACTTTCAAACAAAAAATAAGAAATTCAAAACCCTGTAGAAGCCTTGAAAACTTCTCTAAGAACAAGCGACGGGCCACTTAATTTTAAAAGATTTTTGCTGCTCCAAGAATACATTGAACTCAACCCACCAATGCAGCAACATAAAATTCTAGTAAGATAACCATCAACTAATGGAGGTGTAGGACGAATCAGCAATCAGTATTATTTCTAATTTGCATTTAATTATGGAAGGAAAAGATTTGCATTCACTTCTAGAATCCAAACGAGTTAATTAACACTTAGTTTCCGATAAAATAAGAGTGCCTGCATAATGTTTATTACCCACTGGATTTCCAAATAACATATTACAGTCTTTGAAGTATCTTCCATTGTTTTTGTTGGTAGGCTATTTATATTTGGGGTGGCTGAACTTCTCCCACACAATCAAAATCCTTGTGTCGGTAACTCCAAAAAGGATAATAGTAAACGGTCTCATCTAATTTTCTCTTGAACCGTGACGCGATTGGTTCCTGGACGTGATTTGTAACTCAAAGCATGAAGCGATTCAGTTATAGTGAGAGAGGACTCAAGGAATAAAGGAACACACGATACATAATGCTGTCGCCGTCACGTTGGTTGAAATTCCAGAATGCATTGTTGCAAAGATATGCTAGGAGCCAAGATGAATTATATCCTAGTTCCTTTCTCACTTGGGCATATAGGAATGCGCGGGTAAAAGGCATAACGAAGGAATGCAATTCACAAGGAAATGCATTTATCGTGGGATCATTAAACTGACTTAAACGATTCGAAGATCTGAACTGAATAAGGTGAAGCATAAATTGATAGTCTCGTAACTTAAGTACAGTTACAATTGCTGTCTCTATTATTTATAGCCATCTCATTATCATTAAGTAACGAATCACGTAGTGATTACAAATTGAAATGTGTTATTAATTCGACTGTTATGTTCTTCCAGGAGTCATTTCCCCAAATAAATTGTCGAAGAAACAACGAAAAAAGCCCTCTGATTGGTCAAATTGGCAGTTAAATTAATGTAGTGAATCTAGCAAATGCTAACAAATTGAAATTTGTAAGACTCAAGTGTTATAAATGGACTTCTTATGTTTTCCAGGAGTAATTTTCGTGAGGCTATCAGATAAATTGTGAAAGAAACGTCGACAAATAAGCACAGAATATATTAATTGTTCTTGTCTTCAATTCGTAGAACTCCATTTAATTTAAAATAAAATTTGATGTAAATCAAATTTAACCCTTACAACTCCTTTGTCGGGTGCCAGCCGACATCACTATTTGTACGCTACAACTCAGTTGTCGGCTGGCGGCCGACAAGATAAGACGTGCCCGCGCGGTGTATTTTCGCGCGCAAAACTTGACACGTGACGTTGTTTCTTGTGATTATTAGATAAAAAAACATTTAAATTCACGTTTTAATAAGATTTTGACTGTTTTCTGATTTTGTTTTAGTATAGAATAACCTTTTTGTAACTGCCTATCAATAAATTAATATTTTAACATTATTTAAATTAAAGTTGGCTGACAACAAATATTAAAAAAATAATGGAGTGGTAAGGGTTAATATATTAAGTTCTGCAAGCATTTTAGTTTTTATTATTGCGACAACTGTTTCGGCTTTCAAGGCCATTTGCGAAACTGTGGTTAGGTCACGTTAAGATGACTTATTTCTATGATTCTATTTATCCCCACTAAATTAATTTTTTTGGTGCTTAAAACGATTTATTACCGATGTGAGCGATTTACTGAGAAAACAATTGTGATAATAGATTCTCCATTCTGGGGTACTTCGAAATCTATTTTCCCAGCATTAAATTGCAATATTTTCTTAATTGTTTCATAATGACGTGAATGCTATTGACGTATTTAAATTTGTTTAGGTCTTGTGAACATACTGAGAAGTGGGGAATAAATAATTTTCCTTACTTTATTAATTAAGGAACGAATAATAATAATAATAATTGGATGACTTTTATAGCGCAGTTTTTGTAAAAAATCACCCCAAGGGCGATAAAATGATCCCAATATAACATATATAACATAATAATGACATTATTAAATTCGATTTACATGAAATAAAACATAAAAATTGGCAGTTAAATGAGTGAATCTAGCATGGCTTACAAATTGAGATTTATAAGACTAAAGTGTTGTAAATTCTCTTCTTATGTTTTCCCAGGGGTAATTTTCGAAACACAATCAGATAAATTGTCGAAGAAACGACGAAAAATAACGTCGAAGTGGTAATTAAATGAATATATTGACCATTATCGAACAAGCACGTAACGATGGTAGATAATCGCAGTCAATTTAATATCCAAACATGCACCGGTTGTAATTATCCAGTCAAATCACATGTAAACTATTAACTATCACGGCCGAGAGAAGATTGGCCGCATAATCGTCAAGGGAAGTGGACCATACGCATCCGAGGCGAAATAATTGGCCGAAGTGAAAATATTTGATCGTCGTGGTGCAATAAAGGCAAATAGCGGTCATTATGACTCGGACAAACTGAACATTCAAATAACAGCTGCTTAGCTTTTTATAGTAAAGTCACAAATGATTAGACTCAGTGTCAGACTTCCATTCATCTAAGTGCAAAGGTGAGTATAGCAAATAGTTTATTGAGGTAATAAAATTTCTCCTCCGTTATCCAATTTGTAGTAAGAGGCGCTCAATGTGGACGTGTTGAATAATCAATTATTTATACCAAGTTTATTAGACATGACTCTGGATATTGGGGAGTATTATAAATAGCATTGGATAGCGCTTACTTTTTTTTATATCCTTCATTGTAAAACCAATCCAAAACAAAACCTTTTATCTACAGATCTACATACTCATTTAACTTAAATTATTACCACATTGGCATTTTAAACTCAACTATACGTGATATTAAATTAAAATCCATAACACGACCGCTCTCAAACTAGATAACATAAATCACCTTTACGTTTAGTCTAGTCCTTTGTACCTTTATCCCACTCCTATATTCCCCTCCACCCTCCCCTCCCCGACTGACATAGCTGACTGATGTAAAACTGTATATTGTCACACTTTACTCATAGCATTTATCATCAGCAGTAGAAAGTTTATAATTGGCATGATTTATTGTTTTTATTGTTATATATATGTAAATTATGGATTTGCTGTTAATTTTCCCAAAAATAAATAAAATAAAATAATGGTAACTGCTAAAAGCTAAATTGGCTCCATGACTATTCAACAAACGTATTTAAAGGTCATTAAAGGTAGGAAAAAAACTGGTCTGAAAACCTAATTAACCATGGACGGTTTTGCAACTATTTTTTTAACCATGTCATAGTATAGTTGTAAAACTGTCCCAACTAATACTTGTCTAAGTATATTTTTTACCATTTCTAGTTTACTGTAATGTATTTTACATTTGTAATCTTTGTAATATATTAGTAAGCAACTGTTTTATGGAGACTATGAAAAAAAAAATACAAATATTCTTTTTTTATTTATTTTTTAGACCCTTAATTACACCCAATTTGAAAATTTCATTCATTGGGCGTCCGAGTCTTCTTCTTCAATCAACTTGTGAATTCTATTTAGAGCATCATGGCACTCATATAAAAGGCATCATATTTATCTAAAAATTATTATTTTACACGTGATACTGATACTTACATTATTTAGCAGAACAAGCAATAAATAAAATTGAAAGGCGGCAACGATGTTACATATTACGCTTGGATAAATATACTTGGCTAAAATATTCAAAGAGAAACACATAGTTCGCTTTTTATAATGCTACTGATACCATATATCATAATATTATCAAAGCTATAAAACAAGCCAACCACAACGAAATTCGATTTAAAAAAATAACAAAGAGAAGGGTAGATGCATAACATGCAAGCTGAGAAAGGTTTTTTTATGGATTAGAGAAGTCATCATCTCAGTTGAAAAAAAAACATAATCCAATAAACCGACACACAAAGTGGAAATCCTCGGTCTATCAAAATGCAATTATCTAAATTACAGGACTAGGTGCAGAGCCCCTTTATTTTGAGTGGTCCAGGCATCGTCCTTTGAAGTTCATTCCACCCTTCAAAATGTTGAAAAAATAACGATAAAGACTTCACAGGAAGGAATGCGTGGACAAGATAATAAGCCGACGTCCTTCTGGACAGACGAGGATTAGATGCACATGATGATAGACCGGTCGTTAATGCCAGAGATGAAAATATAAACAGGATGTGAGATATTAGATTTTTTTACGGTAACTCCACACAGGAGACCCTGAAGGAAATAATTTCCCTCAAGTCCTATATCATCTTTGGAGACGCTATGTGGAGGGTCTATTAGAGGATAGGAAGGAGTGAACTTGGGTCCTCAAGAGACCCATGTTGTAGGATGGAGGAAACAAAGAGGCCATCAGATCATTCCACAGCCGAGCTGTTGAACACAGGAACGAGTCGTAAAAGCGACCCGTTCTGCAAATGTTGGGCAAGCGTTTGGCGTATTTCCCGACTATGCACCGGAGCCGAAGGGATCAATGACGCTAGTTCATCAGAGCATCTTCCATTAAACTAACTAACTAACTAACTAACCATCACGCCGTTTCCCCGCAGGGGTAGGCAGAGGACGGACCGCCAAACAACTCGATCTTGGCATACACTTCTTGCTTCATTCACATTCATACATCGTCTCATACATTCTCTTCTATTATTCCGACTTCTGACATGGCCCGACTCAAGTATTTGATTCACTTGATCATGCCATGTCTTCCTCGAACGTCCTCGGCTTCTTCTTCCATTCACATTCGCGTCATACATTCTTCTTACACTCCTTTCTTCGTTCATTCGCTCTACATGCCCAAACCATCTAAGCGTCCTTTCTTAATCTTACTTATTACGCTTACATCAGCCTTGCATTCTTTATGAATTTCAATATTTTTCACACGATCATACATGGTTTTACCACACATTCGCCTCAGAGATCTCATTTCTTCCATTAAAATACCGGTAAAACGAGGACAGCATTTCCACCTGACGTCTGTGCTCCAAAGATTGCAATCCGTTTGTTAAGATCGGCGAATCTATCAAACGGACCGAGAATTAAATGGAAACTAACATAAAACTAAAACGCAGTAACTGGCAGATGGAGGACGAAAATAGACTAAAAATAGACATAACCTAGTTCAATACCATCTGAACTACTTCATTGAAAACTGGGGAAACGCATACGAAACTTACATAAATGAATTACAGGTTATACAAAATCTATTTAACTAGAACATCGACCAAAAAATGTACGAGGAAGCAAAACTCTTAACAATAAGAAAATTATAAGAATAATATATATGCTTCTTAATACGTAAAATAAAAAATAAACTCATACATACAAACACAGAAATCATTAAAACGTTACAAGTATACACACACTTTACACGACAATATGATAATACTCATTTACACACCATACATATATAATATGGTAGGCAATCCATTAGCTACGAGGGGGTGGGGGAGGATTTATATAATTGCTTTCTAGACGAAATAAAAAAAAAACACTATGAATATTTAAAAAGAAATTGTTCTTCCTGAAATTAACTGAACAAAATAATTAATATGTATAATAATAAAAATAATACTTAGATGACTTATATAGCGCCGTTTTTTTTAAAATCACCTCAAGGGCATCTGTTTAGGTAATCATTCTAGTTAGGTTAGTGAAAATGTAATTTTCTTTTTTCTAGAATTAAATTTAAAAAAAAAATTCTGTAGAAATGAATTTCCTGAGGCGTGTGTGTGGTAAAACCGAAAAGATCGTGTATAATAAATCCGGTTGTGCGAAAAGCATGCAAGGCCGCTTAGATTGTTAGGACAAGCTAAGCGGATGGACGAAGAAAACGTGTCAGAAAAAAATGACGTGCAAGTGGGTGGAAGAAGTCTGGGAGACACCCTAGGAAGACACCGCACGATTCCGTTCATGTCCATAGTCGGTATAATGAATTTAATTATTACTACATCTATACAAAATTTGTTTTTTTTTTTTTTTTAACTTGGGATATTCTGTGCTTAAACAGGCTAGTTCACAAATATATATATTTATTATATCATTAACTTATTCAATAACTTTTGCATAATACAAAAACTGATAATTAAAATTACACTAAAAAAACCTACAGATTACTCCGCAAAGTTACTATTTGAAGAATTTAAAGTACCAATTTTTAGTGACATATTTAAAAAATAAAATCAATATATCAAATACTAAAAAGAAAAACAAAAATACCAATTCATCACAGAAAATCACACTGGATTAAAATTCGTATTCTCACAATTTAAAATCAATACTTCGTTTACACACCGAGGAATATATATTTTTTTAAAACTACTTGAAGACATTAGAAAAATGAAGGATACTAACGAACTCTCAAATGCGATTAAAAAAACACTTCAAAATAAACTTAGAAGTCCCCGAAAATCAAGCAAACTAAAAACAATACACGTATTTTATTTATTTATTTAATTATTTACGCCCAAATTGGGATTTTATCAGTACAGTCGCATTTTATTTTCACATACATACAACTAGAAGATTGTACAATTAGGCTATGCGTTAAATATTCTACACCACATTGTACTTGCATTCAATATATTACGTTTATTACAACCACTAAATCAAAACTTATCGGCATGCATTCTATTTTTTCCATTATGTAAACCAGCAACTCTGTACTATTATCATGTAAACCATTTTATAATTATTATTCAATATTTCAAGCATCATCTTGAAACACTTTAGAAAACAGAGAAAAGCAGAAAAAGCAGAGTGGTAGATACTGTCAGTATCGCCCTGGTGAAAGACCACCATTCAGAATCGAAACGTTGCTTGAAATGGATTTAGCCGTGTTTGGTAAGCCAGATCTGAATAGCCAGTACTTAACCACGTTCCTTCTTCCGCATCTCCTTTCCCTCCTCAATACCGTCAGCCTGACAACATACCCCATTTGGGGATGCAATAGTCCCACTGGCCCCAGACGGTTGGGATCGGTTTGGATTCTTGTGTACACATAAAAAAAACATTACGATGTAAACATATAAAAATGTTAACGCAATATGTACACCCGCTTCTCCACACAAGAATTGCTTAAAAGAGAAGTCTAGTATTTCAAATTGAATTAAAATGTATTCAATTTCAATCATTTAAAAACATAACAATAATCAGAAATATTTAAAAGAGTTCATTAAGAGATAAGGATACAGAGAGAATGTGAACAAATCAGGAAATATTCGCCAAGATAGATTTGTATGGCGTTCCATCCTTCATCAATCCTCAATGGTAAGTATCTGTATTTTTAACAGCTAATTCTCGAACATTATTTTGTAGCAGTGACGTCAGAATTATGTTCCGTGATTTGAAGTCAATTATCTCCAACGCTTTGCCTGGGCTCCTAATAATAAACGAAAGCTCACTTATTAATTTCTTTAATTTGATTATTTTGTGCATTACTTACAATCATTACTATATCGTTCCTCATGCTTTATTAGCAGTCTATTGCTGAGTCTCCTGAAACGCGAGTGGTATCTTTTTCCGTCAAGTGAGGCTTGCGGATTTTAACGTCAAGTTTGATCTCCGACCTTTGCGTGTAGGGCGAACTGAACGGGAACCGGAACTGTCAAGCGTGTCTTCCACAACCACTATGAATGCGGCATTTAACACTGACTAATATAACGTTTATCTACGAAGGTTCTGACCCCGTGACTTCGAGTTGTTTTCTCTAAGGAATGTGTCGAAAATTGAGCCCGTGAGAGTATTCCGGCGTTTCGATTTATATATTTATTTATTCAATTCAGAAAAAATGTTGAATGAGTAAGAAATTGACAAGCTTTGTTCATATTACATAATATATGAGAAAAAAAAGTACAATAGAAAAAAGAAGTATAGATATATTACATAACAGTTAATTGAATTAAAGTGTGAACTTAGATGGCTAATGGTTATTGCTATTTAAAGAATGTATTAAATAATTGTTACCAAAGACCTAAACATTCATCAAAGGAAGTTAACTTATAGCATTAGGAGGAACGGCTGCGCGGTCTGTTTCATACAAAAAATAATTTTGGATTTGAGGTCAAAATACTCACCTAAACCTGATGATATATTTTTTTAATTAAAGGTTTAGTAAATATCTAGTACGCATGAGAAGTGTTTTATTTATTTTTGTTTTACTCAGAAACAATGAATTGATATTCCTCAATTAACACTCTATTAATTATGGGCACCATTCTCCACTATCCAGAATGTAGAATTCTTAACTCAAGCCAGGCCTTGACATTTTTGGTAGCAGTCTAAACGATTGTTGTCAGTCTTTACGAAAATTAACTACGAAGAATATCATTTAGTATGTCTAAAATCAAAGACTCTACCAAAACCTTGTTAAGGCTTTGACTTGACTCATATGTATATATATATATATTTGTCATTGCTTCATTGATGTATTATGTGGGTATGTGTTGTCCATTTTACGTGGCTCTTGTTTATCTCATTCAATAAAATACTTTGGTCTTTACTCAGTACAGTTGAAGAGGACCGTTGCACAATATTCGCATGACTTAAGAGGTGTTGCTAAAAGTTCGGGAAACAAGTCGAAAAGTGAAAGGAAACAATTTAGGCTCAATTAGCGGAACATCGTGAAGAAAATTACACACGTAAGTAAGCTGTAATTTGTAAATTTTAAAGTATAAATTACGTCTGAAATAGTTTGTAAAACTAGAGAAATACGCCACTGTACTGTGGAGCAGATGCGCCAAATAGTTGAACCAAGAATCTTGTAATAAAAAAAAAATTATAACATATATGCAATTATAATTTTTTTAAGCATTAAATATAAAAAAAATCTCTAATGAAACATAAAACAGAAAAGACACAGACAATAAAAACGGTAGTGGTCGCATTTGGGACTCAAACAGAGGACTCTTCAATCTATCCGGGACCAGAGTTCTATTCGATTGAGCTAATGCCACATTGTTGTTTTCCATCATTTATATCGATATCATACATCAATTTAAGAACTTTTTAATATAATCATAAATTAATTCTGATATATTTTTGGCTGCTATATAAATTAATTAATTTAAGATGATGTTAAAAGATCTTAAATTGATACACGATATCGATTAATAATAACGGAAAGCACTAAGGTGGCATTAGTTCAATTGGATAGAGCGCTGGTTCCGGATAGACCGAGTGGTCCTGGGTTCGAGTCCCAGATGTGACGAATACCCTTTTTTAAACTTTCTGTGTCTTTTCTGTTTCATGTGAGATTTGTTAACGCTATATTCAATGTTCAAAGAAAATATTACAATACGGTTTATAAGATCCAATAAATACGTAAAAAAATTATAATGTTTCCATTATCCTATCTTACCGAAACTGTTTTAAGGTTTAGCACTAAAAAATGTCCACAAATATCACTTTGTGATCTGCTAACTTAAGCAATACCACAAATGATTTATCTGTGATTTCTATACAGGTAGTTAGGAAAATATCTAAGGTATCAGAGTGATAAAAATCCACAAATCCTAATCTAAAATTCTATGAAAAAACATTCGAAAACGTCTGTAATATGTGCAGTTTGAAAACCAGTTCGAACGTTTTACACAAAATCCTAGTACGTATTTCATACAGAACTTAAAAGCTTACAGTCTAAGAACTTTTTCACTGGAAGCTTTATACATTTTTCTAACTACCTGCACAGAATTTACAGATAAATCATACGTAGTATTTCTAGCGTTAGCAGACTACGAAATGTGTATTTTTGAGTGCTGATCTTTAAGAGTTAGATTTCAGAACCGATAGAATGCTTAAATAAGTATCAATTTAATCGCATACCTACATAATATTGTAACAATAAAGCAGAACATCTGTGTTTGTATCTCAGAAAAATGAGGTGCGGCGGCATGATATTTAGGCAGATTTTTCTGTCTCAATAATTGTGGGACAACCCCATATTTTCAGCTGGCTTCCAACGAGAGCTATGAGCTTTGGAATATCCAATTTACCGTAAAAAAAAATAACACATGACACCAAATTGTTTATTCACTGTTACAATTGACTAGGGTTGGAATTATCGAAATGTTGGATTTCGGGAAACACAAATAAATTTGGTCAGTGCTCTCTTTTTACAATTTCGAGAATGATATCGAAATGATAAGTGATAATGAAAAAAGAACAACATTAAATGCTAATTCTTAATGGATTTTTCGAAGTAAAAAAAAATCTATGAGGGTATTTGAACGAATAGTGATTATTACAGTACGCAATTTCTGTAATTTCAAATAGTTCATTACATAACAAAAACACATCACAATTCGAACGTATAGAAATCTAGAAATTCTAAAAATATAAAAAACAGTAATGAAGATCTGATATGTTTCCCGTCCAGTATTACCATCACCACAGTACTTAGTCCGGCAATAATAGTGCGGGACCATTGCAATGAAATACGCAGTAGGTACGTGATTTCCACCTGGACGCTCAGACCAGTTATATTCCTATTGCGGCAAATCAATCTAAGTGCAATGGAGTCGACTCCAAGGCGTATGCAAATAAATTTATTGCGCTATTATCCCACCGGACCCACTCGGTAAATATATGAAACCGACACTGCAATCGCAAAATGGGTATATCCAGTGTTTCTCTATTCTTATCTGTGACATGGTAACTTGGACGCTAGACCAAGCTGACTTTAATACACCCTACAGGATTTTTATTGTATTGATAAACTGCGAAACTTAACCAGATAAAAGTAAGAAAGCTCCATCGATAAGAGCATCGCATAGAAGCTATTGTATAATTTTATCTTATTTTTATTATCATTTTACTAACCTACAATTCAAAAACTTATTCCTCTTTTTTTTCTTTCTCTGTATCATGCACTATATTATGTATTACGCAATTTCATATTATATATTACATACATTTTTACGTCATTCCAAATATAAAAACACATTGTTTTTTTCGCTATGTCATGCATTATGTATCATGTACATCAGACTATTACTATTTTAATATATTTTTTAAGTATTATCTCAAAATTAAGAACTTTACCTTTATAACTTTTCCATGTCACGTCCTTATACATTATTATACATACATATATATCATAAAAAATGTTACGCTTATTTACCTACTATGTATCATGTTCTTTTTTTGTTAACTTAAAACCTTTTGTTTCTTTCTGTACACAAAATTAAGTAAAATGTTAAAATATGTTATTAATAACTATATTTAGGATATTATTATTATAAATTTAAAAAATAATAACTATTATTATTATTTTTTTTTATGGATTGGTATTTTCTTGATTATATGTATATTAATAAAAAAAACTTTTTTAAATTACTAATATAAATTTATTAATTAATCAAAGGTTTTTTGATTGTTAATAATGGACTCATTATTATTAAGGGATTTCTTAATTTCCAAGACTTCTGAATTATCTAAGCCTTTACCTTTACTATTATTTTTTTTTTTTTTTTACGATGTTGTACTGTATTGCACTGCTTCTAGTTCCTAAAACCCAGGTCAACAATGATTGCAGTGACACTTCACATCGCTTCAATTACAAATTGATCATAAAGAACATATTCTTTCCTTGTAAATGGCTTCTTACTCGTTCCTAGATACAAGATGACATTTTTAGCGGTTCTAGCACGTGATATCTTCCCCCTTTTCCTTTTTCTCTTCCTATTTCTAGTTTGTGCGACGTACATAATTTATTGTTTGTTCTGTCCGTATACAGTATTTATCGCTGACTGCGATTCCTCCGATAGCCTTTTCATTCGAAATTACCGGGAACAAAGGACTATTATTCGTGTTTCCAGCACGCAAACCTATCCCGTCTCTTGTTTCGAATCATTTATTTTTAATCAGAACACCGTAAAATACAATTGCTACCAACAAACCAACACCAAAGAATTTCATCCATCGCATTTCAAGATGCATCGAAATTAGTGATGGGTGATGACTAATTTTGTTAAGAGCGGGAGTCACAGTATCAGCTCAATATTTTCGTACAACTCAATTGAACTACGGCTCATTGAAGAGCCGGCACATATTAAGAGCCGACTCCCGGTTCATGAGCTCATACCCCAGTTCATACGACTCCCAACTCCTACGGCTCCTAGCTCCCAGCGTATAGGTGTAGATACAAAACGTCCAGACGCCAGACTGTCCGGCGCTGTTCACGTACTGTACAGTGCCTACACACGTGTAAATGCGGTAATTATTCTTATCTCTACGCATGAATATGTGAACCTTTGAAAACAAATGCTTCAAGATACGTCATGGCGCCAAATATTAATTCCAAGTCCCACGGTCGTGGGCATAATTTATCCTCATAGAAGTTAGACATATAAACGATGATTTTATATAAACAAATTAAAACAAAGGACCTTATTTAAAGATGCGTCATCGTAGAATATAATCGAACATCTGAGATATGTTTATCTTTTTAGATAATAAACAATCTATCGCAAGTGGTTCCAAGGTTTGTCAAAGAGTCACAGTTCAATTGAGCCATGATACGGTATACCAGGAGAGGTACGAGAGGCATAAATGAACGGCTCGTTCATGAATGACTCATTGCTAAACTACATAACATATATGTATGTATATTTTTTGTATGATGGGTCAAAACATAGTAGCTAAACTATCTGTAATGACAATGAAAATGTCAACGGTCAATGCACCATCGTTGAGTAGTTAAGTCACTCTGCTGATTGGTGTGTTCTGGTAAGCCGAGGTTTTCGCTTTCGGAGCATAAAAGAGTACATGGAATCTCTCATGAGTATACTTGTTAGGAACGTATAAGTTTTCCTCTATCAAAATAGGTGGATTACATATGGTTCCAGAGATAACTTTAAAAAACATCACCATTTAAGAGTTTATACTGCTGCAGAAATAGACAGATTTACTGCTTAATATTGAATTCAAATAGAAAATCATAAAGGGTGTTAATATGCCGAGACAAGTAGCATTCTATTCACAACAAAACTAGGTTAAAGATTTGAAATCTTGAAAAGAAAAATATCTATTCGCAATCATTTAGAAAATATATTCTAGAGGGAAACTTCCGCTACATTTTGATTTACATTTTATCCAGTTTTTTCTAACGAGTTTTATCCAGTTACGAGCGAGTAACAATAATTTCTGGGATATTATATTAAAAGCCTGTATATTGTATAATAATCCGGTGCTCTCCGGTAACATTTCTCTCAGTGCGACAAGTGGACAAATGAAAAGATCCACGTGAAGTTAATAACCTTATACTCGGAAGTAGAATAGTAAAATGATTCCTGTTAATAAAATTATACTGTAGGCTTAGGCGGGGCCATCAGTCGGGCACAATGGTAGAACTTCGGATAGCCTGTAGAAATGTGGAAGTCACTTTCACTGAGAATATAGTAAGTATATATTATGATTCGGAAATATACGGTGGTCTGCTGGAAGATAAGGGGAATTTATTTTAAAAAGAAATGTGGTGTCGTGCGGTGTAAGATGTGCAATTTCTTAACAATTTCTAAGTAATACATTAAAAGGAGTGAAATTTTTATTATTAAGGTTAAACATATCAAAAACTACACAATATGACAGAATTTTTCGTTTCATTGTTAGTCCACGTTTGTTTCACGTGATTTTGACTGCGGCAAGCAAATTATAAAACATTTATAAAAAGGGTCAAACTAAAAACTCTTACAAAATATTCGGTTTTTGTAAACAAGCCGGACCTTTTTACTTGGTTGTTGTTTTACTTAAATTGTAGGCACCCTTATTTGGTTTCGTCCGCTTGCGTATTAGGGCATCTCTATATATTATTTGCTCTGTGGTGATAGCACATTTCACCTCTCGGCAAACTTTGTTTCTCTTCCTCAATCAAGGACGCCATCTAATGATGTTTAAATTGCAACGATCATCCACCGGCAATACTACGTGCTTAT